>CM058042.1:74820287-75420287 GCA_030169165.1 Centaurea solstitialis | reverse complement strand
CGGGTTGTTGAAAGCTGATGATGCATCAGACCGATTTTTTCGCCGTCTCCTGGTGTGTTTTATGACTTTGATCTCTCTCTGCTCTTCTTTTGCATCCAAAGCGCGTGCACATGCTTACAAAATCTCAAGTTATTTCTGATTATTCTGTAAGAAAATTTTGTATTTATCTTTTATAATTACCAGGAGGTTGCTGTATCACACTGTATATCATCTGAAGTGATCAATTCTAGCTCTCTCCAAGCTCATCAGCAACCACAGTCATTATCTTTCCTTGCTATTGATATGTATGCATCACTTGTCTTTTCAATACTGAAGGTATGTGATATTATTGACTCTGGCTTTTCGTTTCTACTTTATCTATGCATTTTGATTATGCTTCTCATCATGACTTTATTTGTTTGTGTTGCTAGTTCTCCCCTGTTGACCATGGATTAAGCAAGCTGTCACTTCTGTCGAAGGTTTGTATCATAAACCGTATCTGACTTTTTTTAATACAAATTTCTTTTAGTTGCATATGATCAGAATGGAAGTTACTCCACTTTTGTGCTTCAGGTGTTGGCGGTGACTGTGAGATTCATTCAAAAGGATGCAGAGGAGAAGAAAACATCATTCAATCCTAGGCCATATTTCAGGTTGTTCATTGATTGGCTGCTTGACCTTAGTACCCTTGATCCAGTTTTGAAGGCGCAAACTTTCAGGTAGTTGCATTTTCCTATCAAAGTTGTAAATGGATTTTCATCTGAATCATCTTCTTTGTTAAGTTACTAATTTTCTTTGGGCTTGTACAGGTTTTGACAGCTCTAGCAACTTCTTTTCATGCTCTGCAGCCTCTGAAAGTTCCTGCATTCAGGTTAGTGACTATTCTCAGCTTAGAGTCTATTTTAGATGGTATTGGGTTAATCAGATCCAAGATGTTCATTAGAGTAATTATAAATATTTTAACATGTCAAAAAGTTGTAAGACCTGTGGTGACCTAGTAGATAAGTTTCAGTTTTAGTATATATATGTTAAGATGCAAAATTAATGCCACAAAAAATGTTGTGTGGGAAGAAAAGTAGTAGGTAAGTTTCAGTTTTGGAATGCAATTTTAAACTGCTAATCAGAGCGAGTTCTAGTAAGGACTTATTTTATATAAGTTGTGCAACTGACATTGGACAAATTGGTCTTCAGCTTTGTGTGGCTTGAGCTAGTCAGTCACAGAAGTTTCATGCCAAAACTGCTCAGTGGAAATGCTCAGAAGGGGTGGCCGTATTTCCAACGATTGCTGGTAGACTTGTTCCAGTTCATGGAGCCATTCTTGAGAAATGCTGAACTTGGAGAGCCGGTTTGCAGCCTTTTACTAATACCTTCTATCTTAGCATGCTTACAGACTTCATTATATATTAGTTTCTCATGTTTTTTTTTTGCTTCTTGGTACTTAGGTTCGTTTTCTGTACAAAGGCACACTCAGAGTGCTGTTGGTGTTGCTTCATGACTTTCCGGAATTCCTTTGTGATTATCATTTCAGTTTCTGTGACATCATTCCTCCAAGCTGCATCCAGATGCGGAATATAGTACTCAGTGCATTTCCACGCAACATGAGGCTACCTGACCCATCTACTCCGAACTTGAAGGTGTGTGTCTCATCTTGTTGAGTGTATGGATGCACAAGCCCCAGGCCTTCCAAGCCTTTTTTTCAGAAATAAAAAAAATTGGCTATTTCAGGACCGCACTTTGTGGTTGAAGGAGGTAGGGGTGAGCCAAAACTGAAAAAAACCCCGAGAAACCGATAAAAAAAGACAAGAACCCAAAATCCAAACGGGTGGTTTTGGTTTCCATCCCGACCGTAAAAACCGAACTGAACATACTCCGCTTCCCCGAAAACTAGAACTGAACCGCTTTAAATTATATTATTTTTGTATTATATATATAAGTCTATATATATATGTTATATATTTAATTTTTTATATATATAATATAATTTTACAATTTAATTATTTGATAAAAGAAATTGATAAAGTTGGAAATAAAAATGAAATATAAAACCAAAAACCAAAACATTTTATACCTATTCGGTTTTTAAACCGAACCGGGAAAAAAACCAACCGAAGGGTTTGGATTTTCAAAAACCAAATGGTTCAGTTTTGGCCAAAAACCGAACCAAACCGTACTCACTCCTGGAAAGAGGGTTTGATTGGGCTTTTCTGGGCCGGGCTTTAACTGGGCATGTGCGGGTTTGGCTTTTTTGTGCATCTCTAGTGTGGTATGATGTGTCTATTGGTGGTCAAAACTAGTTTTTAAATGCGATCTTTTTTGCAGATCGATTTGCTGGCTGAGATCAGTCAATCACCCCGTATTCTTTCAGAGGTGGATGCAGCTTTGAAGGCCAAACAAATGAAAAGTGATGTGGATGAGTATCTTAAGGTACAGATTTTTGTTTAATAATATGGTCAAAATCTGAAATATCAAGGCTCTATGATTGTAGCACCACATGCAAGCTAGAAATGAACCCAAATTCTGATCCATTTCAGGCTTTGACAATTTAAGTTGATTCCTGTAAGCATTTGTCTGTTCTTGTTTTTTAAGTGAGATTTGTTTTTTATTTTTAATATTTCTGCAGACGAGGCCGCAAGGGACTTCATTTCTTTCTGAATTAAAGCAGAAACTTCTTCTTTCACCTAACGAGGCTGCAAGGGCTGGGACACGGTACAACGTGCCTTTGATGAACTCCCTTGTACTTTACGTTGGAATGCAGGTACAATTAAATAACTGTATATTATCGAGTATTATAAATATATAATAGACATCAAATATAGTATATACACAATTTCAAAACAAGCTGACCAAATTAGAAACTTAATAGTAAAAGTACTTGCTGGCTAATATGAAAAAGTATGTTAGTTTTACATATGTTTAAGGAAGAAAACTGTCTTAATCAGTTTCTTCAATTACTTGTTTTACATTTGGTAACTTATTGTTGAAACGGAAAGAATTGTTGTAAAAGTTGGTCTTACAATGAATTTTATATATGATGGTCCAGGCGATCCAGCAGCTGCAGGCAAGAACTCCTCATGGGCAGTCGATGGCAAGCAATGCTTCGCTGGCTATCTTTTTGGTGGGTGCTGCTTTGGATATCTTTCAAACGCTAATATTGGAGCTAGAGACGGAAGGACGTTACCTATTCTTGAATGCGGTGGCAAACCAACTGCGTTATCCCAACAACCACACGCATTACTTTTCGTTCATCCTTCTTTACTTGTTCTCTGAGTCAAACCAGGTGAGTTGACTTTTACTTATCTATATGACTTCTTTTCACCTTCAAAGATTATGAAATGAGAACCTAAAAACCGTGACAACTAGTCAACTAGTAAAACAAACCATACTTGTTCTATATGACTTCTTTTCACCTTCAAAGATTATGAAATGAGAACCTAAAAAACGTGACAACTAGTCAACTAGTAAAACAAACCATACTTGTTCATGAGTTTACATGTGAAAACAATACCACACGAATATATGTGAAATGCATTAAAATTCGGGATCTCAAACATTTTTTGAGGTTCTGACATGAATTGCCTCATATAAATGCGCACGCGCGCATGTGTGTGTATTATGGGGTTGATCATGTGGGTACCACTAAAAGGTTTGAAACCGTGAGAACTAGTGTATCATGTGTTACCTTTTTGTGATTTTTGTTCGTTAAGGCTAGAATTCAATGTATGGGTTAACATATGTTTGTTTCAGAAGATGGAGTTTTTTTTACGTGTTTGTGAAACAAAAAACACATGTAAAAAAGTTTCTAGTTGTGAAACAAACACATTGTAAAACTAATATTTGTTAATGTTTAGCTTTATATGAAAACAATAATGTGAAACAATACCTGAAGGTAAAATTCTCATTAATATAATATGAGCAGGAAGCAATCCAAGAACAGATCACGAGAGTTTTGTTGGAGCGGTTGATTGTGAACCGACCACACCCATGGGGACTTCTAATCACCTTCATTGAGCTTATTAAGGTAATCAATCATTTTGATTTTTGTACATATTAGGAATGTGTTATATATATAGATGAAAGTTCAAATGAGAACTCAAATCTAATTGTGAACTTGAAGAGAACCGAGAGTGTGCCACTTGTTCTATTTGGAATGAATAATACAGGATTATTCAGACTGGACACTATGCATTATTCAAGGTAAATAATACAACATTCAGACTGAATAATACTGAATGCTAAATTATTCACTCTGAATGTTGTATTATTCACCATGAATAATCTAATGATATTCAGTCTGAATATTTTGTACTATTCAGGCCGTATGTCCGGTTGTCCTCACGTTTGCAATTAGATTTGAGTAAGGAAGTATGGTTTCATATGTATTATTTTGTACTATGCAGAACCCTAGGTACAACTTTTGGAGTCGATCTTTCACAAGGTGTGCTCCGGAAATAGAGAAACTGTTTGAATCGGTTTCAAGATCGTGTGGGGGACCAAAACCGGTGGATGAGAATGTGGTTGGTGGTGGGATATCTGATCCAATGCATTAGTAGTCTAGTAGCAGTAGTTAAGTTTAGTTAGATCAATTTCTTGGATGGTATGGTATGTAAGTAAATAGTTTGTTCCTTTTGCATAGAGAGGGATTTGAAATGAATGTTTTGAGACATTTCCTTTTTGTAAAGATGGGTACATACATTCTCAGCTACTACTCAAAATGGATGCTTATTTAAACAAACATTTGTCTATTCTCTCTCTTTTCAAGTTTAGCTTCTGTTTCCTTTTTAACTATTACTTTTTCTTTATTTATGAGATTTGCTGCTGAAACCATGATTGATAATAAGGCTTTTAGTTTTTGTGAACACAATCAAAGTTAAGAAACTAATACCAACAAATGATAATATATAGATCTTGATTAATACTTCATTTATTAACACTGTATATGTTGCATGAAGTATGAACCAAAAGCATCCAATTCATTAACATGTTTGGTTTCCTCCCAATTTATTAACATGTTTGGTTCATACTTCATGCAACATCCAATTCCAATTCTGATGGATTCCACAACTTAATGAATCCATCTCTTTACATCCAATCTAACCATTACTGGCTGTTCTTGTGTTAACCATCATCATGCTACTACTCTTACCTTTAACCCCTCACCACTTCGTTACTCTCCACATCACAACCGTTATCGATCCCCACCCTATCCTTCCCAACACCAACTCATTTTTATTTAAAAAAATTCTATTAATAAATTATTGAACAGGTGAAAATTGAACCCATCCTAAATAATTCCCTTTTTGATTATTTTTGATGTAACAATAAGGCCATCTTTAACCGTACCCCTCGTACCTGCCACCACATCAGCTTTACCACTATCTTACCAACACCATACCATACCATCCTTAACCATACCAATTCCATGCCACTCTAAATAATTAATTAAAAAAAACAAAAAAAAAAAAGAGAAAGAAAGAAGAGATAGATAGAGAGAGGTGGGGTGGGGGGTGGGGTGGGGTGGGGTTTGAAGATCGACAGCGGGGTACCGATGGGGTGCTCTACCGGTCCCGTACCGGTTCACCACGGCGGTGTTACCGCCGGTACCGGCTCCCCTACCGGCCCCGTTAAGGATGGCCTAATAGGCTAATTTTTTTATAGAATGGTAGATTTAATTGCAGCCCCACTCCTGAGTTGTTCTTTTTTTACACTTTCAATTTTTTTATTTTTTTTGTTATTTATCAATAATAAATTATTTTTTAATTTATTGATATTTATTTTCATTAGCTATTGTTAGGTTTATAATTAGAATCGAGGAAAGTGTTAACTTGAGTTGGTTCTAGTGAAAAGAGATTTGTTTGCGATTAATTGGGACATTTTAAGTCACCGCTTGTTAAAAATGATTCCTTATTGTTAATTTATGATATTGAGACTTGTCATAAAGTGTTTATCGTTTGAACATGCCTGTGCTTTATTTATTATTCAATAAATCTAACGATATTAAAAAAAAATTATATTCATATTAGAAGAAAAATATACATATAACTAGTATCATGTAAAGAGTTGCGATCAAACATTCAAAATAGATCTTGGAAATGTTTTACAACTGTGTATTAACCATGAGTATGTGACATGTGCGAATCCATGAAACAGTTAGTGATGAGGTTACACACACTACAGTCTTCCATACTGACAAAGACATTTCTTACGCCATGACACGCCTTTTTTAATATTGTATTATACAGTTATATGCAAACAAAGATTTAACTTTGAATTATTTGAAGGTTGATTTTTCTCTTTGAAAAAAATATGTTAAAAGGGATAATATCTTTCTAAAACCATATTCTATAAAATGGAGAAAATAAAGATGATGAACACCCAAGATCTAACTAGAAGAACCGGGTTTTGGCCCAGATATACACCATCGTTGCATTTCTTTACACCAGGTTAACGCCTATGAAAAACACATAGGCGTTGTTTTAAAAAAAAATACCTCTTAAAACCTCTTAAGTATAAAAATTAAGGCTATTTGTTCTTTTCTTTCAAGAAAACGTCTAAACACCTCTTATTCTCCTATGAAAATTTAAGACGTGCACCATCCACCTCTTATTTTCTAGATGTGAAAGAAGACTTCGGCAATCTTAAAAAACAAACGACACCTTAGTCTTAAAAACAATTCTCTAATTCATTTCCGAACTATTTTTGAAAACAATGTAAATAAAAGATCCTCGATCTCAACCGGTCAAAAGTAAAATAAACGATATAACCTAGCGATGCAGTAAGAAAGGACCGTTTCGTTTAAGCCTCTTTACGAACAAAGTACAACTTTCCCATGACGTGGAGAACGGCAACAAAAGCAATGAAGCCGATGCTCATAACCAGAACAACATTTGGAGAGATCTTTAGTCCAGGGGCATCATCAGTGTAAAACTGGAGCATGTTTCCAGCCGTGCCGCCTGCTGCTGCTCCGGTGCCGCCTGTCCTCCTCCTCCGCAGGTTGGCGGCGGTAGCCGCTGCACTTCCTCTTGGCGGGGTTCCTCCACTCACCGCCATTTCTGTACCTGAAATTGTTTATATCAAAATGACAGTTTGTAAAGCAAAGGGAATTGGAGATAGACAACAGACTCCTCCACTGAATCAGCAATTTGATCTTATGTACAGTGTACCACAAATTTCACAGAATCAGATGAGATTTGTGATCATATTAGATAAAGACTAGCTAATAGATGACAATAATAAGTGACCTAAAAGAACATTTTGAGAAATTAAAAAGAAAAATATAAGGGGGCATAATTGGCAAAACGTGAAAAAGAAAACCTCGAACTTATTGAGACACTACGTGAAGTAGCTTTTCAAAAAGCTAGCTTATAAGCTGGTTTATGGCTAACCAAACGGGGTTTTCCCAATAAGCTAAAAATAACAAACTAGCTTATGGTTGCCAAAAAATGGCCTTTATATGAGATGTATGTTATAATCTAAGAGCATTCACAAGTTCACTTGTATGGATGCATTCAACAACTAATAACAGTGCGGTGGGGCACCTCAGAGGGTGGCGTCTACCTTTTTTATATAAAATATTGATAGATAAATTGTAATCTAAGGAATTTAAAAAACTCAACTGCAGTTCTTATATTAGTATTAGCAGTTGAAGAATTCATAATCTTATTATATAATGAAAAAAAAATCAAATATCACAATCTAAAGGTCATTTGGAAAATAAGCTGGACCTCTAATTTTATCCCAATTTTTCATGCAGACTATAATCACAAGTTATGTCCCCTAAATGCAGCAATAAGTGTGTATCTTTCATTTCTTATTTTTTGTAAAAGAAAAATATTATGTATGAAAAACAGTCTTGGCAAATTATCAAATAACAATGAGACACATTGAATGGTTAATGAAGCTAATTGCTCACACAAATCTTTTTTTTCCTTCATGAATTCTTATGTGATAAACCACATATCTTGTTGATCAACATTTCCAACTTTTTCTTCAAATTCAATTGTTTTGGCTATTCTTACCAAATTTCTCTTCACAACCAGCAATTGAACTATTTACTACAGTTTTAGGCATTGTTTGGTAAACACAAACCAGCTTATAAGCTAGCTTATTTTGTGTGTATATGTTTGGATTGACAAAAAGTATAAGCTAGCTTATAAGCTATCTTTTTGAAGTTTTTTTTTTTTTTTTCTTCCGATTATACCCTTATTAATACTAAAATTTTTACACCCTTTTTGGTCATTTTACATACCCTTAGGCTAGTTTTTCCCAAACATAATTTGTTCATAAGCCAACTTATCAGCTAGTTTGCCAAACATGTCCTTAACTGGAGCATTCTAAGCAATTCAGGAACAAAAATTCAGTTAAACATTCTTGAGAGGCTTTCAATTGAATATTCCACATCTAATCGAATTCAAATTCATTATAACATAATGAAATCAAATATGCACAAAAAATGAATAAAAATAGATCCGGATTCAAAGCATCTGAATTAGATCAGCAATTATTCATACTCCATCACATCTAATCAGAAAGAAACAGATCTGAATTTTGCTTTTGAGTAAAAAAAAAATGCGATCAACAAAAACAACAAAATTATACGGCTAAATGGAAGAAGAAAATCACCTTAAAACTGATGCGGAGAATGAAACTATGAATTCAATGGAGAAAATGATAGCGATTTGAATCTCCTTGGCGTTCCAAGATCCAATCTTTTGTATATAAATGAAAATTTATAAAAGAACACTTGTGCTTGCTTGCAATATGACGTTTTATGATTTTTCCTATTTAGAGTTAATCGGTAAATTAATTATAATTTTCCTTAAGAGTAAATTGCAAATTTGGTCCACGTAGTTTGTTGTTTTTCTTGATTTTGGTCTTTAACAAAAATACAGTTTGCAAGAAAAAAACCCGTAAATATATAAAAGTGTTTGGTTTGAGTCCCTCAAACTAGTTATGTTGGGTTTTTGTCCCTCTAAAACCTGTCATGTGACTTGCACACATAAGAAATACACATAATATTCATGGATCACAGTATAATATTTGGTTAGCTATGCAGTTGTATAATGACTTTGTACAATCTTTAACTCGTAAAGAATTGAAATAGTTTCATTTTGCAGCAAGAGTTCATCTGTTTTTTCCTGACATGTAGTGAACAAGAACCCGTGCTTTATCCTTTTTACATAGCTATGTAAAATAAGTTTCATGCCGTATTATTTAACAATTAAATTCATATAAAACGATAAACAAAATAATTTTTAAATTTTGGTCGATATGAATGGACAAATTCTAATTAAAGTACATAGATTTATAACTTCTACGCTACGCGCCTTTGTATCTATACCTAGGGGATAAATGTAACACAACACGTGGGCATCATTCCTGTTACTTTTTTTTTTTTAACTGCAGAAGAATTTATTAAAACGCACTAGCAAGGAGCTAGAGAAAACAAAACAACAAAACAAAAGACAACCTTACAAGAAAGACTCCGACATAGGATTGCAACACCAATTGATCCACTCTAACTTCCTACCCAATTTCCCTCTTACATTCAACCAAGAGAAAGAGAGTCCTCTTACTTATTTATTATTATATATAGATATAGATTTAAAATCAGATAGATAGTTATTTTGTATTACATTTTAGGTTTTGTTTTTTTGAATTTTTTAACGTATAACGATAATGGGCCGAATCTGAAAATGAGGCCCAATCTACACGCATATGATATATAAGGGGCTTTTGTTTTCTTCTCCCAACCTAGCTAGGGTTCCAGCGTCTGCCGTAATCCCTCAACCTCCAAAATGGTATGCTCAAATTTTCCTTCCTATTCTTTAATTCGATTAAAAGTTTGAAGATTGTTGTTTTCTGATGATACAGTAGTTGTAAAGTTTGAATTTTATCTATAGTTACTATGTGATTTTGGATAAATGTTTTTCTGATCTCCGATTGTGTTTAAAATTGCGAATTTGAGTTTAGAATTTTTTTTTGGATAGATTTGATGCCTAAATTTGTTCTCTAGGATTAATTTGATATGTTTCTTATATGAGGTTTGGAATAAAGTTGTACTTTGTTGCTGTTAACATGTGAAAATGGTGTTTGATTTGCATAGTTTGTAGTTGTTTTAGATACATAGAAATGAGTACTTAGCAATGAGTTTTTGGAATGCATAATTGACCATAAGACAGTAGTATCATAAATTAGTATTGTTAGTTTCTTGCATGATTTGGTAACATTATTTATCCTCCTAATTCTAGATTGTTGGTTATATGCTATCACTTTTTTTAAGGATACAGTTTTTTTTGCTTATTTTATGGCGTTCATCTACTTACTTATGTATAGGCCATGATTAAAGGTGACAAGTGTGAGAAGGGATTTGGACTGATCACTTTAACTAATGTTGATCTAATGGTTAAGATAAACTCCCATAGTAACTCATGAGTTAGCTTAGTCTGTGTTTGGCAAAAATAAGCTAGCTTATAAGCTAGTACATGTTTGGATGTACCATAAGCTAGCTTGTAAGGCAGCTTAGAAGCTAGCTTATTAAAACGCTAGTTGGGAGTAGAGGTGCACAAGATAACTGAATAACCGAAAACCGAAAAAAATAACCGAAACTGGTTTTAAAATAACCGGTTACAATTATAACCGAACAGGTTATTTTTTTAACTGGTTTTCTAACTGGTTATAAATTTTGAGAATTTTTATGTAATTACCGGTTTTTTAACTGGTTTTTAACCGGTTTTTTATTAACTGGTTTTTTAACCGATTTTTAACTGGTTATTTTCAATATACTAAAAAATTAAGAAATATATTGTTGTGGCCACGGGAGATCAAACCCAGGTCACTTGGGTGGCATGTGGGGTGATGGCCATGCCGAAGCTCCGTTCTAGTGTTCTCTTTTAATTAATATTATTGTAATTTGTAATCCAAAAATTTGAACTTATATATGCATATAAATGCATTTTTATTTGGATTTATATGTATTTCTATTTGAAATTATATTTATAATATTTTTATAATAATGGTTGGTAACTGGTAATTGGTAATTTGGTATAATGGTATTTATATAATTATATGTATTGTTTTTTTATTATTTTATTTTATATATTTTTTGTATAACTATATTAAATATAATTATTATATAATTATAAAATCAAATAAACAAAACAATTAAACAAAAAAAAGCCCCAAAAAAATCGGATTTTTAACCCAAGCCCAAAAAAAACCCAACAAAACAGGTTTTTTTCTGACCGGTTGTTGTCCTAACCGGTTATTACTCTAACCTAACCGGTTGCAAGTAGTATTGTATTCAAGGTCTATAACCGGTTATATGTTCGCTCGGTTTTTCCTAACCGGTTTTTTCCTAACTGGTTTTTTTCCTAACCGGTTTTGAAATAACCGGTTAGGCTATTTAACCGGTCGTGTGCACCTCTAGTTGGGAGTAGCGTCTTAAGAGCTTTTTGTTACTTTTTCCAATTATACCCTTATTAATATTAACTATTATACTCCAAGATACCTTTTTTGGTCATTTTTTGTACTCATAAGCTAGTTTTTGCGAAACATAATTTGTTGATAAGCTAGCTTATAAGCTACCAGCTAGCTTATCAGCTAGTTTGCCAAACACAGCCTGAGAAGGGAGTTTCTCACAATAACCAAATTTTATATATAACCCATTGCCCTTCCTGCTTTTAGATTGAGACTCTAGATATCGGATTAGTTGAATAGAAAATCTTTTGTTGCTTTTACAATATATGATCATTGTTTTTTCTCAAATAATTTCGGGAGTTATTTGTGTTGGCTTCTTATAGCTGTAAGAAAAAGGTTGATTTTTTCTAGACATATTTGGGTTTTTTTACCATCTAGTGGTAGTAGTTTCTTCTTTTAATGACATATTGTGCTTTTTTGAAAGCATAATTAAAATTTAATGGGCTTATTTATTTATTTATACTCAACAGCCGAAGCAAATTCATGAGATTAAGGATTTTCTTTTAACGGCAAGAAGGAAGGATGCACGGTCTGTGAAGATCAAGAGAAGCAAGGATGTTGTCAAGTTCAAGGTTCGGTGCTCAAAGTACCTCTACACTCTATGTGTCTTTGATGCCGAAAAGGCCAATAAGTTGAAGCAATCTCTTCCTCCAGGTATTGTATTATTGGATTTCATTTATTTTATTCGTATGAGATTATGATTTATGGGAAATGGTTTAATTTTGTTATGGATGTTGGGCTATTGTTGTTATCGATTGCAGGTTTGAGCGTGCAGGATCTTTAGATACCATTGAGTTTTGGCTTATGAAAAGCAGTTTTTGTTGCAATTTAATTTCTCCACACTATTACTATCCAATCTTTAGTGTATGGACTTGTAACAGTTTTGGTTGTGAAACTTGGTTTATTTTGCAAGGCAAGAATATCGCTCTTTTTTGCTTATAACTTTTGGTTTATTATTCTTGGGGGAAGTTTGATATAAGCTTAATTCATTAAGCTATATATAGATGTGTTTGATTGTGAGTTAATGTCAAAACCCAGGGCTTACTGTAATGTTTCATTTATCACGAGTAGATTACAGATTTGGTCCCAGTGTAGTATCATAATTAAGGCTGTAAATGAGCCAAATGAGCATGAACAGAGGCTTGTTTATGTTTGTTCGGTTAGCTTACCTGAACAAATAAACGAACAAGATTGGATATGCGAACAGAACTTTTTGTGTTTATTGTTTGTTCATTAAGAAAATGTGTTTGTTTATGTTTGTTCATCAAAAGCTAAACAAATGAACGTAAATGACTGTCAACAAATAAACATAAATAGAGTTAAAAGAACAACCATTGTACTCATCATTAGGAGGTTGTAAAAAATGAGTTCTTAGAGCATAATTTAGTTAAGGGAGGTTGTAAAAAATGAGTTATTAGACCATAATTTAGTTTAAGGATTTTACGTATTGATATTATATTATATATAAACAGACATAAACGAATGTTAAAGAACGAAAGAAGGTAAAAGAAAGAATGAATGTTCACGAACGTAAATGATCAAACCAGAAATGTTAAGGATACTGGTTTTGAACTTCTTTGCACAACAAATGAATTTTCACCTTTCATTTCTAGAATCATCATTTTGAAAAATATTCAGACACGGGTGAAACTTTAGCATTATCATTTTGTAACTTGTTGCGAAAATTAGAAGATGAAAGTGAAACATCCTTGCACAGGTAAAAGAAATTCAAGCAACTAAAGAAACTACAACAATAGCCTCTATCTTCAAGCACTCTTACGGCATAAGAATTAGGAGTAAACATGGTACGGTACCATATTATTTTTTTAAAATACCATGTACCAACCAGTTATAATTGGTACGTAGAATTTTATGCCAAGTACCAACCAATTTTACTTGGTACCAACTAAATTGTTACCAACTTTTTTGGGTTGGTTCATGTTGGTACGGTATTGTACCAACATCGAAAAAGCTGAAGTTAGAAATGATTAAATTGACATATTTACCAATTAGATCTAAGTGTACTAAAACTATTGAAGACTATATGAGTTGTACCACTTATCTCTACGAGGATTCAATTAATTTTCATATGATACAACCGTTCATTAATAGTCTAAATACAGTCGGTGGACCGTGGATGTACGGACGAGTTACAAAAGTTGTTAGGTTTAGGTGAATGAATTCAATCAAATTTTATATATTCGCTCATACTATAATTTAGCAAAATTGAAAACAAGATAGTTTAATGTTTAATATCAAAACATGTTGTATCATTTATAAAACCTCAATTAATAAATAGTTAAAAGAATTAAGTCGGTACGGTACAGTATTACCGTGGTACGCGACTTCTAATACCACGTACCAACCATGTTTAGATAGTTGGTACGGTAGTACCAACCAATTCTATTGGTACCAACTAAATTGGTACGATTGGTATAGAAATTGGTTGGTTTTTGACAAGAGGTAAATTAGGGATTAAGAAAAACTAATACCTGATTGTAGTCGGAATATCTTCAATCCCATATTGCTCCAACATGGTTGACTCAAATTCATTGTAATCGTGTTATGTAATCATTCCGTAACAAAAACCCATAGAAATAATCAGAAAAAACAAATTCATCGGTTACTCCATCAAAAACGTGAACGGAACCATCATGAAATTTTCGTCATCATCTTCTATGGGGAAACCTTCATAAAACCTTGATTCATCGTCTTCAATGGGTTAGACGGGATCCATGATGGTCGATTCAGATCAAGTTATTAGCAACTTTATCGCATTTCAACAACTTTCATTCTTTCATTGCAACTTAATTACTTTTATCAATTCAGGAAGATGAGATAGTAATGTCCTGTTGAACAATGTTGTGAAGTATTCAACAAACAACAGACAACTAGTGAATGGGATGGACAAACCCAATTATCATGTCATCATAGTATATAAGAGAGTACATAGTGGAAAAAATTTGTGATTGTACAAAATATGATTCAAAAGATTGATGGTCCTCTTACACCAATGGCCACTAAGATGTTGGATGCCATCAAGACAGAAATTACCAACTAAATGGTGTGACATTAACTCCACCTACAAACCATACTCAAGTAGGCAAGCCTAAGATAAAAAAGGAAGATGATAGAAGAGTTGGCTGAAAAGGCTGTGAAAGCAAGGACACAACACAGATCAGGAAGATTGTTACATGTGTCTAATGCAATTAGATCGGTGGTGGTCGACAAAGATTCATATGGGTTTGGGTAAACCAAGTAGGGAAGATAAGGATAGTTGTCATTTTGAGAACATAGTATGGAATGGAATTGAATTCCTTTTCAATTGTGATCCAACGACCAAATCATTGAATGATGGTAGGAGCGTAAATGATGCGAGTCAAGCTCGAGTATCATTATACTCGACTCAAACTTGAAAGCCAATAATCGAGCTCAAACTCGACTCCAAAACTCACGAGTAGTAAAAATCCAAACTCAAACTCGCGAGTTTTTGAGATCGACTCAAATTCCATTCCCATAGGTAAACCAAACGTTCAAACACCTCCTAAGTAAATACATGTAGCTTAAATATATTGAATTTTAGTTGCATTTATCAGATGACAACCACAAAGAGTTTTGTGATGTCTATTATTACTTTGTTCATGGTAATAATCATAAATAATCGAATCGATTTCTTTAATAAATTGTTGTTTTAGTTAGTGGTTTTTTTATTTGATCATAAATAAATCAAATCGATATGTTTCTTTGTTGAATTGAATCTTTTCCATTTGCAACTATCTTTTTCATTTGTGGTTTTCTGATTTGATTATAGATATTCAAGTCAATTTGTTTCTTTGTTTGATTGAATCGTTTTCGTTTGTGAAATTTTGATTTAATTGAGAAATTGAACACGTATAGAATTTTACATCTTTTATGATTTATCGTTGTATAGTAAAAGTGTGGTTTTCAAAGCGCAGTGCTTGTGGCGGATGGTTTTGCTGAACATGAAACTGGGAACGATAGAGAGGTTGTGCACCTGCAAATGTAAAGTAAAACAAGACTTGAATTTGTCACCATGGCCATGCCTTCCGCCATTTATACCCTTGCTCGTAATAAAACACATCTATCTATATAGCTTAACGAATTAAGCTTATATCAAACATCCCCCAAGAATAATAAACCCAAAGTTTAAAGAAGCAATAGAGAACGATATTCTTGCCTTTCAAAATAAACCAAGTTTCATAACCAAAATTCTAACAACCCCCATACACTAAAGATAGAATAGTAACAATGTTGAGAAATTAAATGGCAACAAAAACTGCTTTTCAGAAACCAAAACTCAGATGGCATCTAAAGATCCTGCACGCTCAAACCTGCAATCGATAACAACAGAAGCCAATGTCCATAACACAAAACTAAACCTTTTCCCATAAACCATAATCATAGAAATCCAATGTTGGTTTAATAAATGAAACGAAATGAAATGTTAGCATACCTGGAGGAAGAGATTGCTTCAACTTATTGGCCTTCTCGGCATCAAAGACGCATAAGGTGTAGAGGTACTTTGAGCACCGAACCTTGAACTTGACAACATCCTTGCTTCTCTTGATCTTCACAGACCGTGCATCCTTCCTTCTTGCCGTTAGAAGGAAATCCTTAATCTCATGAATTTGCTTCGGCTGTTGAGTATACATAAATTAATTAACCCATTAAATTTTAATTATGCTTTCAGAAAAACACAATGTGTAATTAAAATGTAAAAGAAGAAGCCACTACACACAAGATGGTGGAAATCAGAATGTCTAAAAGAAACCTACCTTCTTATTACAGCTATAATAAGCTAACACAAATAACTACCAACATACTTGGGAAAAAACAACTGTCTTATATTGTTATCAAGGGTCACGCATAGGACGAGATGGGGATTCACATTGTATAAGCAACAAAAGATTCTCTATTCAACCATTACCAATCAGATATCTAGAGTCTCAAATCAAAAAAACAGAAAGAGCAATCGGCTATATATAGAGTTGGTTTCTGGTAAGAAATTAAGAGTAGCGTTAGAAAGCATCTCCAAACTCTTGGATAAATCCTAATCCAAAACTCCCTTCTAAGCTAACTCATGAGTTATACTGGGAGCTTATCTGAACCATTAAATCAACACTAGTTAAAGGTCATTTCAGTACAAATCCCTTCTTACAAATGCCACCATTAAGTCATGGCCTATAAATAAGCAGAGGAAACACCATAAAATAAGCAAAAAAATTGTATCTTTAAAAGAAAGTGAAGGCATATAACCAGAAATCTACAATTAGGTTGATAAATATTGTTTCCAAATCATGCAAGAAACTAACAATACTAATTGTAATTAAAGATACTCACATGAACTACTAGTATGATACTGTCTTATGCTCAATTATACATTCCAAAAACATATACATTTCTATGTATCTAAAACAACTATAAACTATGCCAATCAAACACCATTTTTCACTTGTTAACAGCAAAAAGAGCAACTTTATTCCAAACTTTATACAAGTAACAGATCAAATAATCCTAGAGAGCAAATTCAGGCATCAAATCTATCCAAAATAACATTAAAAACCAGATAATCTAAATACAATTGGAAATCATAAAACATACAAAATCACAAAGTAAGTATGGATGGATAAATTAGCAGCTTATTATCACAATAGAAACAACAATCTTCAAACTTTTTAATGGAATTAAAGAGAAAATGTGATGATGATCATACCATTTTGGAGGTTGAGGTATCACGGCAGACAGTAGAGAAGACGCTGAAACCCTAGCTAGGTTGAAAGAGGAAAAGAAAAGCCCCTTATATATTCATTTCATGCATATGGATTGGGCCTGATTTGGGCCCATTATCTTATTACGATATAAATGTGAAACAAAAGCAAAGGTATTAAAAAAAAAAAAAAAAAAACAATTATATGTATTTTTAAAGTATAAAATCATGTATAATACAATATGTTGGAAAATAACAATTTTGTGATAATTAAATAATCAAGTAAATCAAATGAAATTTTTGGGAAGAATTATGTGAACTAATTACGGTAGAAAAATATCTATCTATATTATTATTATTATTATTATTATATTATTATTATTATTATTATTATTATTATTATTATTATATATGTTAAAGAAAGGTTTTTGTTGATATCATGATTATGAAATTGAGCCATTTGATTGGCCAATTAAAAAAGAATTATCAAATGATGATGTCATCAATTATTTTTATTATTTTAATACCATAATTATCTTTATAATTTACATTTTTTATCCTTATAATTATTTGATTAAATTACTTTTTATCCATTAGTTTCTCATATTTCACTTTACATCCTTATCATTTTAAGATAATAATATATATTAATTAAAATGTATTAAATGTTTTGTTTTTTCTTTTTAATAAATTATACCATTATAATCGTCTCGACAATACCTTCAAAATGAGTTTAATATTGAATATTTTTTTAATTTAACTACATTATTAAAATTAGATATAAATTAATTTGTTTAGATTTTATTACAATTCTATTTTTGATATTCTTGAAATTTAAAGATTTTATCTTTTTAACCTAAGTATTTTTTATAGATTATTTATAAGTAATTAAAATTTATTTTATTTAAAACTTCATTGTTGATATTTTTGAAATTTAAAGATTATATCTTTTTAATCTTATTTACAAGTAATTAATTTTTTATTTAAAATTCTATAAATAAAAAACACTACATATTTTATTTTTGAATTTCTCCAGTTATAAAAATAGATATAAATTAATTTGTTTAAATTTTATTACAATTTTATTTTTCATATTCTTGAAACTTAAAGATTTCATCTTTTTAACCTAATTAATTTTATATATTATTTATAAGTAATGAAATATTATTTTATTTAAAACTCAATTGCTAATATTCTTGAAATTTAAAGATTACATCTTTTTAATCTAACTATTTTTGTAGATTATTTATAAATAATTATATTTTATTTTATTTAAAATCCTACAAATCAAAACACTACACATATTTTATTTATGAATCCCTCCAGTTTTAAAATCATTCACGAAATTCAAATCTTTTGACAAAGAATAATAAATTTTCAATTTTTAAAATTTTAACAGCTATTAGATAACTAAAATATCTGTTGTGATAAGCAATTATAATGGCAATTGTCGTATAACATATAATTTACATAAGTATTTAAATGGTAATGACAATTGTCATGTAAATGTCCATTCTTATTAAAAATTAAAATAACATGTTTCAAATGCCCGTATAATATACGGGTCATTAACTAGTATATATATATATATATATATATATATATATATGGGTAACTAAAGTGGCGTTTGTGTTTATGGAATGATATATATGTCAAAGTGATTATAAGTATGAACAAATTTGGAATGAAATTTAATTGTATTTGACCATTTGTTTGGTTAAGATAAACTAGGATAGAATTTGTTTAAAAAATAGGAATATGTTTGTTGGTATTTCGATAAAAATTTGAGTTTAATGTAGGAGCCGTGATAAACGTAAGAAGTGTTCATCAACCGTTGGGCGTTGGATGCACATCGGGTTGAGATGCACAGATCAATTGCTTTCTAATGCACAAATCATGAAAGGTCATGGGATTAAAATGATCAAGGGGAGATCAACTTCTCAAGTTAACCTTAACTTCTCACATGTCTATAATGATAAATGGACAACTAAAGATGTTTTCATACTTAATCGATTAATTTATAGATACTATGCAATAACATTACTATTATTTAGTAGCGGTGGCAATGGTGTAATGGCATCATGGTGACAATGATAGCGGTGAAGCTATGATGAGAAGAGTTAAGTTCTGGTGAGACCAAGCTTTTTTGGTGAGACCGGTGAGACCAACATATTTTACTTGAAACTTCACATCAAAACATTTGTGAAAGTAAAAAAAATTGAGCATTCATCATTAAAACATACTAAAAAACACTATCGATAAAAAAAATTCCAAAAAAAGGTTAAAAAACAAAACCTTCACAACATTTTTTTTGTGAAGGTTCGCATTATATATATGTAACCTTCGGAAAGTGGGTTTTGAAAATAACTAAAATAGTGAAGTTGATAGAATATTCAGAACTTGAGTTGTGAAGGTTTCGTTTTTTAGCTTGTTGTCGATATTTTTTTGCATCGAAAGTGATTTTTAGGTCTGCGTATTCGAGTTTTATGTACATTCACGGTGTTTTTTTGGGAAGTTTCATACGTTAGGTATTGGTCTCACGCGGTCTCATGGTAACAGTTTGGTCTCACCTGATCGTAAGTCATGATGAGAATGATGATCAACATGACGAGATGGAATAGATTTGAATAAATATAAGGCCATGTGTACCATTAGTTTGGGTAAATTCGGGCTCCCAACTCGGGTAAATTTGCGCTCCATGATTAGTATACGACTTTTTTGGGTAAATTTGGGCTCCCAATTCGGCTCCAACTCTCTCTCTAGAGCCCGAGCTTTTTCTCTTCTCTCTTCTCTCTTCTCTCTTTCTCTTTATATATATATATATAGTTTATAAAAAGTGAAAAGGGGTATGAATTGGATTGAGTCCTAGTGCTACAAGTTGGAGATGGTTTATAGATAAAATAGTGGACAGTTGATGTGACAGAATTAGGTAAAGCCCAAATACTCTTAGCCTAATAGTATGATACACTTTCTTAATACATTACATGTAATCAAATTGAATTTTTAGACCTTTCCAGAATCCAAGGAATTTGAATTCTATCATGTAATTCTCATACTTAAACGCATAAGGCCATTCACGGCCGGCTGTGCAGGAGACCTGCACCGGCTCCTTGCAGGCGGTAACACCGCCGAGGTGTACCTGCAAGGGGGTTGTATCCAGCCTCAACGGTGAGCTCTCACCGATCAACAAAAATCTCAAACACACACACACACATATATACATACAATCTATATATATAAAGGTAATATTTTATTATTTAATCATACAGGTGGTATGACCTGTACGGCTGTGGATGAAATGGTAAGGTAGTGGTAAGGTAGTGGTAAAGCTGATGTGGCGCTGAGGTGGCAGCCTGCGGATGGCCTAATGATATATGGCTACTAAAATTAACTATCAATTTTTCATTGAATTACAAACAAAATATTATTAACATATACCCATTAAGTATTGCAAGCTATAAAGAGTATCAATTGATATATGATTAATGAAATCAATTGATAAACTAGAAAAAAAATTATTTTAATGTATCAATTTATTATTGTTTTGAAATATCAAACACATCAATGCCTGACCAAATGGGTGTTTTTAAAAAACATATTTACCAAATGGGTGTTGTTTTAAACATATTTACCATTTATGTGTAGTTTTATATTTAATGGACTATTAATGTCTAAACATATTTACCATTCAGGTGTAGTTTTCCATTTAATGGGCTTTTAATGCATTTTTCCTACTTTTCTTTGCTATTTTTTTGTTGTTGATTTTTTTAATGTTTTTTAAAGATCATATAAATAAAAAGCCTGTGTATGGTTAAGTAAAAAGATATATAAAACAATAATATGGTTCTGAAAAAATCATATAAAAACAAACCCGTCCGAAAACCCGAACATTAAAAATGGTATAAAAATGGTGAGGAGTTTGGGTTCAGTTTGGGTTGGCATTTTCAGAACCAAACCTACCGAAAAACCCGAACATTTTAAACATACTTTTATTAATGTGAGTATTAATATATACTATTAATATGTTTCGAAAAAGATATATTGAAAAAAAATCTCAAGTACGGTTAAGTTTTTATTGAAAAAACAACAATAAAACTCAAGTACAGTTCAGGTTTAAGTACGATTCAGGTTTTCGGTCAATGTTTTCAAGTACGGTTAATGTTTTTATAAAACTCAATTAAATCAGGTTTTCGGGTCTTGGTTTTAAAGTTTTAAGTACGATTCAGGTTTCAAACGGGTAGTTTGGGTTGGACGGGTTTTGCTCACCCGAAAACATTAACCGAAAACCTGAATCATACTTAAACTTTAATAAAAACATTAACCGTACTTGAATTTTATTGTTGGTTTTTCAATAAAAACTTAACCGTACTTAAGATTTTTTTTTTCAATATATTTTTTTAGAAACATATTAATAGTATATATTAATACTCACATTAATAAAAATATATATAAAACGTTCGGGTTTTTCGGTAGGTTTGGTTCTGAAAATGCCAACCCAAACTCCTCACCATTTTTATACCATTTTTAATGTTCGGGTTTTCGGAGGGGTTTGTTTTTATATGATTTTTTTCAGAACCGTATTATTGTTTTATATATTTTTTTACTTAACCGTAGATAAGCTTTTTATTTATATGATCTTTAAAGAACATTATAAAAATCAACAACAAAAAAATAATAAAAAATAATAAAGAAAAATAGGAAAAAGGCATTAAAAGCCCATTAAATAAAAAAACTACACCTAAATCGTAAATATGTTTAGGCATTAAAAGTCCATTAAATATAAAACTACACCTAAATGGTAAATATGTTTAAAACAACACCCATTTGGTAAATATGTTTTTTAAAAACACCCATTTGGTCAAAAACTCTCACAAAAGTTTGTTGTAAAATTTGTTATTGCCTTAAGATATTAATAACACAACAGAAGTTTTATGATTCAAGTTGGTTTTATCTAATGTATTAATTTTGTAAAAAAACTCATTTGTAAGTTTATTTTAATTGGTTTAAACCGTTATAAATGTCAAAATGTTTTATTTTAATCACCTCCTAAAACATTTTTTGTATGTATTTTGCATATTTGTAAATTTTGATTAATTTTGGTATTTTGGGAAATTGTGGAGTTTTTACCCATTTTGCTATTTGAAGAAATTTCATGGAAAGTAGTTAACTTGGAAAATTATTTGTGAAGCAAAGTCATCTTTGAACTTACAAACTTTTGAGAAAAAATGGTTGGAAGAGAGAATGGTTTTATTGGAAGTTATGGGAACTTTAACCAATATGGTAAATCTTTTGACAAAAAGATCTTACGACGACACTTGAATGTTTAAAACAATACTTGTGGCCATATTTGGGCATTTTGATGTGACGACAAATATTAGACTAAATGAACTACAATGGTGTTGGCGTATTGAAAAAAGGCTTAGGGGATGTGGTGGAATATCATATTAATCCGGATCCAAGTCCAGTGTAAGGTTTCATTAGGATCTCAAACGCGCAGCGGAAACAAAAACAAGGAGACTCTAAGCCTAGGATCAGTTACAAATAATAGTAAAAACAAACAAACCATAGTGTGTTTTGAATTATACCTTTCAGGGTGAATGTTCGAAAGCTACAAGCGCAAGAAATCAACGTAGATTTCCTCTAACAATATCCACACGGAGCAAGGAAATCGAACATGAACGGTTGCTAGCCCAAATCAAGATTACACACAAGAAAAAATCAAATTTTTTTGTGTGTATATGTGTGTCGAAAATTTGAGAGATAGGGGAGGAAGAGACAAAACTTGGTGATTAAAGTATTGATAAAATCGTTTGTGATTGCAAAGCCTTATAATAAACTTCTTATAGCTCGTCATTAATTCTCTTCCATGTTAAAAATTAGACTTTTACAAAAAAAACATATAGACTTTAACCTAATAAACTAACATTAACTTAATGTTAATTTGGGTTTGACTAGATAATCATTATCAAATAATAATCTCAATAAAAATAAGGGGACTCTCTCTATATATATTAGTAACTTAATTAATTTGGTAGATGATGGGAGCATTGTCGTCCCTAGTAATATATGCCATGTTTGCCCTCCAATTTTTGGAGTACATAATTTGAAGTGGCTTTAAAAGAGTTTAGTATTTTGAAATATCGCATTATTTTGTCTTAGGTATTGCAACATGAATAGATTGATAAAAGGAAGGAAAATTGACTCAAATAGTATAATGTTAACATTGGTTTCCTAGATATTTATTTTTCCGGTTTACCTAAAGAAATTGGGACTAAAATGTAAATATAAATGTTCATTTTCATACTTTCATATTTGGTTATATATAAATTGAAGATTTACGTAGGTTCATAATTTTGTACACACTACATTTAGATTTTGGTTATATATAAATTGAAGATTTGTGTAGGTTCATACTTTTAAATTCTAATTTTGATCATTTAATATGGAACAACACAGATGATTGAAAATGGTTTTATATGTTAAAGTAGGATGTTTATTATTGTTAATTTTAAAGTTAGGTTGGTTAAATTTAAAAAAATAGAAGTTTGAACCGGGTAAGCTGGGACGTTGACCGGGGATTGATCGGGTAATGGACCAGGGACGGGTGTGAGATCCTCGTACCCGGACGGGGCCGGGCCGTGTATCAAAAAGCGGGGCCGGGGTCGGGTAAGGGGATCCCCACCCCAAACCTGTCCCGTGACCATCCCTATGGTCGACGGTGGTTCATACCGGTGGTAATCGACGGTGGTTCATACTGGTGGTGATCGACGGTGGTTCATACTGGTGGTTCATATCGGTGGTGATCGACGAAGGGTCATATCGGGGGTGATCAACGGAGGTTCATATAGGTCCAGGTAAATCAAACATGGAAGATGAGGATAATTGTGTCTTTTTGAGAAAAAAGAATGGAACGGAATTGAACTCTTTTTCAATTGTGATGGAAATTTAGGGGTGCACACGGGTTGGGTTGATCGGGTTGAGGGCGTTTCGAGAATTCAACCCGATGTTGTCGGTTTGAAACTTTTTCAACCCAACCCAACCCAAACAAAAGTTCAACCCAACCCAACCCGTTCGGGTTGATTGAGTTGATCTGGTTGGTCGGTTTATGTTTAAAGTTAGATAATAAACCTAAAAATGATGAATAATTAAAAGGTTAAAGACGATTTATGTAGTGTTTCCGGGTATTGCCGTACACAAAACTATTTTCTTAATTTTCATGTGTATGTGTGCGTATATATGACTTAACACACACACACACACACATATACATATATAAGAGTTATAAAGAAATGGAGAATAGATTTAAAGTGTGTGTGTGTGTATGTATATATATATATATGAAGAGGCTATGCAATGGTATAATTATCTAATGTACATATTAATATAAGCTTAACAATCAAATAAATTAATAAATATAAAGAAATATCGGGTTCATCGGTTGGTCGGGTTGGGTTGGGTTGGCATGATGCTAACTCGATATCAACCCAATACCTTCGGTTTGAAAAAAATTCAACCCGATTAGACGTCGGGTTGCTTCGGGTTGATTTATTTTGCATCGGGTTGGGTTGGGTTGATCGGGTTGATCGGGTTTGTCGGGTTTTTGAACACCCCTAGATGGAATGACCAAATCTATGAATGATAGGATGTGTGGATTTCAATTTCATTTTATAGATAAAACCAAACCTGAATAAAATTTGATCAACAAAATTGATCATTTCAATTCATTCAAATTTAAAATCCTTTGAGTCAACTTCCCTTAAACGAAATATAAACATATAAGAGAAACATGAGATTCCTTTATGTAGATATTAGGGGTGTTAAAAAAAAACCGAGAAACCGCGAACTGAACCGTATAATACAAAATCGAGAAAATCGTTACCCGAGTAACTCGTGACCCAATAACCCAAAAATAAGGGTACTCACCGAGTCACATATCGGGTTTGGTTCTCTAAATTTACTATTTGCGGATACTCGTCTCTCCCCGTATATATTTATTAATACTTCATAATAAAATTACTAATATTAAGAAAATTTTCATCACATGCCGTGTTTTCTTCGTTCAGCTCTACTGCCATTGGTTTGTCGGTCAGATTCGGTGTATATCGTTTTTGCACAACGACGACAATCCTCCATACTCTTATTGTCATTTTCTAATATTTTTAGCGTTAATTATTTTAGTTTGTCACAAAATAAATTCATTTTCTACTATATATTTTGTGTACATCAAAATAATCATCAAAATGCGGATAACCGTAAACCAAACCATGGGTATCCACTCCTTTTCGATTCAATTCGATGTTGGTACCCGCCTCATACAACTCGGTTTTGGCTAGTAGAGTTAGGTATCCACCCCATATATATTGTTCTCAAAATTTTCACTATTCGTCCCGCCCCGTGCCATGAGCATCTACTAATAGACTTGGCAAACATGTCGTGTTGTGTCGAGTTTGTGTCGGGTTCAAATTTAAAGGGGTTGAAAATGTTTGACCCTAACCCGACCCGTTTAATAAACGGGTTGACTTGCTTAACCCGTTAAACCCGTTTAACATTTATAAAATTTAAAAAAAATTACAAAAGTTTAGGAATCCAAATTTTATAATTCAAACTTATAGGATTGAACCAAATCCATAAACATTATTATATTAAAAATTCAAATAAATCTTAAATTAGTAAAAAAAGGTAAAAGAAAACTTTATATGCATACACAAACACACACACACATATGTATAAACGGGTTGGTCGGATCATTTTCAAGTTGATATCATGATATGTTTGACCCTGACCTTACCCGTTTACTTTTCGTGCCGTGTTGTGTCAACCCGTTTATTTAAACGGGTTGAAATCTATTACTCAAACCCGTTATTTCGTGTCAGTTTTTGCTAGGTTTACCTACTATATATGCAATGTTCGTCATCTAAATTTAAAGTAAACATTTAACTTCTACAAAATCATTTAATTAGCATCAAAGATATAAATTAAACCATTAAGATCCACCAAATAACATACCTATATTTAAATAACAATAAATATTTATGGTTGCACAATCGTAATATTCATAATGATATATATTTTCCACTTTTGGCTGCCTGCACCGCATTCTAAACCTTTGAAAAAATGCCCCATCAACAAACACAGCAGAAAATTTGTGCGTCCCACGAATCTGATCCACTCACAACACAAACAAACAAATATATACATACACCTATAGATACAGATATAGATATAGAGAGAGAAAGTGAGACAAAATTTTTATAGAGAGCTCTCTTTTACTTGGAAGCTTCAAAAACACTTTTTATTTTTTATAAAATGAAAAATTCGTGTTGAAGCTTCACGAATTCCACTTGTTCTCTCCGTAAATTCTTCAAGAATCAGAGGGTAAATTCGGCAATTAAAAATATTGGGGGAATTCGGAGAACAACATCATTTCAAACTTTTCAAACTTCTCAAACCCTAACCCTAACTCCCCCACCCAATCCTTCTTCATCGCCATTGAAGGTTTTAAGCTTTTTTGCTGGAAGCTTCACAGAATGAGATTTTGTTCAAAATGAGGTTTAAGTCTCTTTCAGATTCACATACTCCCCCTTCTGAGCCTGATGAAAGCCCTAGCCCTAGCCCCATTTCCGGAACCCTAGATTTCACCTCTTTGATTTCGGATCAAATTTTGGTTCTCATACTCTCGAATCTCACCAAACCACAGCAGATTTCCAGCTGTTTGGTTTGTAAACGGTGGTTGAGGATTAGCGGTGGTCTAGTTAAATCGTTGCGATTGTTGGATTGGGAATTTCTCGATTCTGGTAGGCTTGCTAATCGATTTCCTAATCTGCTTGATGTTGATATTGTTCAGGCTTGCATAATCTCCCCTCGTAATTCTGGTATTTGTTTGAGTAATAAATTTGTGTCAATTCATGTTAATTCGTTCATATCGGATGCTAGGTTTATTTGGAAACCTGATTTTTTGGGTGCTAGTTTGATTGATAGAGGGGTTCAGGTTCTTGCCCAAGGCTGCCCTAATTTGAGAAGGCTTGTGTTGCTTGGTGCAAGCAGACAAGGATTAGCTTCTATTGCAAATGAGTGTTTAGCTTTACAGGAGCTAGAGTTGTGTTTGTGTACCGATTTGGATTTAAAAGGGCTTTCGGGTTTTAGGAATTTGCAGATTTTGAAGCTCATTGGTTCTGTTGATGGGTTGTATGATTTGGTGATTTCGGATATTGGGTTGACTATTGTGGCTCAAGGGTGTCCGAGGTTACTGAAGCTTGAGCTTGTTGGTTGTGAAGGGAGTTACGATGGGATCAAAGCGATTGGCCAGTGTTGCCAGATGATGGAGGAATTGACCCTTTGTGACCATAGAATGGAAGGTGGGTGGTTAGCTGCGTTATCGTATTGCACGAATTTGAAGACTTTAAAGTTTCAATCTTGCAAGTTTATTGATCAAAGTCCAGGGCCTGATGAGTATTTAGGCTCTTGTCCTACCCTTGAGGAATTGCATTTGCAGCGGTGTCAGTTGAGAGATAAGCAAGGATTGGCAGCGTTGTTTTTGGTCTGTGAAGCTGTTCGGGAGCTGGTTTTTGAGGATTGTTGGGGATTGCACAACAATACATTCAGCGCTGCAAGTATTTGTAGGTATGATTATAGTGTCATTCTTTTTTTGCTTGCATATTGTATTGGATGCTTGAGAACGTGGTTATTTGTTTCAGAACCCAAGTGGTAGAATTCAGGGTTTTACTTGCAGAAATTGCAAAGATTGTAAAAATCAATAGGAGTGTTCATTTATCACATTCTATGCTTCAAAGTTAGAGCAATGCTTCGAATTACTTTTTTGTATATCTTTCGCTCACTACTTGATAAGTCAAAATCTTTTTGTAGTTCCATGAAAGTGGTGATAGTGTAATACAGTAATAGTGTTGTCAAATTGGATATAATGCTTCCTCTAGGCCAATCCTAGAAAATGGTAAATTAGATAAAGTAGTCACTAAACTTTAATGGTTTTTTGATATGACGAGGAAGAGGGAGGGTCTCTTTTTCTTCTTTTTAGAAAGATTTATTACTTACTCCATCCCAAATTAAGTCTCTACATTTCTATTTTGATTTGTCCAGAAGTAAGTGTAGAAGTGTGTTTCTACTTTTCCATTTTACTCTTAATTATGAGATGTAAAAATTCATTATTCCAATCTATTATCAAGGGTGCAATTGTCATTTATTAATTAGAAGTCTAATAATTACACATGTCTAATGCTGTGTGCTGGACACTTAATTCGGGAATGGGGACGGAGGGCCTATTTTACAATGTATTATTTATATCCCTACATATTTAGTTCAAATGCATGTTGATCCTTTCTATTTATTCTGTTGGTCAATTGGATGACAATCTAACTAATCTGATGCAATTGATATGATTGTGGCAGTTTAAGTATGCGATTTGTACTAAATACATTGAAAAGCCCGTGAAGAGGTTTGTCCCTTCAAAGTGTAGATTCTTTTTAAACAAACTAAAAGGAGGACATGATTGATATCATTGAATGGAGTTAATAGGCTAATTTGGTATATGCTTTGCTACTAACGTAAAGGGTAATTGGTCCGGCGTTGTAGAACGTCTATGGTTCTAACTTAACCAAGATGCATATCATTATATGGAGTTGAATTGATTCTTTAATGGGATGTTGTTATGTATCTAAAACACAGAATGGTATGGATTAAGTAATAAAGGCTGACTGTTTTTATTTTTTTACATGGTTCTAGGAGAGTGATGTCTCTGTCTTTGGAAGGATGCTCGTTACTTACAATGGACGGTTTTGACCCTGTAGTTCTTTCATGGAAAGAGCTTAAGAGGCTTAAAGTAGTTTCTTGTAACAACATAAAGGACAGTGCTATGACACCTGAATTAGCAACCCTTTTTTCCGTTCTTAAAGAGTTGAAATGGCGCCCGGATTCCAAGTCTATTCTTTCATCAGGTCTTGATGGTAGCGGAATATGGCAGAAAGGTGGAGGAAGCTTCAAGATTTGATCTTGCAACTTCATGTCTTTTTCTTTTCTTTTAGTTAGCACGGTCACAATTCACAAAAGGGTAGGATAGGATTCGTTTCTTTTGTCAACATGAGAGCATACTTGTTCTATTTTTCCCATAAAGAATAGTCGTAGGATTTAGAGAACAAGTGTATTACAAGTCACTATACGTTCTTTATCTAATTTCATTTCGTTATTTTCCTTCCACTTATAGTTACATATATTTTGCAATTAATCTCGACGAACCTTTTTATGGGATTAATCGTGTAGTTGAGAGTTGTTCGTGATATAACTTTGAGGTTCAGGTTTAAACTTGGAACGGACTGAGTGGAACAGGAATGCATTTTTTCTGTCCCATCAAAATTGGTGGAAGAAGAATTTAGTAGATGGATGGGACAAGTTTGGTAAATTACTAAAGTACCCATGTGAATTTAAAACGCTAAAACCTTCAACAGTCCTTTCGCCCTCTTGGCTATGGGTTCCCAGGTCTTGGTATGGAGCAATCAGGTGAATATCATTTCTGTTTTCATGTTATTGAATCTTCTCTTTTTGATGTAGTTTGTATTTTCTGATGGTTTTATAGTTTGAAGTGTCGAGCTTCTTAAAAATAACTCAATGTTTGGGAGATTGTATTTTTCTATGTTTCTGTTATTCAGGTATGGACCTTGATTAGTTCTTGATTTGACCATTTGATGCATCAAAATGGTTAGAGTCTTTTGGATCCTCATTCATGCACAATTGCAAGTTTTTGTTGATTAAAAGGTATGTTAAACACTTCACAAGCCTTGCTGTCATCCTTCCCATATGGCTGCTTTAATGGCGTGTTTATTGTAACATTTGACTAATAATCGAACAATGTTTTGAGTTAAAAATTGTGATACATGTGGCATAGTATGTGAACGAATGTGTATTATGCATGAAGTCCACAATCAATGTAATAACCGGTTTCATAAGCTATAAATGTAAGGTTTCCTGCTTATTGAGATAGAATAGTGTCAAAATTTTAAGGGTAATGCTCATAGGAAAAGCAATAGCTCTACTAAGGGGGTGTTTGGGATTGCTTATTTGTTTTTTTAAAAAGTGTTTATCTGCGTTTTCAAAAAGCTAAACTATTTTAACTTCTTATTTCTTAAAAACTAGTGCGTTTTCAGAAAAAAACCATGAGCCATTTTATTCCAAACACCCCCTAAGAACTTCTTTTTCTTGGTAACTGTGGGGTTCGGGCCAGGTTGAATGCATCTTGACTCATCCTGTGGGACTTTGAAGATAACAATCAGGAAAATCCCTGTAGTTGAGAGGAAACATGAAATGGCGATCTATGGGGAGGAGTCCAAAGGTCGGTTAGTCATTCATTTGTTAGTTGAATCGGCCCTCAAGGACTCAAGGTTGATTCGTAAGGTTTACTAATGAACTTCTTGCCTGGACAAAGGGTCTTTACTCAAGTGTTCAGCCAGAGTGTGTATGCAGAATAGGACAGGATAAAACAAAACATAAACTTCTTGTCTTATGTTTGTGTGACACTAGACCTGAAATGCACTTTTTTTGGTGTGATAAAATAGGTGGAACAAAAGTTAGGCTGATAAGATAAGAGGCTATTTCCAAATCTGACATTGCTTGAGGCATGGTGTATTGTGTGTAGGCATGATGATGGTTTCCAGCATACTCTGGTTCTTGTGGTTTCTGATCTCATGGTATATTATCCCATTTGGAGGTGGGGTTTAAGGGTTGGTTGGATGTATGCAAATGTGTTCTTATTCTTAACTAGTGTTTCATGAAAAATTTGGATCTCTATATATATATATAGAGGGAGGTTCATTTGTAAACCTCAAATATCTTATAAACCGTGTAAACTAATCCACACCATTGATTTTCAAAAATGTTTTCATATTTCACATTCCCATATTTCCATAATCATTGACTTACCATAAATTTCACATTTTCATACTTTTAATGAATTCATATCCTCCTTTGATTTTTTTAATCAAGGGCCACGATGGGTTCACAAAGTTTACAAGATATTTGAGGTTTACAAATGAATCTCCCTCTATATATATATAGAGAGAGAGAGGAAAGTTCAAATGTGAACCACTTTTTGGTTGTGAACGTGAGGATAGCCGAGAGCGCGATACGTGTCGGCTTTGAGTGTGGTCCCCCTCTTTAATTCAATGCCCTCCCATGAATCTTGCCTAGTCATCCGCCGTGGACTTGATGTGGCGCCTAGTCATCCGCCACGTGTCACGCTCTCGACTGTCCTCACGTTCGCAACCAAAAAGTGGTTCACATTTGAACCCACCCCTCTATATATATATATATATATATATATTTGCTGAATATCACCTACAAAATTTGTTTCCTAGCTACCTTGAGACTAAATGCAACTAAACTTAACCGACATGTCGCCGACCACTTTTCCGGCATGTCGTCGGCCACCCTCCGGGCGACCTCTCTCTCCAGATCCGGCGACCCACCATCATCATCGGCTGGCAGCGGTGGTTTGAAGGCAGTGGTGGTCACACCATCTCGACCTACCACCCATTCATTCCCCACATCTCCGGCGACGTCTCCAGCCACACCACCGTCTTCTACCTTCTCTCCGGCCACCCCACCCCCGTAACCACCATCTTCATCTTCTACCTTCGTCTTCGTCTCTCTATATCTAACTCTCTCCCTGTTCAAAATCGCAACCACCACCACCCTAATCCCAAAATCGAAGAACCCTAATCTAGGGTTTCAGAGGTTGTTTGGTTGCGATTTGGTGGTGGGTTTGTTTGGTTGCAATTTGGTGGTGGGTTTGGCGTTTGTTTGGTGGTGGGGGCTGGTGGGGGCTGGTGGTGGCAGCGGTGGTGGTGGGGGTTTGGTGGTGGGGGTGGGGGTTTGGCAGCGGTGGTGGTGGTGGTGGGGGTTTGGCAGCGGTGGTGGTGGTGGTGGGGGTTTGGCAGCGGTGGTGGTGGTGCCGCCGGCGGCGGTGGTGGTGGGGAGGTGAGTTTGGTTTTTCAAAAGAGGCAAAACAGGTCCTTGGGACCAATCAGTAAACAAGAGGGACTAAATTTGTAATTTACTCAATGAGTTGGCATCATATGTGGCAGCCTATGTGGCATTTTGACCGGTTACCTGCTTAGAAGGTAAATCGATACATACAATGGCAAACTCTAGCAAGTTTGATACATACAATGATAAGTTTAAAGTTGAGTACATACAATGATAAAACGTGACAAGTTCGATTCACACCCATGTAATTAACCCTTTATAAAACTAATCATGCATCGGGTTTTGGTGAAAACTTCTTATTTTTGCGAGAACCACTGTGGCTTTTATCTTTTTATTACATATTTGATAGAACAATGTTGACTGCGGACAATTTTCATGAACAAAGGGAATTTGGTCATTTGGTTTTCTGCATATTGGCACGTTAACAAACTTTAGTAAGATAATTTCGTATATGTTCAAATTTGTTAAGTTTCAGTATGTTTCATGTTTCAATGCCATCAAATTTCTGTTTGTTTACGGTATTGCCATCAGGTATTACTTATTAGAGGGCCTTGCGATCAAACTCAAAAACTCATCTAAATGTTACATGGTATTTCTACGGTTATCATATACAGTTGGGTATTCGTGAGAATGAATTTTTGATGAAAACATGTGAACAAAAACCTTTGTCAATCTTTACCCATCTACAATTGCATGTGTTTTACAATAATTTACTTCTACCTTCATCGCATTAATCAATCTTCAACCTATTTCTATTATCATGGCTATATACTATTTAACAATATTAATGCAAGTGAAATTTTTATGTGTTTTTTTTGTTTTGTTTCATTGACACAAAAATACGTGCACATTGTGAAATGAACACATGTGAAACAAATACATTCTAAAACAAATATATGTTAAATTAATATTTTAAATTCTAATCTTATATGCAAAAAAAAAATGATATGAAATAACACATGGTGTATTAGTTCTCAGTTATTACAATTTCAAAGGTTCTCAAAAGAAGGTATGCATAGGTCCTAGGTGCGTCATTTTGTAAACCTTGTAAACTATAGTCTAGCAAATATTTGATTTCATAAATATGTTGATTGTATTCAAATATAAAACGCTTATCATAATTAATGAACTCTAATCAAATTATAATAAATAAACTCCCTGCTTTCCCCATTTCCAAGCTCTCCAAATCCAATCAAAATCATAAACAAAGAGAAATCAAACGAATCTCATATGTTTTTCCCGTCCTCCTACTTGTTCCACTTTGCCATCTAAATTTACTTTCAATTTCCTTCTCCTTTAAACTTCGGAACTCTCTCAAATTTGAACTTTAGAATTTAAATGAAAAAAATATAAATTTAAATAAGGATACAAATGTTCATTCATTAAAAGCTATAATTATAAATTATTAAATCTGATTTAAAATAATTAAAAATCTAACAAAAAATGTTATTTGGGTAAATATGATATTTTGATAGGTTATAAAGAACATATATAATTTTATAGATTATGTTGGGTAAATATGGTATTTTAAGTTTTAATAAGGGCATATATAAAATTAACCCTTTAATTTATGGATCTCACAATTTTAAATATAATAAAAAAAATGCAACAACACCTGCTATGGAGTTGCATGTCAATGAAATCTACTTATATATAGCTTTAAGTAGCTTGTCATAATTCGTACGTATTATTCCTTCAAGATCTTTAAGTTGGAGTATCTAAGAGAAAATTATTCAACAATGATATAGAAATAGTATTTGAAAAATAAAAGCTCACCATTATATCCGGTGAATAACAATAAGATTACAACACATTAGCATTTGTAATCCATTTCTTTGTGAATCATGTTCTTTAAATGCGTGTTGAAGTATCCATCAACAAGTTGTACGCCAAGTGATAGATTCGACAAATGAGTACATTATCTAACTTGTACAAATCATAATTTTGTTACAAAATTCCTAACAGATCAAGCCAGCACTTATGATAAAAGTTATGTCTGAATAAGAATAAACTGTTAATGCAACAATTGATTAGAAGAATCGATACCTTATGCTTGATCAAAATAAAACAAAATCAACTAATGAAATAAGGTACCTCAATATATCCTAAATGTAGGTAATAGTAGGATAATAGGCACATCCAATTTCACAAGATGTAAAAAGTCATACTACATGAAATAAAGTCCTTGATCATGGCATCCGGCTCGAATCAGGCCCGAGCCCACCGGTTAGCCCGGCCCTACCCGACCAAAATCCCGACCTAGCCTGGCCCGGCCAAAGCCCGGATTAGGCCCTTCAGATCAAGCCCAAATTAGGTTTTGGAAGTTTTGAAGGCCCGACCGGCCCGAGCCCAGTGGTCCGAAAGGCCCGAGCCCAGTGGTCCGAAAGGCCCGACCCGATAAATGTATTTTTTTAGTAGTTTTATATAATTATAGTCAATTACTTGTATTTTTAAACTTATTATATTGAGTTATTTGATTTTGATGTATCTTAAATTATGGAAATTAAGAGTAGAAACTATGCTATTACTGAATAACATCAAAGTTATGCTTCCATACACCGCCACTTTCAAACCCAGTTTTTAATATCTTGATCATTTCATCGTCATTTATTCATTTTTTTTATCAAACGAATCATAACGTATTTCCATCGTGACAAATTAAGTCACATCCTAAGATCACAAGAATTTATGAATGAACTATACAACCAAGAATTCATAATATTATACAGCAGAAGAAGTTTACAAGCGTGTATAACATAAATCAAGACAATAGCTTAGCAACTATCGCTAGTTCTTCAAACTTGCTCACAGTAACGAAAAAAGAATCACACAGATGAACTATAAAAAAAAATTATCTATAGGATGCGGTCTTTCGAAGTCTTTATAGCTACATCACTTCTTGGAAATTGAGCCAAAAGGTTGATTTTGCATATGTTGATACAAAGTTGCCATCCTATTATAAGCATCCATATTCATTGGCTGCAAAAAAATGTACAAAGTTTTAATGCATCTTGTACTAGTCATTTAGCAACAAATCCAAATTTGATGCTAGGATTGATAGGTTAAGTGACAATGTAAATTAACTTAAAAAGACATGTTAAAAATTCTCACTTTAGAAAAATGGGTTATAATTGCCCAAAAAAAAAGTAAACAAAAAAACTCCTAAAACTTTATTGAAAAACTATTTGATGTAAAATTTTTAAGTAGCAACTTACAAGTTAGTTTATGATTTATCAAAAGCAACTCTTTGATAAGCTAACTTGTGGTTGCTTAAATGAACTAAATAGTTCAATTTAAAATAATAAGTTCGAAGGCATGCATGATGGTTTTACCTGGGGTTGGCAACCAAGAAAAGTATACATGGGATCTGTAGTCAATGCAATACTGTTGGCGGTTGGATTATTAGTGTGCCCGTTCCATAAAGGCATGTGCACGAAAGTGGAAGGATGGAAACCGGTCGGAATGTTGGAACCACCAATGGTGTTCATACCCATTCCCATTCCCATCCCCATGCCCATGGAATTCATCATGGACATTTGCATTTGTTGTTGTTGCATGGCTAAAGGCATCATCATAGGTGGCATATTCGTTCCACTAATCATATGAACGTATGCTTGCAATTGTTTCACATATTCTATTATTTCCTCCAACATTGACGCTTTATCCGTCTGCAAAAACTCGATAAAAAATATAACATAAGTTTATGCACATAAACTGATACACACACGTGTGTGTGTGTCTGTGTGTATATATATATGTAGAGAGAAAGAGAGAGAGAGCCAAAGAGAGAGTAACGTTAGTTAAATCCGTACCTTGCTCGAGTTTGGAACCAACTTTTGTAGTGTTTTCATTCTTTCATTGATCTTGTCTCTTCGATTCTGATATGTTGTAGCACAAAATTATATGCATAATTAACATGTTAGTATGATTGTTATTTCTTACGTATATTAAAAAAAATTAAGCATTACATGTAAGCAAGTGAATTAAGTAAAACAAATTTGTAAAATCAATGAGGAAATTAAATACTTACCCGTTCAGATTGATTATGAATTGCAGGCGTCCTTCTTCGTTTATTTGAGATTGATGATTTTGCTGCTTTTACTCTTTCCTTTTCTTTAAATACGGTCCGTTTTGAGATTGACGATTTTGCTTTTACTCTTTCCTTTTCTTTAATTACGGTCGTCGCTCGCTGTAAATACAATAATAAACTATTTTAAAAAACTAAACACCTTATGATAATTTAATATACTAAATTTATTTTTTAGAGAATAGTAAATGTATGAAAATATATCTTCCATCTTAAACATTAATATCTGGTGTGCATTTAAAATATACGAAATCTAAGTTGACAAATTAAAGTAAAAAGAAAATAAGTATCAAACAAAAGTATATCATAATTTTATGAAATTTCCATTAAAGAAAAAAATTTATTCACGAATCACGATATGAATAGCTTTTAAAAGATATTTCTGGAAAACCAAATTATTGAGCACCACGTGTCATAAAATTACCAGACTTCTTGGATGATAGGAAGAGTCATCTGGAGACGTTGACTTTGAATAGTCTTTGCCGGAGCTAGTATTTTCCGGCGACCTGGACGTCAGCCGTCGGCCATCCAAATCGCCGTCGTATGTATCAAGCGTCGCAAAAGTCCCACTCTCGCTCGCGCTGTGGCTCCACTCTGCCGCCGTACCTCCGCTGTGAGCCACCCTTTGGTCCCCAAATGCCGACGGACCACCACTGCATGATCCAATGCGCGTCGAACAACCGGCATCGCGAGCACTCGCGGTCCGGTTGTTGGAGCTAGGCACCAATGCGTCGGAGGTCATGCTGGCCACCGATGTGTTGACGTTGTTGGCTGCAGCGGTGGCAGGGACGTGGTGGTACTGGTTCAACCACGGTACTATGTCATCTTCGTTGTCCCCCGGTCGTTGAGTTTTGCAGTAGTAGGGTTGGAGGGTGGCTTGATCCACGATAGCCTCCAGAGTCTCGGCAGCGCGTGTCTTTTCCCATGATGGCACGCGCTGCCGGGAACCTAATTCGTGCATGGCTACCTGCCCATTTTCCCATTTTAATTCCGCCACTTCATATTCTAACCTGCAAATTAAATTTAATTCAATTAATCCAAAATTAAACATTTTAATTGCATAAAAAGAGCATTAAAAACATATAAATTTATAGATTTTCTTAATCTTCTCTTCAAAATAGACCAATCCTTTAACCATCTTACACTAAGAAAGTCATTAAGGTATAAATTTACCTTAACATATAGTCATTAATTAGGGGCACATATTAAATTGGAAAACCATATTCAAAGTCTCATGGAATAAGTGTAAATTTACCATAAAAGACTACAACACGAACGTTTTATGTATAGTCACCACACATGAATAAATATGTCATACATCACTGAAACATGAACATAAAACCGTTATCTGAAACAAGAAAAGTCACCTGAAAACATCTTGAGTAGGATTGACATCTTCCCGATCCCAATTTGGTACACACCGACTCATTTCTTAGGAAGTTCTTTCTCCAAAATTACGATAGCAATATATGTGTGTGTGTATATATATATATCTACATAAAAGTGGTTATGCTTTTAAGAGTTTGTAGGTCCTATGCAATATATATGGTGCATATAGAAGGAAGAAAGAGCATGGAGTATAGAGAAAGTTGGCTTTTGTGGTGTAGTTTAAGTAGGTACATATGGACTAGGAACAACCTTGGACCACTTGAACCAATTCTCTTTCAATCCAAAACATATTTATTATACCTTATCTTTTATTCTAAGACATTTTTAATTCTTTATGTTATCCTATTCGACTTTTAATGTTAAATATATTATTTTAAATGATACCGGTAATTTTTGTAAAAAGAGAAAGAAATATATTAAAATGATAACACAATTAATTTTAACATAATTTTGTTAAACAAGACAAATTTTCCTATAAATATTTTTAATAAATACTTGGTAAAAATATTAAGTGGCGTTTAATGTTTAAGAATACTAATACAAACGGTCTTTTAGAACATGATCACTACAACATAGTATACATTCTATGACGTGGATCCTTATTAACATATAAAGCATTTAATCAGCCTTTTAAGTTTATAAAATTAATAAATATATGTTTTACACAAATCATTATAAATTGTTAGAATGAAATTAAACAACCTAGAAGTATATTCTTATAAATTATAAGGAAGTTGAGTAAATAAGGCTTAAGAACTAAATCATACTATTAATATAGGTCTATAGGGCATATTTAGAAATTGTATAATATGCATAACACTCTGCATAAAAAAAGGTGTATATAGGAAATACAATTATGACTCATATAAAGTTACGTTGAAGGTCTCATTTCATGCTTTATTCAAGCACTTGAACGTCTTAACATGTCAATTTTATTGTTGTGGATCTACCAATAACATTTTGGTAAATACAATTGTCATTTGAAATAAAATTAAGTAGAATGACTAATAGAAAATTTGAGGTCATAAAGTTAAACATGCAATAATATTTATCAGATAAAGGTCATTTTAGCATTTTTATCATTGACATATTTGAAGTCGTTTTGAAATAATTCTTCTATCAAATTGTACAGACAAATTCTATAGAATTACATTCTAGTTTTACGAAAAACTTTAACAAACAAACATAGAATAGGGATCGAAATAGATCATCAACCAGATGTTGATCAAACTCATATACTTTTGAAATTAAAACACGGATATGTAATAATGTAATGTCTTTAAAATTATGTTAAAATAAATGCAGACTAAACTATGTTTTTTCATTAACTGTGATAGTTAAATATGATAAACTAATACAACACCAAATTATAAAATATAAGAACGAGTAAAAATATATTACAAACTGTATTTGTAGACCACAAAGAAAAAGCAATAAAGAAATTAAAAAAAAACACACCACTTAATTTAATTACCATTTTTTTAGTTTACTCATAAATCATTTATGATTCTTGTTGGGCCACCATAGAGAAGGACAAAATAAAAGAGCATATAAAATTGAAAATGTTGGAGTGATGACCATACAAGAAAAAGTAACATCAAAAATCAATCATAGGATCCCATATTATTCACCAATGATAGAAAAAAAATGTAACCCACTGATAAAATCAAAATGAATAAACTTTTAACTTGATATCCTAATATGGTATCAACTCTTCTAGTCTTATCATTTTAACAACTTTAACAATTATTTTAAAATAAAAAAGAGTGTTGTTATATGGATTCTGTTCGACAATTGCCTTTCTTAAATTTCTAAGGAGCCCTTTGTGTAATTTTATTTTTAGCCCTAGGTATTTTACCGTATTTATTTGGTTTGGTGTTTTGTCTATTTCGTATTCAAAACACAGGTCATATACTAGAATTCATAGTCACCAACCTTTGGCACCCATCACCTTCATCTATTTAATCCATAATATACTCATTCTTTATTTTCTTCAACTCCATTAATCTAATATTCAACATAAATAGTTAACATTTTTTTGGATCGACTCATTTTTAGCAAAAACAATATCAATTTAGAAATTAATCTTTATATATGTAAAAGAAATAAACCAAGAATAATAAGATAACACCATAAAATTTTAGTATTCTAAAATTCTGAATTATAGCATTGACTTGGTTATGATATGGAAATGATAACTTGAGAGAGGGATTTATAGAGTTACCTTTTATTTGTTTGGTTTAAAAAATATTTTTATATATCTTAAAAGAAAAGTCAAGGCAATAAAATGATACTATAAATTTTTAGGACTCCAAAAAATCTTAAATTATAATGTTAGTCGATTTAAGGAAGAAATAATAAATTATCAAATGATGGTATACATAATAAAAACAGAAAGGTTGAAAAATGATGGTTGATATGTTAAAAAGATATTTAAAAATTAGAGTAAACTCTAATTTTGGTCCTTGTGGTTTAATAAAATCTTTGAAAATGGGACTAAAGTTTTAGTAATTCTAGAAATTGTCCTTGTTGTTCTCCTTTTGCTTTGAAAGCGGTCCCTAATTATTAACGCCATTAACTTTCTCCGTTAATAGTAGGGACATTTTGGTCTTTCTAATTACTTCTCTACTTTTCTTTAAAAAACTAAATGTTGTATATATATACAGGTGTGTATAAGTATATAAAAGAGTTTTTGCATCTGAAAATCACGGCCAAAATCCCTTTGGAAGGCCCAATGTGCAACCCTGCACCGGTGAGCACCATTTGTGTGTCATAATGTGAATCACCAAAGTTACTCTATGGGAGATTCCAAGCAACATCCAAAGCCATACAAGCATCCAAACCCAGATTTGTTGATTCATGTTGATTAATTTATTATAAAATTAAATTTCAAGTGATGTTATTTATAATCTGTATGTTTGACTTTTGAAGCTTTCTTCAATTGGATGTCTTTTCTATCGATTGGGATATGGTGAATGATTTTCATTTTGATTTGATTATCATCTTGATTAGAGTAACAAAATAGGTGGCTGGAAAATATTTGCCAACCGGTAAAATAAACACTTAAGTCCCAATGAAGAACACAATCGAATTGGGAGGTCTGAAAATTAGGTATAGAAGACAACTGATGCGGAAGCGATCGGATTGGAATGGCTAAATAAAACTGACAAGACTCGAAGAACAAAGATATATCCAAAAGTGGATTATTGACTAAAAAGTCGAACAAATTGATTAAAACTAAAACTGATTTACAATGAAGATAATAATCCTATTTATAATCTAACCTAACAAAAAGATAACTATGAAACTGAAAATAAACTAATAGATAATTAATAAAATAATCTAACAATAATCCTTAAATATGAAAAAGTAGAATTAAGATTTATCTAGGTTTCTTGCATTGTCATAATCTAGATTCCCTGCATCATCCTCCCCCGCTTAAAAAAAACTCGTCCTCGAGTTTGCTTTATCTTCAATAATATTTTGAGAAGACGTCGTTTCCACTTAGAAAAATGGATATTTTTGTCCCAAACGACCTTTTTGAATTTTCCTCGGATCATGCGGATTCGGTTTGCCTTAATGTTGCTTTCTTTTCGTGAGGCATTGTCGTATAAATCAGCGAATGCTTTATCACGCCCTTTGCCGGGTTTCGGGGAAATTGCGGTCAAAGCCGAAAACCGATCTGTCATATTTGTAGCGGTTGTGTAGTCATGCAACAAGGTCTCGATCACTTCTTGATCATTGAGAGATCCAAGATAACCGATGTTTGTGTTCTTGAGAGCTTGTCTCACCATATTGACATGGTTAAACGTATACTTTTCTGAATTATGATTTTCTATGACCAATTCTTGTTTCAATTCACTAGCAGGTTTCTTTAGGCTATAAGAGTCAACAATAAAGTGACAAAATTTACCTTGAACAGTGGCCATAGAGTCGCTATCTTGCGTTATAGGCAAACAAATTCTTTGCCAAATCAATACGGGACTTACATCGTCTTCCGTATATTCGGCTTTATCATATTTTTGTAGTTCTATGTCATTGACGTGACCGACTACGACATCAATCTTCACACCAAAATTCCTCAACGGATCATCGCGGTATCTTCCTTCGCGGCGATCCCGTTTCGGCCCGGCCAAAGGATTGATCCCATCGTCACCGTCGTCCCAGACGCTTGGATCCGACTCGGTCTTTTCGTCCGGCGAGTCGTGGTGTAACAACTCGAGCTCTTGGATCTGTCGTTGCAAGCGTTCAATCTCCGCGTCACGAATCATATGATTATCAGCCATTCACTCGTTTGGCTTTGATACCAAATGATGCGGAATCGATCGGATTGGAATGGCTAAATACAACTGACAAGACTCGAAGAACAAAGATATATCCGAAAGTGGATTATTGACTAAAAAGTCGAACAAATTGATCAAAACTAAAACTGATTTACAATGAAGATAATAATCCTATTTATAATCTAACCTAACAAAAAGATAACTATGAAACTGAAAATAAACTAATAGATAATTAATAAAATAATCTAACAATAATCCTTAAATATGAAAAAGTAGAATTAAGATTTATCTAGGTTTCTTGCATTATCATAATCTAGATTCCCTGCATCAACAACAATTAAGAAAGAAAATATCATGTAAAATGGTGATGGAGATGGAGGAGAAAAAGGGTTTTTGGTTGCCGAGATAGAGGGAGAGGAGAAAAGGGGATGGGACGGGGATATAGAGAGGTAGATGAAAAATACAAAAATGCCCTTATTACTAACGGAGAAAATTAACGAAGTTAGGGATGATGGACCATTTTCAAAGTATAAAGAGAACCACGAGGACAATTTCTAGAGTTACTAAAGCTTAGGTCCAATTTTCAAAGATTTCATTAAACCACGAGGACCAAAATTAGAGTTTACTCAAAAAATTATAATACCATCTATAATGGTGGAACTTTTAAAAACCTTATTTGCTATATTTCTTTTGTCATATTATTGAAAGCTTAACAAACTAAAACCTACTTAAAACTCCACGGTAATGGTTTTTAAAAACCTCAATTTTTATTTATTTATAAATTATTATATAAATTTAATATATACATATATATTAAAAAATCAAATATAATTTATTATGTTTCACTTTTATATAAGTTCTATTTTTTCAATCTATATATTTTATTAACAGATATGAAAAACAATTAAAATAAAAATAAATTTTATACTACAATTAAAAAATGTGCAATTTTATAAAAATGTCAATCTAAAAAAAAGTACGAGTTGTTTATATTAATATAGATCACTCATAAACTTAACTTGACCAACTATATTCTATCAAATTGGGGATATAGAGATTTGGAGGTATTCGGGAGCTTTTGCGATTTTCAATATCCTTTTCCATTTTTTAAGATGTGGGGAATAAGTTATATGGTGTCACTTATATATACCAATTTGGTATATTTTTTAAAAGTAGAAAACATATTATATAATTATTGTTATACGATTCGTCATCTAATTTTAATTTTAATTTATAAGTATAAAGATAATATAAATATAATAAATTATTAAAAATCAAATACACATAATTTTTTTTTTGGAAGGTTCACTTGGACTTTGGTCAGACTACATCCTTGGCAATTTTTACCGAGAGCTAAAGCATGCTCTCCTGGGATTAACACTCAGTGGCACCTGGTTGCTCACCCCCGGATTCGAACTTGAGTGGGTTTTTCCCCAACACCAAGCCTTAACCGGTAGGCTGCCCCATTGGGGTTTCAAATACACATAATTTCTATAAGAATTTATAAAAAAACAAAGTACTTTAGTTATTATTTTTTTTTCAATTTAATATATATGTTATATTTCATAATATATATGTTTTATAGATTTATTAAAGAAAAAATGGTTAAAAAATAACAAAAATAATAAATAAAAAATGAAAAGTATTACAAGAATTTGGGTTCTTGTTTAATCAACTGGGTTTCAATAAGAAGCTGCAACTCGACAATTTTTTTTTCTATAATAAAGGTTTTAGTAAAAACCCGAAGAATAACTTTGTGAAGAACCTTCATTATGGATGCTTTAAAGACTAGGCTAACAAACTAATAGTCTAATATTTTGTAAATTATATAAATCGTGATTACGCAAGCCATGATTTTAAGATTAGTACAAACTATCAAAGCTATGCCGCGAATACAGCAATGCCGCGAATACAGCAAACACCAGTAGACAATAAACGATTCATAAATTAATAGTTTGTTGTTAAATAGAATAGATCGTAATATACTTTATTTTACCAATGCCTTTTTTTGTTGGTAAATTTAAAGTTATGTTATGTTAGATACTTTGGTTAATAAAAAACTAATCTCAAAATTTCCAAATGAAATACTGTTGAAGTGATGTCTTTTTTACCTTTGAGATCTTAATGTTTATCGTCTTTATTTTAATTTTTTTTTTTCTGCTTTTACAACATTTACATTGTGAAGGTCGGGATTGTTTTTTATTTTTACAGTGTTTGTTGTTAATGTTTGATTTTTTTTTTTTTAACTTAACATTGTAACCTTTTTTATATTCATAATGTTCAAAAGTACAATTTTATGTGTACAATTTTAATCTCATCAATTTTAATCTCATCAATTTTACGAAAACAATTAACTTCGTTTTATGTAAACCTAAGTCTAAATAGCAGGTCATCTATTTACCAATTACCGGTACCAATTAATGTTGGCATATACATTGTAGCTGATAATTTTTTTTGATTGATGATTTCAAAATAAACCTTGAATTAATTTTTTTTTTTTCTAAACGGTAACTTAACACATACGCACAATCCAGCGGTATCAGGCCTTCTTATGGACAATCCTATTAATCTGCTGCGACCGAGTCCAACCTATATAGCTGAACCCGACCGACATGTTTTAGGGACCCTATGGACCAACCAGACCCAGTCCCGAAGGACCAGATCCAGATCTTGATTATCGCAGAAAAGTGTCGCCTGTGTAAATCGAACCCTAATAATGTGGTTTTTAGTACCCCACCACCCCATAAGTATATTACCTATATGACTGAGCTAACCCCTTTGATAATAAACACTGAAATTGGTATCATTTTTTTTTTACATCTCTTATAGCACGTTAAACTCAAAATAATATTTTAAAACTAGAAATGATTGAGAAGATATTTAGGGAACGAAAAAGGAGAGATATTTTGGGGGATGAGATTGAGACATGGGAATTGAACACGTGGCAAAGAATGAAGCAGGTTTTGCCACGTAACAACATCTTCCACCACGTATTGCATGATGACTCCACCCACCCGCCGCCGTCGTTACACGGCGGTCGTCCACCGGCATCTCCTTCCTCCGCCACTCATTTCTTCTGACTTAATGAACATGCATACAACATGAAGGTTTTGATGGTATTCTTCAACAGGATTGGGTTTTTGTTATTTATATCATTTTGAGTTTATCTTCTTCTTGTTTGAAGGTAGAGCTAAATCATTTTTGGGTTTAATTAATTATCTATTCTTTTGTTCATTGAATTTGATGTTTCCTTTGGTTTGAAGGATTCCATTGAATCAAAAAATTGGAATGATTTGGAATTGTATATCACATTTTCGTTTGAAAGGTTTTCTAAATTTGAGATTAAGTGATTTTATTGAAATCTTATAAGGGTAAGAGCATCTACAATGGAGTTACATAGGTTTTTTATAAGAATCTCCACTGTAAAACAAAGATTATTGCCCAGTTATCGGTTTTCCAAGTGCTTAAACAAGAATTCAGATTTTTGTAATACTTTTATTTTCTGTTATAAAATAATTTACATAAATAAAAGTTATATTATAAATAAAAAAAGGGAAGTGAGGTTTTTGTAAGAATATCTATTGTAGAGTTTTATGAAGGTTCTTAATTTATTATTATGACAATAACGTGGCAGGAAAAAAAATGAGAATTGAGGTTCCTGAAGGTTCCACCAATATGGATGCTTTAAGGTTTTAAAATCTTTATGTAGTAATGGTTGGTATTTTAGGGAAGTTGATAGAACTTATATGTAATTATATTTAAAGGAGTAAACTATTAATTTGGTCTTTATGGTTTGTTTTTGCAACACTTTTGGAGTTTTGGTCTCTTTAATATGAAATTACAAGATAACCATTATGGTATATAAAAATGACCAGATTTGGTCCTTTCCTTTAACAATCGTAAAAAGTATATAAAATTAAAGGCGTTTTTGTCCTTTCATATTTAATATTACTTTTTACTAAAATAAATAACTTTACACTTCATCGGCATCGACCATTTTTGTGATATAAGAGACCGAAAACAAATCCTAAAATCTGAAATCAACTCGTGTTCTATGCATTAGGATTCAAACCAAATTCTGAAACCAATTCCAAAATCAAATTTCAAACAAAAGTTAAATATGAGAAATTAGCATTTAGGGTTAGAATATAATGGATGGGCGATTAGAAGTGGTTGGGGAAGGGCCTGTTCGATCTGGTTGGAGGAGGCTTTCGATGTCGTTGGATGGAGGGAAGATGATTTGTAGGTTCATGGTGAATGGTAGGGTTACAAGACCAAAATAGCAAGGATGGAGGTGTAGGAAAAGGAAGGAAGAAGATTCAAAATATTTAAATTGTCTATCCTTTTTGCACAAAGTACACATCAATTGCTTCAATCTGATACAATTACATGCATGGTCTATCTTATTGTTTCTATCGTATAAGTCAACTTTTGAAGCAACTGTTCACAAACGGCTAAATGTATGGGTTGTCATAAAGCATATTTTCACACAAATGAACAATAACATGTAAACCAATCTCCACGTGACACGTAGAAAGTTTTCTGATATACATTAACTGGGTTAAGTATAAATACTAGAGAAGATGTCTCTTCTCTGTTACTCATCCATTCTCCTCTCTAAGTGTTTTCTTTCTTCATTAGTATTTTTATGTGTGCAAAAGCAAAAACTTCGTGTATATAGTTAAGATTGTTTATGATAGATTTTAATCTTATCTTATTTCTGCAACAATTTATAAATTATGTATTGATTTTTTCATCAATAAACAAAGAATTTTAAAAATGAAAATTATAGATGTGTTTGTATTCAACCCCCTTTATACATACTATTACCAACCTTATAGAATTCTTACGGGACCAACAAACAGCCATATTATAATATCTAAGTTGTAAGGACCAAAAGTGTTACAAGCAAGACCAAATTTATAGTTTAATCTATTTAAAAATTTTGATGAAAATATATATAACACCTAATTATCTAATTATTATTTATAATTTAACTTTATAGATAATGATTGCAATTAGGTTACAATTTATAAATCAAACATGTTAAAGATTTTACTTTCGTTTAAATTTAGATCCCTCCGGTTCTATGTCCATCAACGAAATCTCAATCCTTCAAAAACTTATGTCAAACCAAACGTATATAAAGTGTATTTCAATCAATTTATATCCAAATCACCTTAAAAAACTATATTCGACTTTTAATAATTTTGTTTAATTAAAAATTTTCAACATTTATTATATTAATAAAAACATATAATAATCTCTTTCTCCTCTTTCATTTAGTCTTATTGGCTAGTTTAAGATCCATATATTAGCATTAACAAAATTAAGTTCTCATAGAATTCACCAAATCTAAAAAGAAATCAAAATAAAAAGAAAACAATAAAAAAAGGCACAAAAAAATATTGAAAAGATAGGCAACCCTTTTAATGGTTTTTTCTTTAATATTCTGAAACACTTTTTAAAGTATGTTTTTTAAAGTATGGCGAATATATTTTTTATACCAAAAAAGATTAACATATAAAAATTAGTTGAACAAGCATACAAAACGTGCTTGGGGCTTAATAGATACATCCCTACCAATTATTTTCTTTCGCCAAACCTAAAAATTTCTGAATTGTGTATTTTTAGAAAGAAGGTTTTCTGTTTCATGGTCGTATGCTGAAAAACGTCAATACTGTGTATATAATAAATCTTCAAGGAAATAATTCAAACTTTACAAGCAATTTATAGTTGTATATATTACTTATAACTTCTATTTTTATAGATAGATGGACCAGAGTTGTCTTCAATCCAAGTCATTAATCTCAAAATACCTCTCCACATATTTGTTGTGAATCTTGATTTAAGCTCATCATTTAACAATAACACTTTGAGTAGGAAATTTAATAAGAAAGCTCGAATATTGTTTAGATGATAAGTTGTCAATGCTTATAAACAAGTTGCACTTGCTCACCAAAATGTCTTTTATTAAACACATTATATCATTATAATATATGTAAATTTTTGAGGTATTTAAAATCATTCAAAATAGCACCAACCTAAAATTAGTATTATACAATTCTAGGTTAGCTTAACAAACGTAAATTGTTTTTCTCCATGTATATTTCACCACTAAAAAATAACAATATATAAATATAGTTTGTATAACTTTTTCTAAATAAAAATGTTAAATATTGTATAGCTCAGGGACCCTCTTGTAACATTTGTGTCTATATATTGTTATCAATACACGCAACCCTAGCACGGGTTTCCACATATTCTTACTTGGTATCGAGCCATCTACGAAAAACCCTAAGCAAACCCTATTTTTTCTTTTCTTTTCTGGACACCGCCGCCGCCGCCGACGTACCACCGGCAGCCGCCGCCGCCGTCGGCCATTCACCTTCAACAGCCTCTCTTCTGTTCTCCGGTGCCCAGATCCGGCGCCTATCGCATAACCCCAACGCAGCCGTCGCATAACCGTACGCCTGACGGAAACCCTTACCTTCAGACGGAAAACCCCATCGCCGCCGTCGCTGCGCCGTACCGCCTCGTCGCCGCGCCGCCTCGTCGTCCCGCCTCCTTGCTTTCCGTCGCGTAACCCTACCGGCGTACCGCCCCGTCGCTGCGTCGCCGCCATCTCGCCGTCGTACCAAGATCTGTGGAGTATCCGTCGTACCAAGATCTGTGGAGTATCCGCCTGAACCCTACCGGCGTCAGATCTCGCCGGACTCTGCCCTGCCGTGCCGCCTGAACCCTACCGGCGCCGGAGCTCTCCTCACCACTCTCGCCGGAGCTCACAACAGTCGACTTTTGTTGTTTGTTGTGAAAAAGGAAACCCAAGACTCCCCTTTTATATTATAAAAAAAAATAAATAAAAAAAGGGGCTGTTTTTCTTTCAGATTGCGCGCCAGAGTCCTGATACCGTAGCTGCTTTGCAATCAGCCACCGTCTCCGTCCTCCATTGCGTGTAGGGTTTGTGGTACATTACTATCCCTCTGCCCACGGTTAAGCTTGACGCACATCTATTTTATCGCACTTTATTAGCTTTTATTTTTTGTGTGTTTTCATTTTGTTGCAATGACTACCCCTTCACAAAACAGTACCCTCACTAGCCCCACTGCTAGCCAACTTGTCTTTGCTCTCACAAATGTCTACTCACAATTTAGTTTTAAACTTTCCACCGACGGTTCCAAATACAAACTTTGGCGTCAAAATTTTCTTGATATGTGCAAAGGTGCCAAAGTCCATGGTCACATCACTGGCAAGTCTAAACCTGCTGGTGATGATGATGAGGACTGGGAGGCAATTGACTCCCGCATCAAATCTTGGTTTTACTCTACCTGTGATGCCAATCTACTGCAAATCATCTCGAGTGATAACTGTACTGCCAAAGACCTTTGGGATAAACTTGACGAGTTCTTTCTAAATAATAAGATGTCTCGAATGCTTCAGCTACAAGAGCAATTTCGTAACACCAAAAAGGGTGCCTTGTCCATTACTGATTTTTGTCACCAATTAAAAAATCTGGCTGATGCCCTTGCTGATTGTGACTCAAAAATTGATGAAGTTGAACTTGTCATGCAAATCCTACGTCAGTTACCTCCCTCATATCACAGCATTGTAGATGTCATCATCAACACCAAACCCTTTCCCTCCTTCCTTGAAGCGAAAAACATGCTTCTTCTTCAGCTGCCTTGTATTCCTCTGCTCAAAATGGAAAACCGAAAAATAAAACTAATAAAGGGAAAAATACTGGGCGTTTTGCTTCCAAGGGGGCGGGTAATACTAATGTTACTGCAAGCTCTCACTCTTTTGCAGGTAATCAGGGACACCCTCAGGCGTACTTTGGGGCTTCTCCTCATGCTCCACCAGCTCAGCCAGGCCTTCTTGGTGCACCTCCTGTGCACTCCTTTGGGGCAGGGGCTCCTCAGCCATCCCCGACGATGTTCAGTGCTCCTCAGAATCCCTCACCGCATACCTTTCATCCGCCGCCAGCGCCGACATCTCCGTACCTTTACGGGCAACATCAGTCTCCACACCCAGTGCCCGTTCCGTCTCAGTACGGCCAGCCCATGCAGCAGTCCACACCTGTGCCACCGTCTCCTCCGCCTTCCTTTGGAGGCCATGCCGCTCAGTACAGTCAGCCTCAGTATACTGATTTATCTTCTGTGTTTCAGGCCATGTCTGTTCAGGCGCCTCAGGACAACAATTTTTACATGGATTCGGGTGCAACTAGGCATATGACCTTCAATCAAGGTACAATGCACTCTCTAACTCCTTGTAATTCTAATTTCATATAGGTTGGTAATGGTGCTATGGTTCCTGCTAGATACATTGGTCAATGTACATTACCCTATTCCCTTCACCCCTTCACCTCTTCACCTTAAAAATGTTTTAGTCTCTGATAAACTAATCAAAAACCTTATCTATGTTCGTCATTTTACCATAGATAATTCTGTTTCTGTTGAGTTTGATCCGTTTGGTTTCACTGTGAAGGATCTTAAAACAGGGACCTTTCTCCAGCATTGCGACAGTGATCACCATGATCTTTATCCCGTTCTCCCTCTCGCACCTCGGTCTGCTCTCGCCTCGGCTAACGTTGCTGTTTCCTTTGACGTCTGGCATAGACGACTTGGTCATCCGGGTGCTGCTATCTTCCAGTTTCTTGTGTCGCGCAAGTTCATTGCTTGCTCTAGTCAAACTTCTACTTTATGTCATGCGTGTCAGTTAGGAAAACATTGTCGTTTACCTTTTTCTTTATCTGCTACTAAAACTACTCGTGTGTTTGAACTTATTCTATCTGATTTATGGACTTCACCTGTTACTAGTTTGAGTGGTTTTAAATATTATATTCTCTTTTTGGATGATTTTTCTCACTTCTTATGGGTGTTTCCTTTACGTGCTAAATCTGAGGTGTTTTCTGTTTTTCAAACGTTTCGTGCTTATGTTCTAAACCAATTTAAAACGGACATTCAGCTTTTCCAATGTGATAACGGTCGTGAGTTTAACAACCAACCCTTCTTGGATTTTCTTAAAACTCATGGCATCAAAATACGCTTTTCTTGTCCCTATACGTCTCAACAAAATGGAAAAGCTGAACGCACCATTCGCACTATCAATAACACCCTCCGCACGTCCCTAATCCAAGCATCTCTCCCGCCCAAATTCTAGGTTGAGGCTCTTCTTTCTTCTGTTTATACCTTCAACCTGCTTCCGTCCACCACCATTCAGTACAAGACTCCTTTTGAGGTGTTGTTCGGTTTCTTTCCTACCTACTCTCATTTGCGTGTTTTTGGGTGTTTGTGCTATCCCAACACTTCGCCCACTAGTGCCCACAAGCTTGCTCCTCGATCCTCTGCATGTGTCTATCTCGGTCCCAGTACGGATCATCGTGGATATCGTTGCGTAGATCTCATCACGCAAAAGGTCATCATCTCCCGTCATGTCAACTTTGATGAAACCCACTTTCCGTTTCCTGACTTCCAGCCTCGTCCCTCCTCGGAAGACTACAACGCGTTTGAAGTTGATGATTCCCTTCCTTTACTCTCTCCTATCGTCGATACTTCCTCCCCTCCGCTGGTTGCTGGTCCTTCTGCTTCTGTCTCCTCTTCTCAGCCCCCACCTGCTGCACCTTCTGGCACCTCTTCTTCTCCTTCTGCTTCTTCTGCTGAGCCTTCTCAGCCTCCGGCTCCGACTGCTACCTCCGGTCATCCGATGACCACTCGTTCGCGCACAGGCTCTCTTAAGCCCAAACAGATCTTCAACCTTTCGGTCACTAGTGACATCTCTCCCATTCCTCGGTCTCCTGCTCAAGCCATGTGTGACCCTCATTGGCGGGCCGCTATGGATGCTGAAATGGCTGCCATTCTCTCTAACTACACGTGGGATCTGGTTCCTAAACCCTCTAATGCTAACATAGTGGGCAATCGTTGGCTGTTTCGCCATAAGTTTGACAGCAATGGACATCTTGAGCGTTACAAAGCCCGTCTTGTTGCTCAGGGTTTCTCTCAACAACCCGGACTTGACTTTGATGACACTTTCAGTCCCGTTGTCAAGCCTGCCACTATTCGCACAGTTCTTAGCATCTCCATCTCCCGCAACTGGCCTATTCATCAGCTTGATGTTAAGAATGCCTTTCTTCATGGTGATCTCACTGAAACTGTTTACATACGTCAGCCTCCTGGCTATGTAAACAGTTCTTTTCCCGATCATGTTTGTCGCCTACGCAAGGCTCTTTATGGCCTTAAACAGGCACCCCGTGCGTGGTATCATCGTTTTGCTGTCTACCTCTACTCTTTAGGTTTTCTTAGCAGTAAGACTGACACCTCTCTTTTCACGTATCATCGCGGATCTGATACTATCTACCTCCTTCTTTATGTCGATGACATTATTCTTACTGCCTCCTCCCCTACTCTTATCTCCATGGTTATCTCTAAGTTATCCTCTGAGTTTCCCATGTCTGATTTGGGTCCGTTATCCTTCTTCTTAGGAATTGCTGTGTCTCGTAGCAAGTCCGGACTCTTTCTTCCTCAATCTGCCTTTGCTCAGGAGATCCTAGCACGAGCTGATATGGTCTCGTGCAATCCCTGCAGCACACCGGCTGACACCAAAACAAAGCTTGCTGTTGATGGTGAGCCTGTTCCTGATCCCACCTTATATCGAAGCCTTGCTGGTGCCCTGCAGTATCTGACCTTTACTCGTCCTGATATTGCCTATGCCGTACAACAGGTCTGTCTCTTTATGCATGACCCGCGTCTTTCGCATCTCCATGCACTTAAACGCATCCTACGGTATTTAAAGGGTACTCTGTCTCTTGGTCTTCATCTTAAGGCGTCAGCCGTTGATCGCTTGGTTGCCTATTCGGATGCCGACTGGGCCGGCTGTCCTAACACACGTCGGTCCACCTCAGGGTTTTGTGTCTATCTGGGTGACAATCTCGTATCTTGGTCCTCCAAACGGCAGCATGTTGTTTCCCGCTCTAGTGCCGAGGCCGAGTACCGGGGGATAGCCAATGTGGTTGCTGAAACTGCTTGGTTGCGAAATCTCCTCCTCGAGTTGTGTTGTCCTCTCTCTCGTGCCACTGTTGTCTTCTGCGATAATGTCAGTGCCATGTACCTAGCATCTAACCCTGTTCAGCACCAGAGAACCAAGCATGTGGAAATAGATTTACATTTTGTTAGGGAGCATGTTGCGATTGGTCATGTGCGTGTTTTGCATGTTCCATCCGCCTATCAGTATGCTGATATTTTTACAAAGGGTCTACCTGTGAGTTTGTTTCTAGATTTTAGAAATAGTTTGAACATTCGTTTACCTCCTGATCACACTACGGGGGTGTGTTAAATATTGTATAGCTCAGGGACCCTCTTGTAACATTTGTGTCTATATATTGTTATCAATACACGCAACCCTAGCACGGGTTTCCACATATTCTTACAAAAAAGAAATACAAAATGTATAAAAAATTGACATAATTAAGGGTATAATTAAATGCCCTAGTTTTGTATAAGAAAGTATTAACCGTAAGAAATTACTTAGTTTTAACGGGTCTATAAAAGTTGTTATTTTGTCCTAACACATCCTAACGGATCCCACGAGGTTTTTTAAAATTATCTTGTCTCCTTGATGTCACCCATAACCGTAACGAGTCTGTCAAACCTTATCTAACTTCGAGAATGATTGCATAAACTTGTTTTTTTCATAAGGGTGCGTTTAATAGGCAGACAAGACGGAACATGATAGAACATGACACACTCATGTTTGGTGTGACGTACGTCGAACAGACAGGAACTAAATAGAACAAAGATGAGACACTCCTATCCCACTCCAACCCCTAGAGGGAATAGGATCATTGTACCAATATACCCTTGAAAAGATAAACCTAAAGACGCCTCCAGAATTTTCACGCTATCGACATGCTTGCCGATCAATTCTCCATATCCAGATATCAACTTCTCCATAAATCGACTTCTCCGCACAACACCTTCTCAGATCAGTTACACCTCAAATATCGATTCAATCGTTGCTTCTCTTCGCATTGATTTCTCCTTTCGATTCCTACAAGTAATTGACTTCTTGAATCTATTGACGTTTTCTTCTTGAATCTATCGATTTTTTGTTCTTGGATCTATGGATTCTTTTGGAACTACAATTTTTTTAATGAATTGAGCGATTTCTTTTGAACCTGAAATTTCTTATCAGACCAGTGTTAAAATCTTTTTGTTTGTGAAGCTGTTGTGATTTAAAATTTTGAACTTGTGCGAAAACACAAGACTTGAAGCTGCTGCCATATCCTTACACAACTATAACAAAAATTAAACGTTTTTTAACCACAAAGTTAAGGTTTGTGGGGGAAGTGACTTGTTGAGCATCTCCAACAACTATGCTAATTTTTTTTTAAAGTAGAATAAAAAAGTTAAAATCTCTAAAAGAATTTAAATCCAACTCCAACAGCTATTCAATTACAGTAATTCTAACATTGTTCCTTTTGTTAGAGCATAAAATAATCATTTCTTTCTCTTAAAACATTTATCTTCAATTAATCCTATTGGTTAAAGCTTTAAAATAATCATTTCTCTCATCATTTAGAGATTTTTTTAAATTTAGAGATTTTTACAATTTCTCTCATCTTTTCTCTATTTTAGCATAGAGGACAACATAACTGTTGGAGCAACAAATATGCTAAGATATTCCTTTTTTCTATATTAGCATAACTGTTGGAGATGCTCTTAACCCTTCTACCATAGGTTCGAATCCAGACGCTTCCAGATTGTAGCCATTGAAGATTAATACAGAACAACATGATTTAACTGTTATTGAACTTTATCAAAATTAGTAAGGACAAAGCCTTAGCCCTTAGATACTATTTCCAAAAAAAATAACCTCTTTTTAGAATAAAGCAATGGTCTTTATAGAATTTTTTAAGCCATAACAATAGGTCAGTTAACTTTTATAAAAACTAGACTCCTGTAACATCACTCTGCACAAAGTTTGACAAGATTTAATGATGAACAATGTAGTTAGAATTAAATATCGAAAGGTATATCAGGAGGAGGAGATAACAAACATCACTTTGTGATCTAGTTGTTTTTTTAAATGGCACAGAGACAAAAACATCATTTATCAATCTTTATACATTTTACCTACTCAAATAAAAAAATTTATTATTGTTACTTAAAAAATAGTTTGAAGTATAGAAACGCTATAGAGAGTATACCGACATATAATTTTGAATTTCCAAGAATTGTTTGGAATGCTTTACATGTTTGTAATGTTTGCACAAGTAAAAGTACATAAGCAGACAAAGAAATCTACTAGGGTGTACTTTTGTCTATGATATACATGGAGGCATGGCAATGAGTTGGGTTAGGTTAACTTGGGTTTGGGTTCAATCTATTTATTAAATTGGTTAAAAATCTTAACAAATCTAATTTATTTAATTAATGGGTTGAGATTCAATCCAATCTAACTTAAACTAACCTGTTGTTTAAATGGTTTTACGACGGTTTGTTATTTATGATTTTCTCAAATCAATCTATTAAATAAATGTGTTGAACCTAGCAGGTTCATCCATTTAATTTCATAATTTAAATAAAACACAACCAAATACAAGTAAATTGTTCGAAATTTGAATAGAAAACAACAAAAATTGGAAATAAAATTTTTGAAGTTTGGTTATCGCTGAAAAGAATGGTTATCGCCATCGTCGCTAGAAAGCATACAACAATGGTTAGGTTTTCGATAGGCAAAGAAGAATGATTAGTGTATGGTTTATGGTCCGTTTGGGAAGGAAATATTATGATTTCACTTCATACTTAGAATAGAATTATATAATGTTCATAGAGATATTATAGTTAGATAATGATAATTAATTAAAAATATAATAAACTATATAGTATTCTAAATGGATTGAAAGCATGTTGAAAATGGGTTGATCCACTATTTTAAATGGGTTGAACATCTCAAACCAACCTACTAATTTTGGGTTGGGATGGCAGGCTGGATCACTTTTTGCCACCCCTCATATATGGCATGTGGCTTCTGAAGTTACTTGAAAGAAAGTATAATATATATATATATATATATATAGAGAAAGGTTCATACGAGAAATATAACTTTTTAAGAAAAAACGAGGAGCAATCTCAGCCACTCATCTCAAGCCAATCATATATGAGAATGACTTTTGTGTTTAAAATCACATATGATTAACAAAGGAAAAGTACTGATGAAAAAAAGGGAAGCGGGCGGGTCAAAATGCGGGTCGTGAGTCGCATATGACCCGCGCAGGTATTAATCATATGTGATTAACAACATGAATCATATGTGATTTCCTATATGAATCATATATGATTTTGTACATGTTTTTTGTACCTGGATTTTTCCTTTGTTAATCATATATGATTTTGTACACAAAAGTCATTCTCATATATGATTGGCTTGAGATGAGTGGCTGAGATTGCTTCTCGCTTTTTCTTAAATTAATATGCTTCTCATTTGAACCTTCCCCTATATATATATGTACGTCTCAAAATATATAGAGTCAAGTTCATTTAAAAACCAAAACATTAGTAAAAACCGTAAAAACTCATGATTTCATAGCTTAAATCAACGAAAACTCTTCGTGAAGTTGTTTAATATGATGCAAATGTTTCATATAATTCATTTTTTGGTGTTCCTTTTTGTAAAATGACGAGTTTTCATAGGATTAAAAATATTTGAACAGTTTCATAAGAATAAAAAAAAGTGTGAAACATTTTCATTTTAAGTAAAAAACAACGAAATATGAAACAATTTCATCAATACATGAATTATATGAAACATTTGCATCATATTAAACAACTTCACGAAGAGTTTTCTTTGATTTAAGCCAAAAAACCATGAATTTTTACGGTTTTTACGGATGTTTTGGTTTTTAAATGAACTTCCCTCATCAAATACACACCAATTAATTCATACACACTTACACACCAATCATAGCCCTTGAAAATCAATAGAATTTTTGTATTTTCAAATTCCTTCCAAATTATGCAACTAATTAAAAGCTAATTTCTAAACTTAACATTTTACACCCTAGTATTATGCACCGTTAGATTTGATTTTCAAGGGTTGTGGTTGGTGTGTAAGTGTGTACGAATTAATTGGTGTGTATTTGATTTTTCCTCTATATTTGTATATGTATATAGTATTAGGTTCAAATGAGAAGTGCTAAAAAAATGAAAAGTAGAGAAGTGATCTCCACCATTCATCCGATCAAATAAAGGCGGCTTTGACCGGGTCACCCTCCTTTAATCGTCTCCACCTTCCATGAATCGCGTCAATCCTCCGTGATTGTGTCCACCGTAACTAGTCAAAGTCGCCTTTATTGACCGGATGAGTGGTGGAGATCACTTCTCTACTTCTTATTTTTTAGCACTTCTCATTTGAACCTTTGTATATATATATGTGTGTGTGTGTGTGTGTGTGTGTTATCGACGAAAGTTCGAACGGAAACTTATTGCGAATGTGAAGATAGCTGAGAGCACACAACATGTCCTATTTTGAGACGGAAATCATAATTAAAAGCGGGAGAAGGAGAACGTTAAGTCGGGGAATTGTATGAACCCATAATTGAAGACGATGCTTAATCTCAGTGGAAGGTCGCCGGTTTCTACCCGGAGTCGAATTGCTAGTGTATTATCTTCAATTGCTGCACGGTGTGCCTAATGTGTTCATATCATTATTCTACTTTGTTTGTTATCTTGTTTAGTGGCTAGTTTTTTTATAGTGCTTACTATGGTTTGATGAACTTGGATGATGATTTGACTTTATTATTTTATTTAAATGGTTTATGACTTTTGAATGGTTATCTTATAAACTCTTATTTATGATATTAAATGTTGCTACTTGAAATCCTTGATTGGGTTTATTTATTATCAGACAATTAGTAAGTAGACTCCTATCGATTAATCAACCTCCCTTACCTTTCACTTTGGTGACCTGATAAGTGATCTTCCTGGATTAAGTAGATTGGATAGTAGGGTCCAAAAACTTGGCCATAAATAAGGATAACTGGTTATAAAGGTATTCTATCTTTATGTTGTGGGCTAAAATGTGTTCTAGTTGATAGTCACTTGATAATCTAGAGTGTTTTTATAAAAGTCCTAAAATTGTCATTTATCAAAGTTTCATTGTTTAAGTCAAATCATCTGAAAAGAGATTCTTAATCAACCATAATAAGTATTGTTTTGTTTTATAAAGTTATCACCTTTAGTCTTGCCTAGTTGTTTATTGCATTTTAATTATTAGATGTTAATCATCAAAACCCCCAAAAGATATTTCATTAGGTTAATTAATAAAACTGTTAAACTAGGATATGTAGATTCACTGTTCCCTATGGTAAGAACGATATATGGACCTACCTACAATATATTATTCGCGATCAGGTACGCTTTCCTGTTTATGGTAGTCTAGTTAGGTGATTTTAAAAAAAGGGTAAAAGTTGGTCAATATTGTATATATATATATATATACCACATCATCTTGTCGTGTGTCCAAATTTTTGAAAAATCGTATTGAAGGAATTTTAACGCAATTGTGCCCGGAAAAACGCAAAGGAAGAAACTAATTTTGGTTACAATTCGAAAACTTTTCGGTATTAAAATCCCGACGAATCCAATGACGATTAAAACAATTTAACAACATATCATAGCGTGTTTAAGGATGTAGCTTATGCGAATGGCTGCGATTGAATGAGCACGAGAAATCAAAACAAATTTCCTCTACTTGTATCCATATACAAGCTTGTGTATAAAGTAGATCCAGATAATCGAATCAGTTGAATAAATTACAGGAGGTTTATTATCCTACTTATATAGACCGGTATCTCAGATAGTCCATAACTCAAATAAGATAAATGTTTACCTTGTAAATAATTAAAAAAAAACTTTTAAATAATTATTCCTATTAACACATAAACCTTGTAATTATCATAATTACACCTTTTACATACATGTTATAATTATTCTTCAAGAATAATTGTCTAGCTGTTAATAATGACCTTTTAGGTTACTTTTTTAAATAGAAACAAACATATTTTTTTATGTGCTACCCTATAGGCATTCTTTCATTTTAATAATCATACTTCTATATCTATTGTTCTATTTTAGTTTTAACATATAAAGACTGTTCATATTCTATCAAATGTTGTATGTATGTATGTATGTTTGTTTGTTTTTGGCCTTATTGGGTTTTGTATTTTTGGTTAGGAACAACATATGACCTTAGTAGTATTAGTCTTAAGGCCTTAAAATTATTTTTTCAAAAAACTTGGGATTTAAGTGTTCATCGCATTCGAATATTCAAATTTGTCGGATGATATTGGTCTTCAAACTTGTTGGATCACTCTTGTATTATTGGTTATTAGAGGCTTATGATCCAACTACTTTGTGTTGTCAGATGCTTAAGATCTGACTACCTTCATGATCCGACTTGATTAGTTGGATGTTGCAACTCCAGGGCTTAGAATTTTTTTTTCGAATTTTTCTAATCTTTTTAATATGGTGTTTTTCATCCTGATTTTATCAGGCACTAACACAAGGCATTATAATAGTCTTGAAATGGCAACTCATAGATCCTTGATGTCATCCATAAACACTGTAGATGTTGATGATGCATTGATCCTACGCACAAAATACCTGGAAATGAAGTCGAATAACCATTTCTTACAATAAGTTAGGGTTGATCATGCTCTGATTATGGAGATATTGAAAAACCATCCTCTACGGCCTACCTTGACTAAGTCCCTGCAAGTATCAATGGTCTATATTTAGTAGTTCTGGAAACACTTGGGGTACCATCCAAATCTAGAAAACTTACACTTCACGTCAAAAGTGGATCAGTTCAATACATCTTTTGATATTCTGAAGTTGAGGTGGTTATTGAAACTACCAAGACGAACAAATTGCCTAGGAGAATAGATTTTGATGAGTTTGTTAGTGAAACTCAATTATATGAAGACATTCTTGCCAAGGATATAAAACACCTTCATATGAAACTACTTCTTCAAAAAATTTAGTATATGATACATTTTCATTATATTAAACAACCCCACAAAAGATTTTTCATTGATTTACGTATGTAAACATGAGTTTACACCATTTTTCGGGTTTACAAATGAACTTTCCTCTATATATATAATAGGCAAAAAGGATAAAATTCCGCAGAATTAATGGAGTTAACGAAAGCATTAGTTGGAGGGACTATGGTCAAGACAAACTAAATACCAAAAGAAATAAATCCACAATAAACATACCATAAGGACAATAATAAACAATATCCGACCACTAAGACCAAATCCACAATTCACTCTTTTAGTTATTTATTAAATCAAGCTAATGGATTGTTTTAGGAAATTCCAAAATTATAACTTTCTATCTCTCATCTTCTAACTCCCATCTCCATATTAACATACACACTATATAGACAAGTTCCACACATTTTTTTAGTGTCAAATAACTTATATACACGTTTCGATACGAAGTCGACGAGGTATTCGGGATTCATACGGACACTCGACTAATCCTCGACGACCATTGATCGACCCAAAATCCGACCCATGGTCATGGTATTGCTACATGCTCACTCCATAAATCAAACCCGGGTAGACAAGATCCACACATTGTAAATAAAACATAAACAACATTAATAAATTTGTTACTAGGACAAATCATGTCTAGCTTAGTTGATCTTCCTAAGGGCGCTAACATCCTAGGAGGGACTGTGGATGGTATCCCAGTCTATCCGGGTTCGAATCCAAGGGGAGTCAATTTGAGGGCATGAGGAGTACCATGTCCTTAGGCTGGTCCAGTCATAGACTGGACCACCCCCAGCCCAGTCAAAGACTGTGGTAGGCTCTAGGTCCAGGGTAAGCTGTACTGGGACAACAACGGATTAGTGGGCTGCCCTTGGATGCCCGATACCTTCAGGGAGGCATGCGTGCGTGCATGCGTGTGTGTGTGTTTGTGGTAGTCGTTCGTTGGTTCGATACCGCTATGCCTTCCAAATTTGTTTTTAACTAAGATGTTTCATAAGGTTCATATTGTGTTCATAAAATGCTATGTTTCGATCTAGTTTTATTGATTTAATTTATGTTATAAATATACTCACAGACTATACTAAATCCCATTGATTTAAAGTGTTTTTAAATGTATTAACAAACTGTAAAAGTATTTCTAAGAAAGTATGTATCCATCTTCAATTCATATTTAATAATATAATATCTATATGTATATGTATATGTTATGAAGAAAGAAAGTAAATAAAGGAAAAGATGGATAGACAATAAGAGACAGGGGTAAAAGAGAGTGATTTTAATATAGATTAGATTAACTTTTCAACTATTCTTTTTTATGATTTATAAGTTGATCTCACGAATTAAACAAATTAACTAGTTCTTAAAATGTCACTCTCTCTCTCTCTGACTCTGTATATCAAGTTGCAAAAATTATCATTTTTAATATTTAAGTAAAGTATATGTGCCATAGGGTAAATAGCCCAATTAAATTATAGGCCCGGTTTTTATTAATTTGATGGGCTCAATTTTTTAAGTATCCTATATGTATCAAATTTGGTCCACTTTAAATCACTATACTAGTGCAACCTACACTAGCACCAATACATTTGGTCCATTTTAATATTGGGTTTATGACTTATAAGGATAATTAAGTATTCGATTTGTACATATATTACCATTCAATGTTTTCTGTACTCAATATACCATTGAACTCTTTTTGACTGTACAGATTGTACCATTGCAACCGGGAATAGAAGGTAAACCACCATAAACCACTAGTAAACCACCACCACCACCTCCAAACCACCACCACCACCACCACCACCACAACTACCATCATTTTCAAACCATCACCACCACACCCACCACCACATCCAAACCACCACCACCACCACAAACACCAAAGCTGCCACCACCAAACCACCACCACCGCAGCCACCATCGCCGCCGCTTGCAAACACCATCACAGCCACCAGCTCCACATCCCCACCACTACACCACCATCTCCACCCCAATCCCAATAACCCTAAAAAACTCAAATCGAAAAACCCCAAATCAAAAAACCCCAAATCGATTTGGGTTTTGCTTCTCGTTCCTCGATTTCGCTTAGAATAAAAAAACCCTAATTGATTAGGTAAGGTTTGTGGTGGTGGTTGCATTTGCAGGCAGCGACGGTGTGATCGGAGAAGGGAGGGTCGCCGTAGATGGTATCAGAGCAGGAAGGGTTGTCGAGATTGGGAGTGGTGTTTGTGTGTGCATGCAACAGTGGTGGTGGTTGTGGTGGTGGTCTGGATATGGTGGTGGTGGTTTGGATATGGTGGTGGTGGTGGTGGTGGGTGTGGTGGTGGTGGATGTGGTGGTGATGGTTTGAAGGTGGTGGTTTTGGTGGTGGTGTTTTGAAGTGTTTTGGTGGTGGTGGTGGCGGCGGCGATGGATGTGGTGGTGGTTACCGGTGGTTTAAGGGCTATACCCGGTCATAATGGTATTATATGTACAAAAAAGGGAGTTCAATGGTATATTGAGTACAAGAAAACATTCAATGGTAATATGTGTACAAATCAAATAGTTAATTACCCTTATAAGTCATAAACCCTTTAATATTTACCAAGTTGTATATTTACCAAGGGGTGGCTATGCCGTTGGACTAAAGTAATAACATTGTAATTAACATTGGACTTTTTGGGGGTATTTATCATATACTTGCTTGATTTTTTTTATAAAATCAAATTTACGGTTCATGACGTTGGTACAAAATCAAAACAAATATGTATCGACGAAATAATTTGATTTCAGTTATGTTTGCATATGAGGTATATTTGGTCGGTATACGGTCTATAAGACCATTTTTAATGGGGTCACGAAATCTTACACTAAACACTAAATTTGGTGTAATTTTCACTATTCACATCTACAATGGGGTCACTATTTCTAACACTAAATTTAGTGTGATGAATAGTATTACACTATATTTGGTGTAACACTATTTTTCATACTACTTTTTTAGTTACATTTTTGGTCCCTCAATTTTGACATTTATTATTTTTTATTTTTAAAGTGTTAAAGTTTTAAAAGTTTATTTTATATTATAAATATAAACTAAATTATTTTAATTTTAATTTTTTATTTATGTTTTAATTAAGTAAATAATATAAAAATTGGTAAAACATTTGAAGAAAATAAGTTAATATTAAAATATTTCGCTATGCAACAAGAAGTATGTAGAAAAGACGTAGAGCGTGCATTTAGCGTTCTCCGATAATGTTTCGCAATTGTAGCAGGACCGCCTTGTTTTTGGCAGAAAGACATGCTACATGAGATAACGATTAAATGTATTATAGACAAATCAAAGAGACACTTTGAGCTTTAGAATGCGTTAATCTATCATTTGTGAGAAAAACATAGTAATAAAAATAATTAAATGCACATGTATTCTCTTTTTAATTTGTTTTAATGGAATTTTTATTGTTTAACAAAAAGTTTTGTTTTATGCATTACAATAAATTAATTCATAACTAATAAAAATTTTTTAACTTATGATCTAAATAATAAATATATGGGTATAAATTGTAAAGTTAATAAATATAAGGGTATTATTGAAAGAATAATAAATTAATATAAAAAGGATTTGGTGTAAAAAAGTATTATCGATTGAAAAAGATTTACTAATAACACTAAATCTTACACTATTTTTACACCATTTTTAACATTTGATGTAAAATATACTCTTACCTATTAGAGACGCTCTAAGTTGGTTGATACATACTATGAGTGAATAAAATCATAGTATCATAACATGTTCACTCCTAATTGGAATTGAAATGTCTGTTAAATATTTTTCCTTTATACATTTAATTTTCTTTTACCAATTATAAGTTGCTTGATACACCCTACAAGTGAAAAGAATCATAGTATCATATCATACTCACCCCTAATTCTCAAATTGAAATGTTTATACAATATTTTTTCTTTATATATATATATATATATATATATATATATATATAGAGGTGGTTAATTTTACTTTCAAACCACTCTTATGAAGCAAACTATACGACCCTTGTAGATGTCATTGATACCATCAACCAACGGTCAAGATTCATTTGCATTATTTATGTTAATAAATTAATTAACTCAATATAATAAATTAACAAAAATACGATAAGGCATAATATTACATTGCAATTCCAAATTTAAATTTGAAAACAAATGATATATTTTTTTAAAAAAATTTAAAACGTAACTGATGATTCTCTTTTCCAAAATAAAAACCAACTTCCTTTAATATATTATAAATTCACCGATATAGTTAATAATAAACATAGTTAAACCTTATTGAAATCATAGTGAGCATGCCTTGGATCTAAGATACCTTTGGCATTAGGCTTAGGAGGAATGGTAACCTTCTCGTTTGGTTTAGTTTTAACATCGACCTTCAGTTAAGGGGTAGGGTTTTGAAAATTCTTTTTGGTCCCTGAAACTGATGGTCCACCTATTAAGACCTTAGAAGTCTTTTGCTTAGGGTTCTTAGCCTTTGAACGATGTGCCGCTTGGGCTTTACCTTCGACCGAAACATTTTCGCTCTTAGGAGCTCCTTCAGTGTATACAGTAGAAGAAAGGGAACATGAGATGCATTGGGGTTAGGGATCGAAGAAACAAACATTTCAAATTTAAGCATGAAACGGTCATGCTTCAGATTATTTGCATATTTGGAATAGCCAATGCAGGTCTTCACTCTTACAAATCTTTGAGATGCAAGAATCTCATCGACCTTTTCAGAGGCGTCGCTCCATCCTTTGATGGTGACCTTCTCAGCGTTTAGTTCAACGAGAGGTCTTTCTCGCTCAGCGATAACTTGTTCGCACTCAATGCATAAGATATGGTTCACAAAGACCTGATCTTTTAACCTTAAGTTGTTTATGAAAATCAACATTAAGTTTCTCAGTTGAGGATTTATCATTTAAGGCATTAAAAAGATCAACTATCACCGAGTCAAGTGCGAACAAACTATCAGCGAGAGTAGGATTGGGAAGTACTTGACTAGTAGATGTAGTCACTAAAGGAGTAGAGGTTTCAGGTACATCTTTAGGTACCTCTTCGATTTTAGCCATCAGGGGTACTTCAGGTTTATCGTTGAACGCCATAAGACATGGACTTTCAGTATCTTCTTTATCAAAGGACTCATCTGATGAGTCATGGTCTACAGCGACTAGACCTCTACCCTTTTCGCTGAGACTTAATCTTTCGATATTTGTCTTTCAGCTTTAGGTACTTTGCATCTTTGGAAGAAGAGGATGATGTAGAGGTAGATGGGGCGAAGTGGTTCTTCTTGTACCTACAATCTCCAGCAAAATGTCCTTTGCCTTGACAATTATGGCAAATAGAGGAAGGCTTATCAACATGTGTTGATTTTGGCTTGTTAGTGATTGCAAGAGGTTTTGCCTTATGAAAGTTATTTTTCCTAGCAAACCTTCCAAAGGTGTTAGTCAAAAGGGCCTGTGTCTTAGTTGTTTCAGAGTCACTATCAGATAGACCTTCAGAATTAAAAGGATCTAACTCAGTGATGGTCACAAATGACTTAGGAACTGAAGGTAAGGACTCAGGGACCAAAGCAACGAACGTGCTTTCGGAGTCCTTATTATCTTTTATGAGATTCTTTTTGAGTTTCTTGGTTTGTTCATAGTTGAGTAGAATACCATACAACTCACTCAGCAAGAGAGTCTTCCCGTCCTTAGACATTGTGAGACACATGGTATATGTCTCCCAATATTCAGGAAGAGATTTCTCATAAATGTATCGAAAAACTAATACATTCATCAGAGAACTTATACATTCTTTAGAAAACTTATATACATTCATCGGAAATGTATCGAAAAACTAATACATTTATCGGAAAATTTATACATTCATCAAAACTTCGTCGGAAAACTGAAACATTTATCAGGAAACTTAAATATTCACCAGAAAACTTATATACATTCATCGGAAATGTATCGAAAAACTAATACATACATCGAAAAATTGATACATTCATCGAAAAACTTATACATTCATCGATAAACGTACACATTCATTGACAAACTTATACATTCATCGGAAAACTTGGCCATTCATCGTAACCTCCTTCCAACGTTCATCGTATTCATCATAATCTCCTTCAAACATTCATCGTATTCACGTACAAAATCACATATAATTCACGTACACAAATCACATATATAATTCACGTATAAAATCACATGGGTAAAATTACATGTGATTTTGTACATGGGTGAAGGTTCTCGCGTTCTTGTAAATAGCAAGGATTCTCGTTTTAACCTCCATATATATATATAGTATTAGGTTTAAGTGAGATAGTCATAAAAATTAGAGAAGTATGAAGTGATCTCTGTCATTCATCTGGTCAATAAAGGTGGCTATGACCGCAAAGCACCAGATAATTTCTCGTAAAGGCTTAGGACACAGAGGGGTAATTTTGTAAATTTTACAGATAGTCCAGATATGAAGATTGATTTATGAATTACACAGATCATATATGAAGATTCATATATAAATTACACATATCATATATGAAGATTCATATATGAATTACACAAATCATATATGAACTGTTTCCGGCTTTATTGTTACATTTACGAAAATACCTCTGGTTCATGCCCGTCCATGCAAATTTTGACTAGTCAACTTAGATCTGAACTGTATCATTTGTTGAGATCGGCTTTGTATTTCATATTTTTTAGCACTTCTCATTTGAAACTCTCTCTCTCTCTATATATATATATAGATATATAGAGGTGGGTTCAAACATTTAACATCCCGCTTTACCTCGACAACAATACTGTCCGCTTTGCCCCTTAGGCATATCCCATATCGACCGTTGATAGGAGTGATGATGGATGTTATAAGTAATATCTTGGCCTTCCTAACAACAATGCGTTTTGGGGGCACTAGCACGTCAGGTTCTGGGAACTCTAAGGTTAAGCGTGCTTGGGTGGGAGTAGTCCCAGGATGGGTGACCCCTTGGGAAGTTTCTCACCAGGTTGCCAGAAACAAATCCGTGCGCTACATGTTGGTTAAATCCAGGGGCAAAAAAGACAATATTGTTGTCGAGGTAAGGCGGGATGTTACAGATGGTATCAGAGCCACTCTTGTGCCTATTCGAGATACGGGGAAAACCTCATCGAGGACAATGAGTCTCAAGGGGGTGTTTGTAACACCTTAGGCATATCCCATATTTGTCGTGGACAAGAGTGATGCTGGGTGTTAAGTAATATCTTGGCCTTCCTAACAACAACGAGTTTTGGGGCCACAAGCACGTCAGGTTTTGGGAACTCTAAGGCTAAGCGTGCTTGGGTGGGATTAGTCCCAGGATGGCTGACCCTCTGGGAAGTTTCACATCAGGTCGCCAGAAATAAATTTGTGCGCTACACGTTGGTTAAATCTAGGGGCAAAACGGACAATATTGTTGTCGAGGTAAGGTGGGATGTTACAGATGGTATCAGAGCCACTCATGTGCCGTTTGGGATACGGGCAAACCTCGTCGAGGACGATGAGTCCTAGGGGGTGTTTGTAACACCTTTTAGGCATATCCCATATCGGTTGTGGATATGAGTGATGCTGGGTGTTATAAGTAATATCTTGGCTTTCCTAACAACAATGTGTTTTGGGGCCACAAGTACGTTAGGTTCACTACTAGAAAAATGGGCATCAGTGACGATTTTTTTGTGACGGACTATTTCCGTCGCTAATTAGCGACGAATTAGCGACGGAATAGGCCACGGCCATGTTCCGTCGCATATTCGTCACAAATCCGTCGCTAATTAGCGACGGACTATTTCCGTCGCTAATTAGCGACGAATTTGCGACGGAATCAATTAAAAAAATAAATAAATAATGAAATAATTAATTCCGTCGCAAATCCGTTACTAATTAGCGACGGATTAGTGACGGAATTAATGTTTGAAATAAATAAAAAATGAAGTAATTAATTCCGTCACTAATACATCACTAATCCGTCGCTAATTTAGCGACGTATTAGTGACGGAATTAATGTTTGAAATAAATAAAAATGAAATAATTAATTCCGTCACTAATCCGTCGCTAATTAGCGACGGAATTATTTTTTTTGTTTTTTTCTTTAGTTTTTTTCGCTTTCTAGGGTTGTATTTTGCTCATGTGTATAAATATTCATGTTATATATATATATGTGTGTGTGTGTGTGTGTGTGTGTGTGTGTGTGTCTGTGTGCATGTGTGTTGCTTGTTAACGATGATTGATATATATATATATATATATATCTGTGTGTGTGTGCATGTGTGTTGCTTGTTACCGACGATTGATATATATGTGTGTGTGCGTGCGTGTGTGTGTGTGTTGCATGTGTGTTGCTTGTTAATGATGATTGATGTATATGTACATATATATATATATATAGTTGGGTGTTAATGGATCTAATTGGACTTTAATGGATTTAATTGGACTTTGATGGATCTAGTTGGACTTTAATCGATCGAGCTGGGCTTTAATGGATCTAATTGGCCTTTAATTCATGAAGTTGGACTTTAATGGATAATTGGATATAATTGGACTTTAACCGATCTAATTTGGTTTTAATGGATCTACTTAGACTTTAATTGATCAAGTGGGCTTTAATGGACCTAGTTGGTATTTAATCGATCTAATTAGGCTTTAATGCATCTCGTTGGGCTTGAATGGATCTAATTGGGTTTTAATGGATCTAGTTGGGTTTTAATGGATCTAGATGGACTTTAATGGATCTACTTAGACTTTAATCGATCAAGTGGGGTTTAATGGATCTAGTTGGTCTTTAATCGATCTAGTTGGGTTTGATAGATCTAATTGGACTTTAATAGATTTAATTGGACTTTGATCGATGTAGTTTGGACTTTAATCGATCGAGTTAGGTTTTAATGGATGTACTTAGACTTTAATCGATCAAGTGGGCTTTAATGGATCTAGTTGGACTTTAATGGATCTTGTTGGGCTTTAATGGATCTACTTGGACTTTAATCGACCAAGTTTGGCTTTAATGGATCTAATTGAACTTTAATCGTTTTACATGAGATTTAATGAATCTATGTGGACTTTAATGGATCAAGTTGGGTTTTAATGCATCTAATTGGGATTTAATGGATCAAGTTGGGTTTTAATGGAACTAGTTGGGTTTTAACGGATCTAATTAGGCTTTAATCGATCAAGTTGGGTTTTAATGCATCTAATTGGGCTTTAATGGATCAAATTAGGCTATAACGAATCTAGTTGGGCTTTAACGAATGTAGTTGGACTTTAATCGATCAAGTTGGGTTTTAATGCATCTAATTGGGCTATAACGGATCAAGTTGGGCTTTAATGGATCTAGTTGGGTTTTAACGGATCTAGTTGAGCTTTACTGAATCTAGTTTGGTATTTAATGGATGTAGTTGGGCTCTAATGGATATATATTTGGGATTTGATCGATCTATTTGGGCTGTCATTAATATATATTTGGGCTTTGATGGATCAAGCTGGTTTATTAGGTCTAATTCCATCCGTTGGAAATTAGCCCCCCAAAAAACTACTTAAAATAGTATTTCAAAAAGCTAGGTTATATGATACATGTTTGAATGAACTACCTTATTAGCTTAAATTATTTTTACCAAACACATCTTTTAAAATTCCACTAAAAATTCATCATCTATCATAATTTTTCTTTCATTTCCCTCTCTTTGTCTTCCTCAAATTTCGTTTCCCTCTCTTTTAGTTCCAAAACAAAGTAAAACCCTAGTTTATTTTGGTCTCCCTCCATTCTGCTACTCCCCATTCTCTCCTGCAGAAATCGAGTGCTGCTAGAAATCGCCGCCATTGTCACCTTCTTGCCGCCAAAACCACGACCATCGCCCTCGTCCAACCATGAATCTATGAGAGCATATGCAGAGAGAGCTCCACCTGAACTACGATTTCACTTCCATTGGCGGCCAAAATCACCGGTAAGCTTACAGTAGTCTGGTTTCGCCTAAATGTCTTTGCTTTATCCAAAACCTATCTCCACAGCTTCTCAATTCCTATCCTGTGACACAAACTTCGCCCTAATTTTTCAGTATCAACGTACACCTACCTTTGTGATTTGTTTCAGGAGCCTGAACTGAAGAATTTTTCGTAATGGCTGTATTCATGGCAACTGGAGGTATGGATTCGCTATTTCTGATTTTGTTTATCGAGTGTTTGATATATTATGACCTAATTTCCGCCAAGTTTTAGGTTTCTATGTAGCTCTTGTTGGTATTTAGTATATTTCTCTTGATTTAGGCTGCATAAGTGATTGGAATAATATGTCAACAGATATTACTGAATAGAGGCATTAAAACGATTATATGACTTCTTTTGTGTTAACAACCCTTTCAAGGACATTTTATATATGTTTATCTTTTGCTATTAAAATGTGGGTGGATGGGATTTTGATGATGGTTTTGCACTTACATGGTCAACTTATACACCACGTGAGTAACTTCAAGGCATTCTAGATCAAATGATTCCTTCACAGAGGCATTGATGATTGATTTCTTCATTCTTGAAGTAACTGCCATCATATGTTGTAGACCCTCTTAAGTTCCAAATTCATGAGTAACGAATTGAGGATACACCAAAATCTAAGAAGTAACAGTAGGGGTAGGGGTGTAAACGAGTCGAGCCGAGCTCAAGCTCGACAGGGCTCGAGCTCGGCTCGACACTTTATGTTAAGCTTGAGCTCGACTTGATAGCTCGACGAGCTTTCATACTTCAAGCTCGAGATCGACTCGTAAAAGATAAACTATAGCTCGAGCTCGACTTGAAAAGCTCGAAATTACTTTTGTCTAGACTGATTATTGGAAATGTGATTACATATTGTAACAAACATTACTCAATCATTCAGTACATGAATTGAATTTGTGATTAGTTGTTTGGTTGACTCAGGTAATGCTGTGGTGTTTTAACGAGCATTCTTATTGCCTTCTCTTTTTCCAAATAGTTAGCAGTGGGATTTGAGATTGTTAATGTCAACACTTATTTTATTGAATGCCATTGTGATGTCTCTACTTTTAACCATGTAAGTTTCATAAGATACTCTAAATAATCTTGTTTTTTGGATGTTCCTTTGTATATTATGAATTGGTGTTTGGAATATTCATGTATATATTTGTGTGTGTATTATGAACACATTTTTTCCTTTTTAATGGCTTATACAGGATCCAAACAGAAGGATACTAAGCCAATTATCAATGCTTGGAAGACAAATGGCTCAAGGTATGAAGCATTGCTTGGTTAACTTGGATATTATTTAATCCAATTCATAATGCCTCCTAATTTTGCTTTATATATGATGCTAAATCATGTGATCTATAACATTAGTTGTTTGCTAGTAACATGATATAGCACTTGGTAGTGGTAATTGCATGCTTAGGATATAATTTGTTAGTAATTTCAATTGATTAGTTCATGATAGATCAATGTTAGTGACTTAGTGCATGTTTAGTTCTTTGGATGAGGTTTTTTGTTCTATGGGTTCTAATTTTATTAGGAATTAACTGAGTTTGTCCTCTGGGAGTAGTTGTCATCTTAGTGCATCTATGTGTTTGCGAGTCTATCAGCACTGGTTTATTAATAACTGGTGATGTGTTCTATCAACGTTGTGAACTAACATGAAACTAAGAATTGTTTTATTGATTGTCCCAGAGACTATAATATTCTTCAGTCGGTCTTTCGTTTTGGGTTTAGTAGCTTTGGGGCTCATTTGTCCCACTAAAAGTGACATATGAGTTAGTGACCAAGTTCAGTTATCCTTTGAATAAGGTCGTCTGCCAATAATCAGCAACTTCATTCCAAGGAAACTATCATCTTCTTTCATTGTTGTATTACATGGTTGTGTGTGCACACATGAATATTAGTTTATATATATGAAACTTAGTTGTTTAGATTTAATTTTAAATTAATTGATTACTGTTAACATGTGATAAAGTACTCTAAAACATCGGCCTGTGTCAAGTGTGCAGGAGTGGGCTGGTAGAGTCTCAGTGTAGACAGTTGTTTATTAAATTCGGGATGTCGTACATCGGCAGAAGGAGCAAATCAGTCATCTCTATCTTGCTATCTATATAAAATACTTGCCATTGAGTTCTTGCTTAATCTTGCTATCTATATAAAATACTTGCCATTGAGTTCTTGCTTCTTAACAGTTAAAGAATTGGAAACTATTTTCTTTTTTCTCCAAGTTTTTTAATTTAAAATGTTATTATTGGTTATAGGTTATTAGGATAAATGATACTTACTTTTCATTTGTAGGTTGTAAACAACTGCGTGACAAATATAGTCTTGTTGCGGTATGTATTGTAACCAAACATCTCTTGTGTTATTTTAAATTATTTATTTTCTGTTGAGGCTTCGTATAGTGTGATCTTTTAAAATGGCCTCCAGTTTTACACATTTAACTCTATTGTTGCTTGCATTTAATTCAGGTTACAAACGATATATAATTCACAAAAGAAGATGGTGAATTTTTGGTGAAAAATGGAGCACTCCTAGAGGAAAGAATACGTGCTGTCGAGACAAGAGGCTGTCCACATGCTGCTATTCAGGAAGATATCATCATTAATCTCAGCCCTCTTGAGGAGTTATCTAATTTGTACAAAACAAATTTACTTCTTTATGAATCTGCGGAGGTAATTGTTCATAGAGGATATTTAGATGTTATGGATTTGATCAAAGCTTGTACGCTTGAATTATGGATTTGGTTTGGTATTTCTGTCTGGATTTTGGATTTTTAATAGAATTATGCAAATACAGGAAATTATGTTTTTTTTTAAATTTTATTATTAATTAGCGACGGATTAGTGACGGAAAGTCCGTCGCTGAAAGTAATTAAAATTAAACTAAATTAAATTAAAATCCGTCGCAAATCCGTCACTAAAAGGCATCCGTCGCTGATAATCCGTCGCAAATCCGTCGCTGATAATCCGTCGCAAATCCGTCGCTAATAGGGTCCGTCACTGATCCGTCACTAATAAGGTTCGTCACTGATCCGTCACTAATCCAGATCCGTCACTGATTCGTCGCAAATCCGTCGCTGAAAGTGTCCGTCGCTGATCCGTCGCAGATTTGCGACGGATTGTCGTCGCTGAAAGTATCTTCCACGCGACCAACGGTGACAGACCATCAACGACGGATCCGCCTTTTAGCGACGGATCAGCAACGGATATTTCCGTCGCTGAAGGCCGTCTGTTTTGTAGTGGTTTTGGGAACCTTGAGGTTAAACGTGTTTGGGTGGGAGTAGTCCCAGGTTGGGTAACCTACTGGGAAGTTTCTCACCAGGTCGCTAGAAACAAATCCGTGCGATACACGTTGGTTAAATCCAGGGGCAAAGCGGATAATATTGTTGTCGAGGTGAGGCAGGATGTTACAAAATGAGAACGACATCAATTTCAGATAATACGAGAATTGTTCTTAGCCACTAATTCTTCTCTTCAAATACATTACCCACATCACCTCTATGGCCACCACCACCATCCATACCACCTTCACCGCCACCACCACCGCCTCCACCACTGCTACCGCAACTGGTGGTGTAGGTGGTGGAGTGGTGTTAGTGGTGGTGACAGAGGTGGTGGCGATGGTGTTGTAGGTGGTGGCGGAGATGGTGTGGGTGGTGGTGGTGGTGTATATGGTGGTAGCAAAGGTGATTGTTGTCACACCCCGCTAAAGCGGAAACACGGAGTGTAACAGCGCAAAGTAGCACAACACAAAGTATAGACAATAAACGTCATAGCATATCAAAATATTTAAGTCTTACAATATTACGTCGTACTAGAGTCTTAAAATTATTACAAAGAAAATCAAACTACAACGGAAAGGAAATTTAGTCTTGATATGCATGAAGGCGTAACACACGTGCATTATTGATCTTCTTACTTTGGATCGCCTGAAAAGCATGAGAGTTAAAAAGGTCAACTATCGTCATAGTTGGTGAGTTCACGGGTTTAACAACACACATACATATAGTTCGCGTTACAAAAATAATACCGGAGATATGTAATAAGTTCAAGCAAGAAGCTTAATAGTTGGATTTTGCGCGGGTTTCGCAATCATGCGCGTGTCTCGCAAAATCCCGGCATATGGTACTTATCATGCAATACTTACACACAAGATTAACGTGCCACTACTAATCTCCTAGAAGCATAGTTTTTGCCCCGCAATGCCATGCTTATCGCAACATGACACAACAAACCAACAAAACAAAAGTAATTAAACACCAATCGTTATTGTTCCAGCCCCGTTGCAAGCGGGGGACGAAAGGTGGGGTTGCCAACCCGATAGCGCTACCATTGATTACTCGGTCCACCGCAGTGAATTAGACTTAGTAGTGTGTACGAGGACTTGCGATAAGAAAAACACCCAATTAATCTAGATAAGTATGCATACCATAGCCACAAAAATCGTTCCAACGTAAATCGTTTCACAAGTCGTTTCACAAAATCGTTTCACAAAATCGTTTCCAAAAGTTTAATCAACCGGTAGTTTGTATCATGCTTTCCACCCCAAAAATGTAAAAACGTAAAAAGGGGCCGTGAATAACTCACCGAGTTACTAGTTCAAGAGTCCCAAGTTAGCGAGGTTCCACCGAATTCCGACCTAGGGATATAAAGTATTTTAATAAGTTCTTTGACCCATTTAAGTTCCTTAAATCAAAGTAAAATTATACGCGCGAACGAAACTTTAGTTTTTATAACGATTGTCGAAAAATACGTACTTTGGTGATTATAATCGAAGTGTGAAAGTTGGTATATGGTCATGCATGTGTGTTTTCTGTTAATTTTACCTCATTTATCCTTATATTATTCTTTTAGTGCTCAAGGATGTAAGTGTTTTAAAAGAAATAAGGTTTTACATAAAATACCATTTTTCAGTTTTTCTCATTCTTGACAGATTCGGAGGCTGTTTTGGGACATGCATTTGGGTATGAAGCACAACTCCAAAAATCACGAAATTTTAATATGTTTGAGCCATATGAGTTTACTATTTACTGACCAAATTTCATAATTTTTGGAAAAGATTAGGATCCTCAAACAGAAGGTTTATTAAAGTAGTGACAGCAACTAGAGATGTTGCGCAACCTTTTTGTACGGACTGTTTGAGGTTCCGAAACTTGGAATTTTTGCAAACGGCCAGTGGGGTTTGAAAGATAACTCAATGAACTTGAATTTAAAAAAAATAATCATGTCATTTGAACATTTTATGAAGGAGTTATGGCCTCTCAAAGTCAGGTCCGAATCTGTCCAGAATCTGTTGGACGAATTTTCAGATTAGTTGTTGAATAACAAAATATTTCTTTTGTTTAATAGTTTTTATGATGATTTCCCTTTACCAAAACTCAAGTCCAGATGTGATTGAAGGAATATCAACTTCATAATCACATTTTACACATGCATTTACATATATACCAAATTAAACATCTAGATTATAATCATAAGCCATCAACTCACTTATTGCTTGAACTTTTGATGATCCAAGCAAAGAAAGGGTATTTGGCTATATGAAATCATCCATACCCCATGCAAGGTGATAGATGATCATAAGAAGATAGGAATCACTAGTCATCAACTCACTTATTGCTTAGCAAAGAAAGGGTATTTGACTAGTGATTTCATCTACACCAAAGTATGGTGGTTTGTTTGCATGAACATAAAATAGAAGAAAAGGAAGTACTTGAAATGAAATGTACAAGATTATAGTAGTATATGAACAAGTATTTAAAGTAATAATCAAGAGTTTTGAAGATCATTCAAACCACCCAACTATTTGGTTGATCATAGATGTTTTCCTTGCTTAAATGCAAGATACTTCCATCTCACAACATTGGGAAGTGATGATTTAAAGAAGAAGATGATGATTTACCTTGAAGGTATTCTTGAAGATTGATGAATAACTTCAAGAACAAGAGAAACTAGAGAGTGTTTGAGAGAGATTTTTATTGAGAGAAGCTAGAGAGAAGGAGGAGAATTCTAGTGAGAGAAATGCAAGTATGAATTGTGATGGAAATGTGAGTGATGAGGGGTATTTATATCAAGAAAAAGTGAGAATGGAGGGTGGTGGGAGGGTGGACGGTTTTAGGGGAGTGGGTAGGAGGGGTGGTGGTGTGATGGGTGGTGATGGGTGGTGATGTGTGGTGTGTGTAAGTAAGAAATGCACATATTGGCTAGTTTGGGAATCTTGTCTTCTTGTTTTTAATTCAAACAAGGGGCTTCTAAAAACCCTTTTCTTAAATAAATATGGCTGGACTTTCAGCTAAAATAATTTGATTTTATTGAGTTTTTATAGTATTGGGTGTAAAAAGCTGCTAAAAGATGGAAACCGTTATCGAAAACGCGCGTTTTTGCGATTTTTGCGTAACGAAAGTAGTTTTTCGTATTTTTATTAAGGAACTTACTAGAAATTAATATTTTTAATATTTTGGGTCAATTAAAAATTAATTCGACAGTCTAGTGGTCGGAATCGGGACCTGCTGATAACAGTCAGTCGGTTTTGCGTACCGACTATAGTGGCGACTCAATAATCGTCAAAGGCACTTATCTAGCCTTTTCACAATAAATGTTGTCATACAATATTGTTTTTGACAAAATGACAGTATTAAAATACTGTTCTGCTCCGGTAAATCAGTTAAAGTTTTACTGACCTGAGGTGGGAAGTGGAGGGTTGTCACAATTGTGGTGGTTAACATGTGATTTCAATATAGTATCATATGTGATTTCGATGAAAAATCATATGTGATTTAATATAATATGATTGGTTAACATGTATTTTCAATGCATAATCACGTGTGATCACAATATCATATGTGATTCAATGAAATCATATGTGATTCAATGAAATCATATGTAATTTCAATGCAAAATCATATGTGATTTAATATAAATTGATGGTTTAACATGTGATTTCAATGCAAAATCATATGTAAAATCATCAATGCAAAATCATATGTAAAATATGCAATGGTGGGAAGGTGGTGTAGGTGGTGGTGGTGGTGTTGCTGGCGGGGGAGGGCGAAGCAGAGGCGGAGGTGGAAGCGGATGCGGAGGTGGTAGGGTGTTGGCGGCGGAGGCAGTGGTGGTGCCGGTGGTGCCGGAGGTATTCGTGGTGGTGGTGGTGGTGGTGGCGAAGGTGGTATGGGTGGTGGTGGTGTCGGAGGTACTGGTGGTGTGGGTGGTGGTCGTGGCGGAGGTGATATGGGTGGTGTTGGTGCTGGTGGTGGTGGTGGTGGCGGCGACAACGGAGGTAGAGGTGATGACGGAGGTGGGAAAAGTAGGTGGCCATGGACTAAGGGCTGAGGGCCATAAGGGTCTTTGGGGGCCATGTCCCCCCAATTTTTGGATTACATACCATAAGTATCATTCTAATCAAGTAAGGAATTGTAGCTTAGTTGGTTATCACCGCAAGGCTCTATATACATTGGCCTCGTTACGATTCTTGTTCAATTTTGATTTTCCTTTTCCAATAGTTTTCAAAGTCTAAAATGACCCAATAAAGTTCTTATTATAAGATTCACATTATTATTTATTCATTTATGTTTTCTTTTCGGTTAAAGCTCTTAATTAAACTCCAAATATCATTACACGATTGAATTCAATTTCAACATATTTTTTATTATAAAATTTGCATATTATTTATTCATTATAATATCATATATGTTTATTAAAAATTATTTCTTTATATATTTAATTTTTTAAAATCTTTTCAATAAAACAAATAACAAATATTTCCTTTTTAAACTACTATTTTTCGAAGAGTCTTTATCTTTTTCAGCTACTATTTTTTAAGATATTGCTCGTTTACTAGATGCTTATCCAGTAAGTTTTTACCGGGTCAATTTACCTTACTAGATGAATATGAAAATGACTAGAATCTTACCCGGTAAGAGCGATAGCACAAACCGATAAGAGCGATAGCATGAGCCAAGAGTCTAACTAGGTAAGTGAGATCGACAACTCTTACTCGGTAAATTGTTGCGTACGATACCATTTTGAGAGACCAAAATATTGTCCAACTAGTTAATGACCCGTATATTATACGGGCATTTGAAACATTTTATTTAAATTTTTAATAAGAATTGACATTTACATGACAATTGTCATTATCATTTAAATACTTATGTAAATTATATGTTATACGACAATTGCCATTATAATTGCTTATTACAATAGATATTTTAGTTATCTAATAGCTGTTAAAATTTTAAAAATTGAAAATTTATTATTCTTTTGTCAAAAGATTTGAATTTCGTGAATGATTTTAAAACTGGAGGGATTCAGAAATAAAATATGTGGAGTGTTTTTTGTAGGATTTTAAATAAAATAAAATATACTTATTTATAAATAATCTACAAAAATAGTTAGATTAAAAAGATGTAATCTTTAAATTTCAAGAATATTAGCAATTGAGTTTTAAATAAAATAATATTTCATTACTTATAAATTATATATAAAAATAATTAGGTTAAAAAGATGAAATATTTAAGTTTCAAGAATATGAAGAATAGAATTGTAATAAAATCTAATCAAATTAATTTATATCTATTTTTATAACTGGAGGGATTCAAAAATAAAATATGTAGTGTTTTTTATTTGTAGAATTTTAAATAAAAAATTAATTACTTATAAATAATCTATAAAAATAGTTAGATTAAAAAGATATAATCTTTAAATTTCAAGAATATCAACAATAGAGTTTTAAATAAAATAAATTTTAATTACTTATAAATAGTCTATAAAAATAATTAGGTTAAAAAGATAAAATCTTTAAATTTCAAGAATATCAAGAATATCAAGAATAGAATTGTAAAAAATCTAAAAAAATTAATTTATATCTAATTTTACTAATGTAGTTAAATTAAAAAAATATTCAATATTAAACTCATTTTGAAGGTATTATCGAGACGATTATAATGATATAATTTATTAAAAAGAAAAAACAAAAATTTTAATACATTTTAATTAATATAGATATATATATATATTATCTTAAAATGATAAGGATGTAAAGTGAAAGATAAGAAACTAATGGATAAAAAGTAATTTAATCAAATAATTCTAAGGATAAAAAATGTAAATTATAAAGATAATTATGGTATTAAAATAATAAGAATAATTGATGACATCATCATTTGATGATTTTTTTAATTGGCCAAGCAAATGGCTCAATTTCAAAATCATGACATCAGCAAAAACCTTTCTTTAACATATATATAGATATGGTAGTCATAGTGTTCAATTTTACCGGTCAACATTTACCGGGTAAGTGTTTAAGTAAACGGCCCCTTAATCCTTGCCATCACTCTTAATTGGTAAGATTCTCATAACTATATTATTTATCAGGTACGGTACACGACCTTTTTTTTATAAGGTTCATCTAGGCTTCACATAGTTTACATCCTTGGCAATTTGAAATTGGAAATTCGGCCGTCTGAGACTAAGCCTGACCACAACATGCGCACGAAGGGATTCAAATTTGGGGTGAAAGGGATACCATCAACATCCCCACAAGTCTTACCGTTACGCCACAAGCCTTGTGGTTGGTAAACGACCCTTTACATTAACAAGTTTTCTCTCTAAAACTAGATCATAGAAAAAGAGAATATAAGACAATTTACATATGCATCATGTGTAACTCTATTTTTTCATACTATGGTGGCGTTTGTTTTTTAAGAGGTGCTGAAGTCTGAAATCTGATTCCACTTCTGAATTTTAAGAGATGATGCTGAAATCTGAATTCTGAATCACTTAGACTGTTTGTTTTTATAAACTATCAAATGTCTGAATAACTTATTTTAACAACATTAGACATCAACAAAAAAACAAATGAACGGAAAGGAGCGATGAATACCAATCTACTACTTTTTTTGTATTTTGGGTGTAACCTCACAACGTAAATGCATCAAATAAACTACTCATCATCTAATACACCAAAAGCTATAATGATGCATCACTTTGGGTTTCGAGAAAAGACCACACACATAGAATGCATTGTAAAAACTTTCATCCAACCATTACAATCCAATGCTATATACTTTATACAAATTCTGCATATGGAAATTATAGCTTGACCTCAAAAGGAAATGGAGTAAACCATGTACCATATACAAGGTAGATGGAATTCCCCAAATGCAAACAAACAAGTGTATGTATCTTCAGACAAATCCATTAATCCAATCAATCAATGCTTGATCATCCTTTAAGCAACTTCAAAAGCGATGAAATAAAAACAAATTTGGAGTCAAAACAGAATTCAAACCACAGAGATGAAAATCAATGAGTGTTTTTTTAAGGTCACAAATAAGAACTTGCAGGAGAACACATCAACCAAATGACTAAAATCAAAAGAAAACTTTAAAACCTCAAACCACAAGTCTAAATTGGGTAAATCGTATATGTTTCCTGATTGAGAGATAAATTGGTGATTTCAGATAACTAGAAGGAATGGAGAACAACAGCAGCGTCAATTTTGTTTCCTGATTGAGAGATAAGAAATAGAAATTGAAACAAAACTTGAACACATAAACCGTATTGTGTAATCGATTTTGTTTCCGGAATGAAGTTGACGACCTGAAATCGACGAGAATGCAGATTTGCAGATTTGGAATTGATTTGAGACTGAAATCAACGAGGATCAATCTCGAAGGCAATGGAAGAAGAAATTGATTTGGTACTGAAATCTGTTAGGAATTATGTGCAGAGTTGACAAACCAAGTGATTATACAATCCAATGTTACAAGACACTTGAGGGTCACACCTGTGAGAACCTATAAGTCGAACAAGTTAGTTGAAATCCCGAAATGGAGAGTTAGGATTTATAATAGCGTATTATAAATCTATTGGGTAATTTCAGTCAGAATTACCAAAGTTGGAGGGTTATTAATTAATTAGGACATTATATATTTATTAAGATAAATAAATATATAATAGTTAATTAATAAAGATTTTATATATTAGATAAATATATAAATCGTAATTATCGTATGCAAATTCTTTTCCAGCTAATTAAATAAGGAAAGGATTTGAGATAATTATTATAAGGAAACTGGATTCCTTACAAACTGTATTTTTCCTCCATATAAATAAAGCCTATGGGTTAAGGAAAAACAATAAGCTTTTTCAGTTGAAAAACCAGTTTCTCAGTTTCCTCTCTCTCCTCTCTCACCACCGGCGCCGAATACCCCCCCCCCCCGGGTCGGTTTCTAGTTTTGTTCGGGTTTCACAAAGTTCTGCTAGAAGAACGTTCGTTGGTTGATTACGGGTGGACTATCATCAAGCAATCCAGGTAAATTGATCTAACCTAAACTATTAGGTTTAGAACTGTTAACGATTAAAGATCAATAGGCTTTAATGGGTTTTTAGCTTTTATCGCTTCCGCACAAATAAGATCAAAACAGTGTGTTTTGATCACATAGGTTTTATCAGTTTGATTAACCTACGAGATATATCAAACCAGCGAGGTTTTGATAGATCTGAGATAATCCTCGAATCAGTTTGATCCGAGGATACCCACAAAAACCCAACAAAATCGTTTTGCAGATTCCCAATAAAGGACGATGGAAGAAGAAGGCAATTTCTTGTTCTTTCACTTCTGTGTTGGTCGAGAAGAGAGATCAATGGAAGCTCTAAGCGAATCAGAGGGTAGGTTTCCACTTTTTAATTTAGAGGTATTTTAGACAACAGAGGCTCTGAATTTTTTTTAAAAACAAACGCCCTGAATTCTTCCTTGTCTTATCGATTCAGAGAAAAAAGGGATTTCAGATCTGAATACCCAAAAACAAACACCCCCTATATTTCGGTCCCCCGGATTATAACAGTCGTGTTCGGCCCCTGGCAATAGAGGTGGTGTGGGTGATGTATTTGAAATATAAAAATGGATGATTAAAAATCATTCTCGTATTCTCTTAAAATGATTTCATTCCCGTATTATCTTTTTTCTATATATATATATATATATATATCGGAATGATACAAACGAGAACACTTTATAATTTATTTTAATGGTTAAATAAGTTGGAGGCCCAGAATTTTTTCATTTTTGTAAAAAAATGGGTGTTCAGGTTTAAATGTGTGCGCGTGTGTGAGTGTTAAATAAAGTGTGTGTGAGAGTGTTAATTAGGCTACACGCACCCATACTCTCCAACCCTCTCAACCCACTCACTTTTTGAATGCCACATCAGCTTCCACATCAGCTTTTGGTCAACCCTCTCTTTACCCTCCCATAACCCTCTACAACACACACCCAACCCTCCCAACCCACTCACTTTTCAATTTATTTTATTTATTTCATTTATTTTATTTAATTAAATAACATAATTAAATAAATAATATTGTTAAAAATAATTTGAAAATTCTAATATTAATAAAAATTACATAATTAACTAAACTAAAATAAACTAAAAAAAATACGAAAAAAATAAACTAAAAAAAATACGAAAATAAATAAACTAAAAGTCGAAGCCGTGTCTCGCTTTTAGTACAGCCTTTTTTTGCAACACCGCTTGCAACTCCAAACCCTCAAGGTGGTCATGCGGGGTTTTGCAGAACACCCAGGCTTCCTCGTATGCAGCATCTAGTTGGAGTTGGAGTTTTTTTTCTTCGAGCTCCGCAATTTTCCTATCGAGTTCAAGTTTTTACATCTTGTAGTCCATTTTTTCCGCCAAATTGCGGTCCCACGAGTCATACAAGTCGGTCGTGGGGGTGGAAGATTGGCCCCCTCTAAGGGCTTTTTTCGCCTTGCCCCGACCTACGGGTCGTTTAGGTGGCGGAACCTCGACCTCGTCGGACTCTTGACCAAAGTGACCGTCGGAAGACCCGGACGTGCGAGTACGTTTTGTTGAGCGAGACGAAGACCCACCGGACATTAACGGAACTGCAGCCCATTTAGGGCTGTGACGGACTATCTCCCAACACTCTTCGAAGGGGAAAACACCGCCCGTCATTTGGTATTGGGAACGAACCTTTTTTAGAAGGTTGACGTCGTTTTGTCCGCTAGGCCTATTGTTCATTATTTGGTTGTATATTCCGTTGAAGGCCATGATTTTTTTGTTCATCGCCCTCCATTTTGCAGTCAGTTGGTGGTGGGTTCTGTACGGGGTGGCCTCAAGTCGGGCGTAAAACGACCGCTCGATTGACCGCCAAAATTTCACTACAAAATAATTAACGAAACAATTAATTAATAAATTAACGAAAAAACTTATTTGAATAACTTAACAAATTAACGAAACAATTAATGAATAAATTAACGAAAAAACTTATTCGAATAACTTAACAAATTAACGAAACAATAATATACAAGATCTTTGCGCGTTACCGGATGCGGGGTTCTCGGACTCGTTAATCCACGAATGGCATAACGCTACTTCCTCCTCGGGTGTCCATTTTTTTGCCGCTGCGCGGGTGGGGAAGGTTTGTTTCGGTTTTTCGGGGAAAAGATCGGGTTCGGCCTCGGGTGAAGCGGAACCTTCGGTTGGCAACCGTTGGGTTTCCGGAACATACGAATGTGTTTCGCTTGAATCGGAACCCGAGGCCGTTTCACGGGGTACGAGATCGGGGTAAGCCGTTTTCCCGCGGTTATAATCCGTATTGACATCGGATGTCCCGTAGTGGGTGGGAAAGGCCGTATTAGAAATTTGGGTGGGAAAGTAATTTGGAGGGTAAGGAAAATGGGGAGGATAGAAATTTGGCGCATAACCGGTTCCGTAACCGGTTCCGTAACCGGCGTTTTGTTCATCATAATGCGGTATAAACGCCGGTTGTTGTTGAGCGTCAAATTGCGGTATATACGGTTCGTGGTTCGCGTAATTGGCGAATCCCGACCCACCGCCGAATCCCGACCCACCGGCACCTCCCGACGGACCGGCACCTCCCGACGGACCGGCACCTCTCGATCCACCGACACCTCTCGAAGGACCGGCACCTCTCGATCCACCGCCACCTCTCGATGCTCTTCCTCGTGAACCACGTCTCGACATGTTTGGATTCATGGTTGTGTATATATAGTTGTGTATATGAAAGTGAGTATAGAAGTGTTGAAGGATGTGTATATGAAGTGAATAGAAGGTTTATATATATAGGAGGTTGGTATGTGTTTGAAAAAAAAATTAAGTGATTTGGCCGTTGGAGAAGGCCGTTGCCAACGGCTCCTTGAAGCCGTAGTGCCTCCAACCCGCCGGCTTCCCCTCTTCTCGCACCCAAGCCGCTGAACCCGGCGGCTTTAACCGCAGCAACCCGCTGCCAAGCCACCCCCGCGGTGCGTACAGCCTTATGTGGTTTAATACACGTAGTTTTACGGATATAAAGATCAAAACGATATCAAAAACTTGTAAGTGTAGCACTTGCCTAAATGTGAAGCGTGAATTTTTGGAGGATTTCTTTTGACATTTTTAGTAATTGTCATTTACAACGATTAATAAGAGAATTTATTTTTTGAGGTCTATTATGATGTAAGTTAGAGAAATTGCTAGGATCTTTGTGTCATAACTTGTTAGATTACAAACTTTATAAGTCACACTTAAAAGTACTATTAAATGAAATACTTTTACCAATAAAACTTTTCCTGAAAAATCCATTGCTAAATGGATGATTTGTTATAAAACCAACACAAATATTTTATTGGTAGGTAAATTTTACCTAGTTAAATTCAAATCAGTAACAAATTACCCAGGGATTTTGTGGGTGATTCGTAGATGGTCACCAGAACCATTGGCATTTTGTGAGTGACCCTTTAGTGAATTTACTGGGTGATTTTTATGAGTAAAAGTCATTTATGTTGTAGTGAAGTCACATAGATTAATATGTTAAAATGAGCATTAGGCCATCCATAGCATTACTCGGGTAGGGGCGGGTTCAATGAACATTTCAGCGGGTTTGAAATGTTGGTGGTACGCCCAGGGTGGGTAGTACCCTGCGGGTAGCGGTGAGGGTTTCCAAACTCTTTGAACCCGCCTCTCTCTCTCTCTCTCTCTCTCTCTCTCTCTCTCTCTCTCTCTCTCTCTCTCTCTCTCTCTCTTCCTCTCTCCTCTCTCTTATTCCCTCTTATAATTCTCTCTCTTAATAATAATGAAATTATTAGAGGGTTCAGAGTATGAAATCTTGGTGCTATCCTACTTGAGGGTTTAGAGGGCATAATGAGTAAAAGCTGATGTGGTGTTAAAGTAACTTGAAAGATTGAAGGTATGAAAGGTTGATGCGACGGATAAATGTAGAAAAAACCAAATTTTCTGTAATTATCATATACATGTAAAGCTAATAAGACTCCATTGGGGGAGGTTTTTATGAGAACGAACTGTCGGCAAATTGAGAAACAAAGAGCTAATTTAAAAATGCGTATTCTTTGATCACTAATATATATTCATCAAAATATCTATAAAAACGGTTCTCTGATTTTCAAATTGTTTTATGGTCATTATATGAACTAGACTCAAATGAAATCAATTTGACAAAAATCACTTCCAACAAAACTAAGGGGGTGCTTGGTTGGGGGTATTGCAGGGTAAGGAATGAGAATGATAATGAAAATTGCTGTTTGATATGATATTATATAATGGAATCATTCCTGCATATCCATTAATTTCCATTTCTGACCAAATTGGGTGGGAATGAAAATTTTCTTTGTACTCAATTCTTTTTTCCATATGTCATTCCATCTTTTAATGTTAAATGGAACATCTATCATATTTTCAAAGTGGAGGAAAAAAGTAATTTAATATGAAACAATTTTTCATTGATTATAGTGGATTAACCAAGCAGCATCAATACAATGCTCATTTTCATTTCCATTCTCCTGCATTCCCATTTTCATTCCCATTCTCATTCCCTAAAATAAACCAAGCAACCCCTAAAACTTCAAAATATTTTATCTTGTAAAACAATAATTAATTTGATAATCACCATTTTCACATATATTTTACAGGATGCAATTATGGAAGCATATTTATGAGGTTGGAACTTAAGATATTGTACAAAAATGTACCTACACATTTCAAAGATATATATTTGAACAAGATTTTGTTGTCGAAAATAAGATCTCATAATTTTGGACATTTATTTATATCGTCCACCAACTTCATTGATGTATAAATTTTTATTTTTTTTTTAACTTTATAGATTTAGGTCTTATAATTCTTGAATTTATATATTTGTCGACTAAAGTTCGACATAATTATTAAAAAGATAGAAATACGTTTCTCAAACGAGCAAAGATACAACAAGCTATAACATTATGAGCGATAAATATGCCGACGAAAGGTCACGTTCTATATGATGTAAGCTTAATTCCAAAATATTGAAAGGAAAGATATAATCATGTAAGATGAGACTGATGTGGTGTTACATCAAGGACAACATATTTTAAGAACAATAGTCGAATTTATAGATTTTATTTTATGAATTTTTTCTAATATATGATTTTATATTCACTTTTGAAAAGACAAAGAGTTTGTTTTGAGGGCATAGCTTAAGAATTTTCTTTTGAACTAAAGTGGATCTAGAATACTTCAGTGTTAGTAGAAAATAATTACTATAATGCCATGCGTACCGGGGTAGCCCGCTGCAACAGCTTCGACCTGGCGGGCTGGGCGGCTTCCGCGGGTTGCGCTACGCCGTCCAGCGGGCTGTGCGGCTTGGAGGCCAAACAGTGTGGTGAAGCCGATGATAACCGCTGAGTTTGTGTGTGTGGTGTGTGAGAGGGTTGGGTACTAATCAAAGAGGGTTCCAGAGGGTTAATTGTGGGGTTGGGGAAAAGTTGATGTGACGGTGAGGTTGGGGAAATTTGTAGACTTTGCCATTATAGTATGTTTGAGATTTGTTAATAGAAATTGAAAAAAAAAAAATAGATGCAAAAGAAGAAATAGAAGAAATCAAGAAAAGAAATTAAAGAAATATGCGGATTTTATGTGTTTGTGAATTAAATGGAAGAAGAAAAAGTGGAAAAAAGAGATAGGAATAAAAGAAATAGATGAAAGAAATAAAAATAATTTACAATTTAGTTTTTGGTGTTGCAAAATGGGGTCCCACTAAAAATTTAGTGGGGGGACTTTAGTAAGAAAATATAATTCTCTCAAAATTTTAACCTTAACAATATATGCATTTTTTTCCTAAGTGGGGGCCTATCCCCCATTCATATAGAGTACATCCGCCCCTGACCATACCCAATGGCAATTTGAAACAAATCACCGACCTTAAAGGTTGTAAATCTTTTATAATACAGACATAATATTTCGTGGTCGTCTGTATCACCACTTGAATAAGTATAGATTCGCCCTTGATTTGTCACTACCTTATTTATATAGCCCCAATTCTCATACATAAAAGAGAAACCAGCTACTACAAGGATATATGTTTTCTAAAATCAGATTGAAAGCCCCTTAGAAAAAGTATGGTTAGCAAAACGTCAAATTGCTCATTATTTAATTATCTTTTAGTTTTTAAAAGAAACGTCAAAAATGTACTATCGCATTACTCAAGATATCAATGTATTAAACTATTCATGTTTCACTCAAATGGGTTTTTAATAAGAAAAAGTTTCCCATTAATTTGGTGTACATGTGAGTTTACCTGATTTCTTAGGTTGTTTTTATGAAACCATTAAAAGTAAGTTTGTTTTAGTTAGGGGGGAATCTCACAAATGCTATCAACATCATAAGTGTCACTTCTGCTACCAAGAGAAAACTAGTACATATGTGGAGGTAAAAGTGATAACTATATATCACCATCTCCATGGCAAACAATTACCACTTTCACTGATGAGTTGCCTTCCAGTAGTTAAAAGTATTGTCTTTTTTCATCTTTCTCAAGTTGTTCCTATACACTAAGAGTATCCAATGAGGTGATTTCCAAAACAATCACTAAAGGGTTCTTTTGAAGATTAATCTAGGGGTTCCACATATTCTCACATGGTATAAGAGTCAGGTTCTACCACTCTAAGGACTGACACGCCGGCACTCTCCTGGCCGTGCCTGACCCTCTCGTGGCCCTTTTTTGCCCTCCATCTAGCCTTGTTGGAGGGGGCGTGTTAGAGTCATACATCGGCTAGATTTGGACCAAATCTTTACTATATATGTTGGAACCCCTTCTTTCCTCAAGGGCTCTTTGAGAGATTAATTTAGGGGTTCCACATATTCTCACACATATATAGGCAAAAATTTACAGACATTATAGTTGATGTGAGTATAACTTTAATAAATGAAACTGTTTAATATTACGTACATCAACATCTTTTGATGAATTGAAATGATGGATATTTGTACAAGAATCCTGTATAATTTCATACTATGAAATTACTCTTTCGTAATCTTTTTGTTAACTGTGGATATCTAGATCGACCAGTTTGCACGCACCTCGACTAATCCCATGGGTCTTAAAGAATAGTCAAAAAATCTTCAATGGTCTGTCTTCCTCGACTCGAACTCGTGACCTTTAAGGAGCATCTCACTACAAGAAAAAGGGGTTTTAGAGAAGGATTTGGAAGCATATCTAAAAGTGATTTTTAGAGAAGGAATTATACGACAAATGTGAGAAGTGTAACTGAATATAAAATTTTCCTATCTAAACCCTCCTTAAAGCATTTTCCTACTGTTATATAGTGAATGTTGTTGACGGAAGTAAAAGCTTTCCTAAAACCTTTAGAGAAGCTTTTTAAAGTTTTAAATACAAAAGAAACTTTCTCTGAAGGTTATCTTGAAGAAGGTTATGAGACTAGAGTAGTTTACAAAGGATTAGAGAGAGAGAGAGAGAGAGAGAGAGAGAGAGAGAGAGAGAGAGAGAGAGAGATCTTATGATAATTCAAGAGGTTGGTTTATTTTGTGATGGTATGTTGAGTTTGATTAAGATGGAACTCAACAACAAATTGCAACTTCATGAGAAAGACCACCACATGCAAGAAAACAAGGAGAAAGAGTAGATCAATAAGGTGGTGAAAGATATTAATGATAGAATCTTGTTTAGAAATTGGATTAGAGTTTTTGAAATCATGTTTGGTCTTTGAAGACAATTTCTAAAGTAGACTTGAAGAAACTTCCTCACTATGCAATAAAGGGGGAGATTGTTGTTGGTTTTGCGAGTTGTAATTGTGTAAGAGCGAAATTTGTAAATATCTCATAGGGGTATATACAGAGGTGGTTAGAGTTAGTTGGTAAGTAAGAGAGTTCATTTTGTCATATTGAAAGTTGGACCTTTATTCCTAGTTTGACTTTTCCTCTCTACACATATGTATTTTTGTCTTTGAAAATCAATACAAATCATGTATATGGCTCAATGCTTGATTCTTAATTATGTTTATGATTTCACTTGTTAGATTAAACTAACAATCCATTTGGGACCAACAAGAAAGTAGACAACAAGGGTTTCAAATGCGTGTTCTTAGAAATAACCCATGAGTCTTAAGCTTACAGAATGTTTGATCCAGAATTGAAAAAGATAGTTGTTAGTCATGATGTGGTGTTTGAGAAGGAAGAACAATGGATTTGGGAGAAATATGAACCAAAGTGTAATGTACTTAATTGAGAAGACAACATAGAAGAAGACTTCGACATTGAAGAAAGTGTCCTAATAAATGTTGGTCCCAAGTAGGTGACCTTCAAGTAAGGATAGTGTTTGGGATTATAGAAGGGGGGGGGGGTTGAATATAATCACACAATTTCTCACTTTTAAATTCTTGTTTTATAAACAATATGAATTTACAGATTGTTGCGGAAATAGAAAAGACAAGTAGTCTAAACTAAACAATCTAAGTTCTTTCACTATGCACTAAGTGAGAAGAGAATAAAGAAAGAAGATAGAGGGAATAAGAGAGAAAGGACTTGAGTATTTTAGGATGAAGAAGAAGTATGGAGAACATCTCTTCACGTCCTATTTATACTCCATGCATTAAATGCATGCAGACCTACTATTGTGACGTGTCACAATGTGAGTGGTCTGTTGTACTATTTACTATAAACAAATACTCTTTGCATGGTGTACAGAAGAGGATGTTTGTAAACAGTTGCCTTGAGGTCTGATAAGTACGGAGGGAACAGTAAAGTAACTGCCCTTATGTACTATTGTGTCAGTAAAGGCGGATAATCCTTTTGTGCATTAGACTAAGACATTGTTCTAATCCTTCAGGATCAGGATACTGATCAGTGACTAGAGTCCTGAAACTGAGGAAGTTCAGGGTCACGTGTATCCTGATGAATCTTCAGGATGTCATACGATAGTGAGCAGACTGCTATCACTGAGTTCCGTCTTCAGATCACGAGCATGCTGTTCCTGTCATCAGCTATTTCTTCGACGTCGCTGATGGTTCTTTGTGTATGATCTTAATGTCTTCAGAAGGAGGTCTTCACTTCAGTGGACAGGATCAGTAGACTGCAGAACAGGCTCGTTAGTCTCCTGATCCTGAATTCTATAAAGTTAAGTTACAGCATAAGTAACATGGAATAACACTGAACAGACTCAGTGATAATTCCTCAAGCTATAATAGAAGTAAAAACCTATTCACTAAGTAAAGATTCAGGATCATTATCATTTCATCAGGTCTTAGGAGAGCTGGATCAACAATCTCCCCCTAAATGATAATGATAAGACAATAGAGTAATTGTCTTAATCTAGAAAAGTTAGAAATAAATCTAAGTCTAGAACTAAACAGTAGGAAATAGAGCTCATAAAGGTACATGTCCCATTTACTGTTTTGAGGGATCTTTTTCAGTACTATGATGGAATGAAGTACAATGCACTGAATTGCATTCTCATTAATCTCATTTAAGTATTACAAGAGTAAGGAAAATACAAGAGTACATGACAGGAGTACTGAAAGAAAAAAAATTACAAGATATCTAACTATCAGATTCTTCGCTAATGTATTCAGTCTTGACGCAAACAGGAACAGGAGTGTCGCTGAAGGCAAGTCTGTGATCAAGTATAGCTCTGACAGTGCGAATAATCTCTTTGTTGTCTGGATTTTTCTTATCTTGTTGTGCAGTGAAGAGAACTGTCAAAAGATGTTCATAGGGCGCTATGTGTAGCTCACTGAAGCGCTGAAAGCGTAGCATTTTTGAGTTATCGCTAACACAAATGCCATGAACAGGTTCTCTGATTACTTGTCCTTCAGATAGAGAGATTCCAGGAGGGAATGAAAGATCAAGCATCGAGAGGTCCAGAGGTTTAACAACCATTCTGGGAAGACAGTGAGTAGGTCTTCTTGTAGAGGTGCCTGCAGATCTTCGAACAGGTTGCTGAGATAGGACTGAGGAGTAATGGAGCAGGTCATCAGGTATTTCAGTTGTCCTTCTGATGCGAGCAATAAGTCCTTCAATGACTTCTTCTACTTCAGCCCGATAGTTCTTGTTGGCTTTGGGAAGTAGGGATCTGATTTCGTTCCACTCTGACAAGTTGTAACGATCTAACTTGTCCAGAGTGTGCTCTACGTCCTTTACTCCAGAGCGTTTGACTGTGATCCAGGTTTTACCAGGATTACCTTTCTTGCCTCTAGATCGGCGAAGATGGATTCCTGAGATGGCAGCACCATGCTTTCGGAGGTGTAACCGATCTCTGCACCAGTCAAGCTCAGCATTAGCTTCTCCAGTCTGTATCTCTGCATTTTTGTTGAAGACCTTCAGAACAGCCTTCTGTGCAAGGATAGGATCTGCACTTATTTCTGCATCTTCATCTACAAAATCCGATGCAAGCCTTCGAGCGGCTTGGGCAGAGAGGAAAGCTTCCTTCTGCTTTTTATTGTGCTCTAGTTGAGCCTGTACAGCTTCGTTGTACTCCTCCTGCGAGAGATAGGCGAACTCGGAGTCACAAGAGGTACGAAGAGGGATTTTTACTCTTGTACTCTCGAGTCGCTCTATCACGGCGTCTAAGCGCCCATCCCTGTCAATGGCAAAGGAATTGTCAGGGTAATTTTCACCTTCAGATCTAGGAGAATTTGAGGGAGGCGATCTGGGTGAAGAAGCAGGGGTAGAGAAGTCATCAGAGATGAATTCATCATCTGATGAAAGGCATATTGTTTCAGGGGTGGCTCGGATTTCAGGGGTTCTGGATGAAGAGGCTTCTTGGTTGAAACGGGTTGCAGGACGGGTAGAAATGGTTTCTTGGTTGAGGGGTGTGATCCTGAAGGTCATTCTAGATAATTCAGCCCTGGTCTGTTCATTGGGACTATTCTCCATTAGGCGAATAATGTCACCAGTGACAGAACCATAGTTGACATCTTCAGGATAGGCTTGGGTATTAGGTTCAGGTTCAGAGTGAGAGGTGATTTCAGGAGATGGTTCAGGAGAAGGTAGTTTAGGAGGTTGGTAGATAACCATTTGAAGGTTATTGGGAGGGGAGTCTTCAGGTGAGGTGTCTAAGGTGATGGTTTCAGGGGTAGGTTTGGTTTTAAGAAGAGTAGAGATAGGTTGGTTATCAGAGGAAGAGGGAGAGGATGGTAGTAGAGACATACTAGAAGCATCAGGGTTCTCCCCCTGAGGTTGTGCGAGCCCTGGAATGGGCGCTGAGGCAGGAACCTTTTCGACGAAGATGTCATCGTCTATATCATCATCATCATCTTCATCATCATCATCGTCGTCTTCATTATTCCCCCCGTCTTCAGTGGTTCTCCAGTTCGTGGAGGGGGAATAGGCGGAATGGTCTCGGGGCTGTCTCTCCCCCTCAACAGGTGCCTGCACTAAGGCAGTTGTTGATACACTCCGTTGGAGGAGAGAGGCCATGTCACTGAGGATTTTGCGCTGGATGAAGGATGATGAGATCAGGGACTGCAACACCTCCCTGTCCGCCGTGGTGAAAGATGGAGGCGGTGCAGGAGCAGAGGTGAGGGCGTTGACAGCAGAGGAGAGCCCTGTCACCTGCTCCTGGATGGCGCGGAGAGCGGCTTCCTGAGCATCCAACCTCTGAACCACCGTTGATTGGAAGGTGGTGAGAGAGTTGGTGCTGTTGTTGATTTCTGAGGAGAGCGCAGGGAGAGCCGTTGCCTTCAGGTCATCAATAGATGCCTGAAGGTTGGTGGAAGAGGAGGCAACTTGTGAAACCTTGTCGTGGATGTTATCCAGACAAGGAATGGAGAGGGTGACGGCCGTGGGCGGCGGAGTCGCGGCGACGGCGGCGGCAGTGGCACTGGCGGCGGCGGCTTCAGCAGCGGCTGCAGCAGCTTTGGCAGCAGCAAGCTCCTGTTGTAAAGTCTGGAGACGTGCTGAGTGCTCTGCCTCCTTCTGCTGGAGGGCTGTGCGGGCCTCCTGCAGGTTCCGTTCAGCGGACTGCCTGCGAAGCTCAGCAGTGTTCAGCTGATGCTCGGCATCCGTGAGAATGAAGTCGTTGAAGGGGTCATCCTGATGCCCTTCAGAACCTGCTCCTAAAGAACCTGAGGCTAGGAGGGTATCAGAATGATTACCCCCCTCATTCTCTGAGGGTTCGAGTTGAACCACCTCAGGTTCTTGTGTAACAGGAGCAGAGATAGGAGTATCAGCCGCCTGTTTCTTTTTCTTTTGCGCCCTAGCCTTGGCGCGTTTTGGAGGAGGTGGAGGAGTGGCAGAAGATGGTTGGGGGCGCTTCTGGAGCGCAGAAGTTGTGGTTGCAGCTGCGGTTGGAGAGGTGGATTGTTCAGCATCCTGATCCTGAAGTGGTTCAGGAACGACCAGGACGTCGGAGAGAGGGACGTCGTCAGGATGATGAGCAACCTGGTCCAGGAACCTGGGGCCAAGAGAGTAGTTGTTGGAGTTCCCAATCTTGGGGTAGTTGTCCCCCAAATGTAGCTCCAGGATGGCCGAGAAAAACCTAGGGAAGGCTATGTTGACGACCCGGTTCTTGCTCCGGACCTTCTTCACCATGTCGTCCCAGATGGAGCGAGCATAGTCGAACTCGCGATTTTTGATCGCAGAGAAGACCATGTGCTGGATGACCGTAGGGAACTGCTCCGTGCTCCCCGTCTTGCCCGATAAGCACAGGCCAAACGTGTTCCATATATAGTAGAACGTAGCGTTTAGTCCTGACTTATGGACAGTGGCACCCGTCTTTGGTAGCAGGACGCCTTCCTTGTTCACAGGCCAACGGTAGCCTATGGCGTCCAGGAATTCTACAATCTCGTCAGCGGAGGGGACAGGAGGAAAGCGCTTCTTCTTTGGGAAGTTGAGCACGTTCCTGAGGGTTCCGAAACCAAAGGAAATGATGTTTTCCTTGATTTGGAATTTGATGACCTCTCGCAGGACACCTTTGGTATTCTTCTCCTTGGCAACAGTGGCTGTAGACCATAGTTGTTGCAGCATTGGCTTGTTCGGCTTGGGGTCAAGGGTGAAAGCCGTCTTCAGAGGGCTGTTCAGCAAGAAATCCTTGGCAGGCAGCAGGTATTCTTTGTCTGCTGGGATGTCGAACAGTCCTACGACGTTGTTCTGCTTGAACTGGACGTCATGTTGTGGGATGATTATTGGCAGGCTCTCAGTAGCTTGCAGAGGTGTGGCCTTAGAGGAGAGCTGGGCGTCCAGGGATGTAGATGTAGTAGCAGCCATCCTGTTAAAAACATAAAAATAACATATATGGATGATTAAGAGTCCAAAATATGCATTTTTCTTCATTTTTCAATGAACACAAAATATGTTCATAAAAATGGTGAAATCCTTTATACTTAGAATAGATTAGATGCCAAAATACACAAAAGGAATGTGTTTTGGTATTAAAAAGGACTTCTATTTTGATGAATAGATATCAAAATAGGAGTTTATGATTGTTCTTAAAAGAAATAAGAGAATCATGTAAACTGTTTTAACAAAAATCTTAGAAGATTTTGGGAAAACTAAGATCAAACGAAGTGATCTTAGGGTTTTTGGAAAAACGTTTATCAAAATAAGTTGTTTTTAGAGAAGAATGCCAACTTAGATTGTGGAAAGAACAAAGAACATAAGGAAACTTACGTTGATCTTGTTAAAGAAGTGGTAAGTGTGTGTTCTTGGTGTTCTTGAGAATGCAGATTTAGAGTGTAATAGCTTTTCTTGCTTGAGTTCTTTGAGAGAGAATTGTAAGCGTAAAGAGAAAAATGGATTACGAATGAGGTTTTTATACCTCGTGGTAGGAGAGAGAAAATGGATGAGAGAGAAAAGAGCGGCTAAATTCAAACGTAATGATGAAAAAGGGAGTTCTACGCGCGTTCACGCGCCTGACACACGTAGTGGGGAACAGGAAACGTCCCATTACGTGTCAGTGCAGATGAAAAGTTTGTTTTATATGAAAAACTAAAAACCACCTTTTCAGGGGATGATTCCATTTTGGTGAAAGATATGATTTATTGGAATCAGAGTACTTATCAGATAAGTACTGTTTTGGGAAAATCCTCTTATCACATTTAATGCGATAAGGTTTCAGTAGCAGAGGGAAGAAATACTTACCTGAGAATCATCAGTATTCGGATATTGAACAAAGATTTTGTAAGTACTGAATAGAGTCATCCTCTGAAGAAGAGTTATTCAGGAGTTGTTAAGAAAAGAGGTCCTGAGAAAATATTTTCATAAGGACTTTAACAACTGTTTGTCCTGAGAACTTCTATTCTTCAGGATTTAACATCCCAAGTTCACTGAGGAGCATATTAAAACGCGTCACATCCAGTGGTTTGGTAAAGAGGTCAGCAAGCTGATATTCAGTAGGGACAAAATGGAGTTCAATATCACCATTCATCACATGATCCCTGATGAAGTGATATCTCACTTCAATGTGCTTTGTCTTAGAGTGTAAGACAGGATTGTTAGCAATGGCTATTGCTGAAGTGTTGTCACAGTAGATAGGAATTTTGGAGAGTTGTATGTCATAGTCCTGAAGTTGATTTCTCAGCCACAGGACCTGAGCACAACATATTCCTGCTGCAACATATTCAGCTTCAGCAGTTGATGTGGACACAGAGTTCTGCTTCTTGCTAGTCCAACTCACCAACTTGCCACCTAATAGGTGACAACCACCAGTGGTGCTTTTCCTGTCGATCTTACATCCTGCAAAGTCACTATCAGAATAAGCTGTTAGATCGAACCCTGAGTCCTTGGAGTACCAAAGACCCATGTTAGGAGTTCCCTTCAGGTATCTGAAGATCCGCTTTACAGCGGTCAGATGGGATTCTTTGGGTTCAGCCTGATAACGAGCACAGAGACATGTAGAATACATGATATCAGGACGACTCGCTGTGAGATACAGCAGTGAGCCAATCATTCCTCTATAGAGAGTCACATCAACAGGTTTCCCTTTGGAATCCTTGTCAAGAGACAGAGGAGGAGCCATTGGAGTCTTCATCGGTGTACAGGATGTGAGATCAAATTTCTTCAGCATCTCATGTACGTATTTACCTTGATTGATGAAAATTCCCTTTTCAGATTGCTTGATCTGAAGTCCTAAAAAGAATGTTAGTTCGCCCATCATAGACATTTTATATTCAGATTTCATGAGCAACTCAAACTTTTCGCAGAGTTTGGGATTGGTGGATCCAAAGATAATGTCATCGACATATATCTGGACAAGAAGGATATGCTTAGGATATTTCTTTAGAAATAAAGTGCTATCAATCTTTCCACGAACAAAACCTTTAGAGAGAAGAAAGGTTGAGAGGGTGTCATACCAGGCACGAGGAGCCTGTTTTAACCCATAGAGAGCCTTGTTTAACTTGTAGACGTGATCAGGGAACTTAGGATCTACAAAGCCAGGAGGCTGAGCCACATAGACTTCTTCATTAAGTTTTCCATTCAGAAAGGCATTTTTAATGTCCATCTGATAAACCTTGAAGTTCATATGTGCTGCAAAAGCTAGGAAGAGTCGAATTGCTTCGAGCCTAGCAACAGGAGCAAAGGTTTCATCGTAATCAATGCCCTCTTCCTGCCTGTATCCCTGAGCCACAAGGCGAGCCTTGTTTCGAATGATTGTACCAATCTCATCAAGTTTATTTCGAAAAATCCACTTGGAACCAATGATTGTACGTTTTCGAGGCCTAGGGACGAGAAGCCAGACATTGTTTCTGATGAATTCTGCTAGCTCTTCCTGCATGGCTGAGACCCAGGCAGGATCACGCAAGGCATCATCTATTTCTTTAGGTTCATTTTCAGAGATAAAATTTACATAAAGACAGACGTTACCAGCCTGACGTCTGGTTTTCACACCAGAAGAAGGGTTTCCAAGAACTTGATCAATGGGATGATCTTTGGTCCATCGGAGAGCAGGTGGTTGATACACCTGTCCTGAAGTAGATGCTTCATTGGTTGATGGATCAGGAAGAAGATTGGTAGGAGAGGGTTCACTAACAGTGGTTTGAGAGAAGTCTTCACTGTTAGTGGGTTGATCAGGTTCAGGTGGTGTTATTTGAGAGATAGGGGTGGCATTTATGAGAGGTGGAGTGGTTATATCAGTGGGTGGTATAGGATTTTCTTCAAAACCATCAGGAAGGTCTTGAGGAGATGGATCAGCAATAGGAGGTTCAGGGACTTGAAAGAAAGAGTCAGCCCACTGATTGATTTCAGTATTATCATTTGGATGAGGAAAGGTAGGACCCGATTCATCAAACTTGACATGAATCGTTTCCTCAATGGTTTGTCTTCGTTTGTTGAACACACGGTAAGTTTTAGAAATGGATGAGTATCCGAGGAAAATTCCATCATCAGATTTGGAATCAAACTTTCCAAGATTATCTTTGTTGTTCAGGATGTAGCAGACACAACCAAAGATATGGAGATGTTCGATTGATGGTTTCCTGTTACGAAAGAGTTCGTAAGCGGTTCTTCTGAAACGCTTGACAATCAGAGATCTGTTCTGAGTATAGCAAGCAGTATTTACGGCTTCAGCCCAGAACTGAGTGGCAAGGTTGGCTTCACTCAGCATAGATCTCGCAGCTTCAATCAACGTCCTGTTCCGTCTTTCAGCAACACCATTTTGCTGAGGAGTTCTCACAGAGGAGAAGTTTTGAGAGATACCTTTCTGTTCAAAGAAAGATTCCAGGGTACTGTTTTTGAACTCAGTCCCATGGTCACTTCTTATTGATCGAACAGTAAGGTTGTTGAGTCTTTCCATCTTCCTGACGAACAGGATGATTTCTTCAGGAGCATCACTCTTGGCACGTAGGAAGAAAACCCAAGTATATCTGGAATATACATCTACGATTACCAGAGTATATTTCTTTCCACCAATGGATTGGACATTAACGGGTCCAAAGAGATCCATGTGGAGAAGTTGTAGAGGAGAGCTGATGGAGGAAATCTGCTTAGACTTGAAGCTAGCCCTGGTCTGTTTTCCTTTCTCACAAGCTGAACAAAGAGATTCCTTTGTATAGCGAAAGTCAGGAAGACCAATAACCAGGTTGTTGATGCAGAGTTGATTCAGCGTCTTGAAGTTGAGATGAGAGAGACGCTTGTGCCAGAGCCAATTCATATCAGTGGAAGCACGTGATACGAAACAGAAGTTATCAGTGGAAGTATTCATGTTGATGATGTAGATATCAGCATGTCTTACACCAGTGAGAATGACTTCCTTTCTCCTGTTCTTGACTTTGCACTTTTTCTTTGAGAAAGAAACTTTGTGATTTTTATCACACAGTTGACTGATGCTCAGAAGATTATGCATCAGGCCTTCAACATAAGCAACTCTTTTGAAAGTAGTTACTCCGTTGGTCAGAGTGCCATACCCTCGGGTTTGGCCTCTACCGTTTCCGCCAAAGGTCACAGCAGGACCTCTTTCTTCACGGAAGTTAGTGAGGACAGATTTAGAACCAGTCATGTGTCGAGAGCATCCACTGTCCAAGTACCAGATGCCCTTATCCTGTAAAATATAGAGTTTAAGTTTTCTTTGGTACCCATAGAACTATGGATCCAGAAGTATCAGTAGGACTGGTTGAGTCTGTGTCAGCCTTTACTGAAGTATCAGTACAGGAGGCTGGAGTCTTGACTGATGGAACAGTCTTGACAACCTTCTTTCCTTTGACTGATTTCTCAGTCTTGGGAATCTTCTTTACCTTAGCTGATTTTTCAGCTTTGGTAGCATCAGGACACTTACTCGCAATATGGTCATTTAATCCACAGTGATAGCATTTGCGATATTGAAAGCGTTTAGTGTGGTCCAGAAAGTTTTTGAACTTTAGGTGAGCAGGACCAGCACCAAGTATGCCTTTAGCATTGGACATTGGAGGAATTGGTTTCTTCTCCTGAGTCTTTTGCTTCAGGTCAATCTTCAGTCTGGGAGCAGGACTCTGAGAAAGAGACTTAGTTCCAGAGACTGAAGGACCACCACCCAGAACTTTGTTCTTGGGTTTAGGACCCTTGGTCTTTGAAGGTGTTTCAGTTTTGGATTTATCCTTAACTGTATTCTTTTTGCTCTTAGGAGCACTTTCAGGGTGAGTGTTAGAAGAAGAAGAAGGAGTGTTTTCAGAGGCATTAGGAAGAGGAATAGAAGAAACAAATTTTCCAAATTTGAGCATGGAACTATCAGACTTAGTTTCTTCTTTCTTGTATCCACGAAAGAATCCAAGACCTCTTTTGCTTTTGTCAGACCTCCCTGAAGCTAATATTTCATCAACTTTTTCAGAGGCGTCACTCCATCCTTTGATGGTGACTTTTTCAGCATTTAATTGAGCAAGGGCCTTTTCTTTGGCAGCAAGAGCCAATTCTCTTTCAATACATAGAGTTTTGTTTACAGTGACCTGGTCCTTATAATTTTCTTCCAAAATGGTAAGCTGTTTTATTTTTTCTTGACATTCTTTGAGTTGTCCTCTAAGGTCAATATTCATTTTTTCAGCAGAGGTTTTACCATTAAGGGCTTTGTAAAGATCGAGAGTGACTAGGTCCAACTGAGTTAAGCTTTCAAGAGGGATGAGAGGAATAGGTACCTGACTGGAAGAATCAGTCGCAGAGGTGGAAGCTTCAGGAGTTGTGGAAGAAGAAGCTTCAGGATCCTGAGGAGGAATCTCTTCAGGAACCTCTTCTATCTTAGCCATGAGAGCTAAGGTAGGTTCCTCAATAATGGCCATCAGTGCCACTTGAGTATCTTCCTCATCAGACGAGTCATCAGAGGAGACATCATCCCAGTCGCAGTCTTCTGCGATTAAACCTTTGCCTTTACGCTGAGTTTTCATCTTCTTGTACTTTTCCTTCAGGCGTTGGTATTTGGGGTTCTTAGAAGAAGATTTTGCAGAGGAGGGAGCAAACTGACTTTTTCTGTACCTGCAATCATTAGCAAAGTGTCCTTTGCCCTGCCAGTTGTAGCAGATAGCAGTGGCCTTGTCAACAGGATCTGACTTAGGCTTGTCAGTAATAGAAAGATGTTTCTTTTTGTGGAAGTTTCCCTTTTTGGCAAACTTCTTGAAGGATCTAGTTAAAAGAGCAAGAGATTCATTGAATTCAGGATCTTCTGACATGTCAGAGTCAGAAGATTCTAATTCAGTAATAGTTACTGAAGAAGAAGTGGCAGCAACAGGAGGAACTGAATCAGAAACCAATGCAACAGATGTGCTTTTGGATTCTTTAGAATCTCTTATGAGATTCTTTTTCAGTTTCTTCTGTTGTTCACGGTTCAGAAGAATACCGTACAACTCACTTAGGGTGAGTGTCTTTATGTCCTTTGACATAGTTAAGCAGGAGGTGTAAATTTCCCAATGTTCAGGAAGAGCTTCCATGAACTTGGTAACCACCTCAGAGTTAGAGTAGGTAGTACCGATGGTCTTCAGATCAATCAGAAGACAGTTGAATCTCTGATGTAGCTGGGAGAGAGTTTCATCCTTTTGATGAATAAAGCTTTCGTACTGACGAACCAAGAAAATCTTTCTTGATTCCATGAGTACGGCAGTACCTTCATATTGAACACAGAGAGTGTCCCATATCTCCTTAGCAGAGCGAAGGTGACAGACAGAGTGGAATACATCGTCAGGGAGTGACATGGCGATGAGAGACCTAGCCTTGGTGTCAATGTTGACCAGGCGTCTGTCTTCATCATTCCAGTCAGTTACGGGCTTCACCAGCTGTCTTTCAGGAACAGCTGGTTGGCCACCAGCAGCAGGAATGGGGTGGACGGTTTGTGTAGGCACATGTGGTCCATTTTCCAGAAAGTAAGGAATCTGGGGATCAGAACCAGAGAGGAAAAGTTCCATCCTGGTTTTCCAAAGAGAGAAGTTGTCTTTGTTAAACCGAGGAGGCTTTCCAGCAGAGCCGGTATCAAAGTAGTTATCCTTAGCTTGAAGAGCCATAGAATAAGAAGAGAGAGGATCACAAGATTTTTCTTAAGAAGAAAATGAGAGCTTGTATCTGCTCTGATACCACTTGTTGGTCCCAAGTAGGTGACCTTCAAGTAAGGATAGTGTTTGGGATTATAGAAGGGGGGGGGGGTTGAATATAATCACACAATTTCTCACTTTTAAATTCTTGTTTTATAAACAATATGAATTTACAGATTGTTGCAGAAATAGAAAAGACAAGTAGTCTAAACTAAACAATCTAAGTTCTTTCACTATGCACTAAGTGAGAAGAGAATAAAGAAAGAAGATAGAGGGAATAAGAGAGAAAGGACTTGAGTATTTTAGGATGAAGAAGAAGTATGGAGAACATCTCTTCACGTCCTATTTATACTCCATGCATTAAATGCATGCAGACCTACTATTGTGACGTGTCACAATGTGAGTGGTCTGTTGTACTATTTACTATAAACAAATACTCTTTGCATGGTGTACAGAAGAGGATGTTTGTAAACAGTTGCCTTGAGGTCTGATAAGTACGGAGGGAACAGTAAAGTAACTGCCCTTATGTACTATTGTGTCAGTAAAGGCGGATAATCCTTTTGTGCATTAGACTAAGACATTGTTCTAATCCTTCAGGATCAGGATACTGATCAGTGACTAGAGTCCTGAAACTGAGGAAGTTCAGGGTCACGTGTATCCTGATGAATCTTCAGGATGTCATACGATAGTGAACAGACTGCTATCACTGAGTTCCGTCTTCAGATCACGAGCATGCTGTTCCTGTCATCAGCTATTTCTTCGACGTCGCTGATGGTTCTTTGTGTATGATCTTAATGTCTTCAGAAGGAGGTCTTCACTTCAGTGGACAGGATCAGTAGACTGCAGAACAGGCTCGTTAGTCTCCTGATCCTGATCCTGAATTCTATAAAGTTAAGTTACAGCATAAGTAACATGGAATAACACTGAACAGACTCAGTGATAATTCCTCAAGCTATAATAGAAGTAAAAACCTATTCACTAAGTAAAGATTCAGGATCATTATCATTTCATCAGGTCTTAGGAGAGCTGGATCAACAGAGTTCATTTTGTCATATTGAAAGTTGGACCTTTATTCCTAGTTTGACTTTTCCTCTCTACACATATGTATTTTTGTCTTTGAAAATCAATACAAATCATGTATATGGCTCAATGCTTGATTCTTAATTATGTTTATGATTTCACTTGTTAGATTAAACTAACAATCCATTTGGGACCAACAAGAAAGTAGACAACAAGGGTTTCAAATGCGTGTTCTTAGAAATAACCCATGAGTCTTAAGCTTACAGAATGTTTGATCCAGAATTGAAAAAGATAGTTGTTAGTCATGATGTGGTGTTTGAGAAGGAAGAACAATGGATTTGGGAGAAATATGAACCAAAGTGTAATGTACTTAATTGAGAAGACAACATAGAAGAAGACTTCGACATTGAAGAAAGTGTCCTAATAAATGATGAGTCAATCACCAATAATGATTCAAGCACCTCTTCACCCAACGATGTAGTACATGAAGAAGAGACTAATGTAAAAAAAATGACCCAAGTACCTCAAACCAAGTTCACAGAAGGAATAGAAGATAAACGACATATCTGGAAGAAATTGTAAATTGCGATGGTTTGTCCAAAGAAAAAGATATGTAGTAACTAGTCATGGTTACATAAGTAAACGATCTAAGTGGCTTTGAAGAAGCATATGAGTATCCCAAAGAAGAGTTGCCATGTATTCAGAAATTCAAGCTAGTTGTTAGATCAAGATTTGTATAAATAACAATGAATCAAACAAACAATCTTTCATTCATATGTATAATCAATACAAGATCCATTTTCTCTCTCTAGAATATCTCACTAGGATATGACAATGAAGTGCTTAACTAACTTTAACCTCTAACTCCCTATTTATACCTTTGACTAATAAAACAACTAACTCATTACATTCACTTAACTTTCACTATTAAACCTTCTATCTTTGATTTTGACCTCTAGCTTTGACTTCATCAATATCTTTATAATATTGTAATCTTGGATACAATATATATGCTCTAACACCAGTGAAAGGAATAAAACATAGGAGCTCTCGGAACTACCAAAATGAGCCTAAAGGATTGGGGCTAAGTGAATTTTTATGATGAAGCTAAGAAAGAAGGGAGAAGTCGACACATGTAAAGTTTGATTGGTAGCAAAATGATATATGCAACAAGCTATAATTTATTATATCGAGGTGTTCGCTCCGGTTGCTCGTTGAGATACGGTCAGACTAATTCTTATAGTCACTACTAGTAGGAACTGAGAATTTTATCAAGCTTATGTTAAAAGTGTGTTCTTGGATGGAGAAATTAGTGAAGAAGTCTATATTGAGCAGCTGTGAGGTTAGAAAATAAATGGAGCTAAAGAAAAAGTCTATCGCTTGAATAAAGCATTATATGCACTAAAACAAGCCCCGCGTGCATGGCTTAGCAAAATAGAAGGTTTCTTCATCCAATAGGGGTTCGAAAGGTACCTCAGCGAGCCTACTTTGTTCGTAAAAGACAACAAAGTTAGTCTATATGTACATGATCTTATCTTCATAGGTAAAATGATGAGATGCTTAAGGACTTCAAAAGTTCAATGGAACAAGAATTTGAGATGTCTAGTCTTGTCATAATGAAATACTTTTTGGGGATATAATTAAGTGATTCAAAACACATCGGCATCTTCTAATATTAGTGGACGGTATGATGAAACCTTTGAAGATGGAGTGTTTTTTGAAGACGGGAGAGTTACCTGGAGTTTGCTCCAGTCACAAGTATATAAACTAACTGCATAAGTCCTTTGTGTAGGTTAGTTTAAGGGAGGATTTGATGGGAATCTTTAGTTCTTCACTAAGTCTTAGGTTGTTTACTATATTTCTGTTAATAATCCTTGACTTATAGGGAATTTTGTTGGTTTAACTCTTTCTTTAGCCGTGTTGTTAGGCTTGATTACGTGGATGCAGTCTTTGAGTATTTCCGCTATCTATTTCTTTAGTTGATCAATAAAGTAAGCTGGGAGGGCTACTACCATACTCCGTGTTTTTTCAGTCTATAACAATAATTACAACACCTTTTAACTAGATTAACGAATAAGTTATCATTTAAGCCATTAAACTACAATCGGAAAAGTTGTACCGTTTATAGAAATAAACATACATCCGAAATAGTTTGTTAAACCGTTATCAAATAACCTCTTGATTTTAAGAAAAAGAAAATATGATCGAACAAAAATTGGTTTGGTTCATATATATTTTCTTGATGGAGGAGTCAAAAGAAGATTTACGTAAAGACGATAATACCCATTGCACGTGTAAGTTGTAGTATTCACCATCTCGTACTTTCCAAATCATCCTTTTTAATTGCCGGCTCCCATTTCCATGCCCCCATCCTTTCTGTCCGTACATGTTTCACCAAGTGTCGGCAAGTGGCCATTTAAAATTTTAAATCTTCAAAATAATAACTTAGATTATATTTCTTTTTCTACTTTACTTTGTTATAATATAAGTATTTATTATTTGTATCTCTGTGTCTTGTTTTGTTTATTTTACTAATTATGAAATAAGGTAAATGGTAAAAAATGAAAGTACATAAAATAACTTTTCGTGATAAGTTAGGTACATTTTTGTGAAAAAAACCCAATCTAAAGTTATGTTTCCATTAGTTAATTAAAAGGTATTATAATTATATATTTCTAAAATTATATGTCAATACTTTTGCAATGAATATTTATTATGAAAAGAGATAATTCAGTTATTAAATTATACATTTTATTCCATTCATTAATCATCAATTATATGGTATGATCTAGGTTTCACTACAAATATTTATGAATGATTGATGATATAAATGAATTTATGAGAGTTATGCTAAAAGATATCAATACCAAGTTGGTTTAAAGACTTTTGTTATTACATAGAAGATTTTCAATAACATGAAGTACTAATGCTTAATATCCACCGATTTTTTGTGATGATTTATCAGGCAAAACAATACTAACATTAAATTGTCTTTTGGTTTTGTTGAAAATTATCAAAACCAACGATGTCGAGTCAATATGGTATAAATACATCAATGAATCACTGACAATTAGAAAAACCAAAAACAAAATTTAAAAAACCATCTACAAGTTATTATTGATTAATGAAGGATGGTTAATGAGTAAGTAATTTTCATATTTCAATTTTCTTAAACTAAAGTTGTCTCACATCCATCAGTGGTCGGCTTTTCGATTTTTTATCAGTGATTCGTCGGTAGAAACGGTTCTAGAAAATCTGTTGATAATGTATATCATGTTGAAATCCGTTGGTAAATTCTTCACCCATCAATTTTTGACTGACCAAGTTTAAACAACCACTATCCAAAGGGATCGCTTGTCTATAAAAATTTTAAAATCTTTGATTTAAAGCATAACAAACTTTTGTTATGTATGATCAGTTGCTTACATAAGATACTCTCTGTAACGATACTCTTTACTTATACGGGGATATTAATTTTGTATTTCTAACAATACAAAAATTTTAATTAAACATATTCTTCCAAATTAACTTACAAATAATAAATAGTTTATGGTTATATATCTTTCTAAAAGTGATACATCTCTATTTTCTCATTTGAACCCACCCTATATATATATATATATATATATGAAAGTTCAAATTGAACTACTTTTTCATTATGAAATTGAGGACAACCGAGAGCACGCCATGTGACAATCTGAAACATGCTCCACTAAGCTTTATTCATACTGAATAAAGCTATTATACAGACTGAATAAAGCTTTATGCAGTATGAATAAAACTTAGTCGCACTCTGACGCGGGCGACTTAGCGCGTGGCTTAGCTTTAGTCAAGTTTTATTCAGTTTGCATAATAGCTTTAATCAGACTGAATAAAACTTGAATAAAGCTAACCCACGTGGTTTATGCATACTGCACAAGTCAAACTTTCACATAGCGCGATTTTAATGGTCCTCATGTTCACAATGAAAAAGTGGTTCACATTTGAACCTGACCCTATATATATAATTATATATATATATATATATATATATATATATATATAGAGAGAGAGAGAGAGGAAAGTTCAAATATGAACTCAATTTTGGTTGTGAACATGAGGACGAATCTCAGCCACTCATCTGGTCAATAAATGTGGCTTTGATCGGGTCCCCTCCTTTAATAATCTCCACCCCCGATGAATCGCGTCAATCTTCCGTGATCGTGTCCATCATCACTGAAGATGTGTGGCTGAGCTAGATCCCCCTTTAATTCAATGCCCTCCCATGAATCGTGCCTAGTCATCCGCCGTGAATCTGACGTGACGCCTAGTCAACCGCCACGTGTCGCACTCTCGGCTGTCCTCACGTTCACAATCAAAAAGTGGTTCACATTTGAACTTTCCTCTATATACACTACTAGAGAAAACCCAATTTCCGACGGACAAAAACCGTCGCTAACTTGTGACGGATTTCCGACGGTTTACCACTTTATGAGGACAGTCAGATTGCCATGTGTCGCGCTCTGAGCTGTCCTCACATTCACAACCAAAAAGTGGTTCACATTTGAACTTCTCCCTCTCTCTCTCTCTCTATATATATATATATATATATATATATATATAATTAAATCCACATAAACCGCTTAATTTCTATAAAAATTAATGGAAGAAAAAACATAGAACCCTCAAATCATCCTAAATGACGATCCAAGCTATCAACACATTAATAGCCTATTGATCGGTAACATCCTTGGAAGGAACAGTAGATGGCATCCCTGTCTACCGGGGTTCGATTCATGGTGTGAGCATGTGGAGATACTCTAACCAAGGGTCGGCTTTCGGGTGGGTCCATGATCATCGAGAATTAGTCGGGTGCCCTATAAATTCCGAATACCTTATCGACTTCGCATCGAAACGTATGCATAAGTTATCGGTCGTTAATAAAAAATAACAACCCAGACTTTTCAAGATAACATAGTTTAATGGTTATAACATTGAGGAATGTACGCTTTATATATGATTAACTGTTTGGCCAAAAGAAAAGTACCTAAATATTTTAATTATGTGACTAGGATTTTTGTAATTTTTACTTTATTTACCGAGGGGATATTACACAATAATTAGCTAAATATTTATTTTCATGGAAATAACAATTAAAATAATGGTTTTAATAGCTGGTATGTCTGGCCATAATTTTATAATCTCATATCACCCCTCCTTCCTTCCACCTTCCATTTGTCAAGTTCTTACCCCCTTTTCTTTCTCTTTCTCTCTCTCTACCAACTCTCTATCACTCTTATATGCATATAAACCTTCACTCCAACTCAAACAAACACCAAGAAAGAAAAACCCATCTCTCAAATCCTCTCTAATTCTCTAAATTACCACAACTAGGGTTTGTGATCATCATATCATATAAGCCATGGCCATATCTCCAAGAAAGCTTAGATATGATGTGTATTCATACTCCTACGAAAACGACTCGAACACCCCTCTCGTCATCTCCGTTCTTGCTTCTTTAATCGAAAGAACGCTTGCTAGAAACGAAAGAATTGGTAGAAAGTGCGTTGCGGGAATGACCGGTTCTAAAACTAGGGTTTTTGATTGCCATGAAACACCGGATATGACGATACAATCGTATCTCGAGAGAATATTCCGGTACACGAGAGCTGGACCGTCGGTGTACGTGGTGGCATACGTTTATATCGATAGGTTTTGCCGATCGCATCCGGAGTTTAGGATAAGCGGCCGGAATGTGCATAGGCTTCTTATTACAACCATCATGGTGGCTTCTAAATATGTTGAAGACATGTAAGTTCTTTGTTCTTGATCCTAAACTTGTCTTTCTTTTTGATAATTTTCTTAACAAATATTTAACAAAGTTAAAATATATCACTCCATGAGTAGACAAGACTAATTGGGCAATTCTTATTCTTTTTGTTTGATGACAAAAATGTGCCATAAAGTCAATCAAGGATTGTTAATTGTAAAATGATTAGCATATAAAGATAATCTTGCTTTATATAATTAGGTAGTATTATTATTTTAAAATTTCAAACTTTGTATATATATATATATATATATATATATTTCAAAATATTTGATGATTGATGTTGTTGTCTTCTATTTGGTAGCCCTCAATTATTTTGCTAGTACCTTTTGTCCTATGCCAATTAAAAATGTAATTTCTGCAATTTATCTTTTAAATTGACACGAACCATACTTTATTTCAACTATTTTGTTTGTACTCGTGTTTTTTCATATAAAATGTCATTATTTAAAATAATTTCAAGAGTTATGTAGTTCATTAACATTTCACATATTAATCAATTTCAAGAGTTAGTTTATTATATTTGACATCAAAAGTTAATGCTATTATAATCACATGAGGCCTATTTTGGTGATTGTTCTAAATATTTTCTTGTGATATATATTTGCAGGAATTATAGAAATTCATATTTTGCAAGAGTTGGTGGAATAACAACAAAAGAAATGAACAGTTTGGAGCTTGATTTTTTGTTCTTGATGAACTTCAAAATGCATGTAAATGTGAGTGTTTTTGAGAGCTATTGTTGCCATTTAGAGAGAGAAGTGAGCATCGGAGGTGGTTACCATATTGAGAAGACTTTACGATGCGCAGAAGAAATTAAATCTCGACAAAGAGGACAACAAGGATTCAATCAAATCGCTCGAATTACTTTGTAATCTTTCTTTAAACATAAGATTTAATTGGTAGGATATTCAAATATATGTATATAGATATGTAGCAAGAAATCTTGGCAGGGTATATATTTTGTTTATTTATTTTGCTTGAAATTGAGTTTACTAAAGAGATCAACAACAAAATTGATGTCCTTGATCAATGTTAAAGATTTATGTTGAAATTTGTCTTTGACTTAAGGATATTGATGGTTAATCAAGATTCAAGACATCGGATCTTGCAAAAGATTGGATTCATTTTCAATATTTTTTAAACAAATATTTAAATATGATATGACTTTTAAATAATTAACTAAATACATGATGCTTTATGTACTTCCACTCTTTACCTTTACAAGAAAAAAAGCAAAATTAGATTATTCTAACAATTGAAAATTTTTATATCCATCATCGATTTATACTTATTTAGTTGTGAAAAACTGTTTTTATGTTTTTTAAAACTGTTTTCAAAAAATTGAGTAGAGTTTTCATTTTCAGTTTTTTACAAAAAAATTTAGAAAATTTGTTTGATTGAAATTGTGCAGTTTTCATTTTCAAATTTAAAATTTTAGAAAATTAGAAAATACTTTTAAATTTTTTTTGATAAAATATTAAAATCAGGTTTTCAGTTTACATAGAAATTGGAAAATAGAAAATTCTTATTTTCTTGGAAAAGTTTGAAAACTAAATAAACTAAACGTGTTTTCTAAAATTTCATTTTTTTATAAATTTTCTTGAAAAACTGAAAAATCTTAGACAACCAACTGCACCCATAATTCCTCCGCCTTTTACATTTATTCAATGCTATTTTTAATTATCTGATACTTTCAATTATATGTCTTTACAAATCATTATTAGATGCAAACACGAAGCTATATTTTAAATGAAATTCTACCTAAATTTCGAATATATCAATAGAAAGACTTAAAGTTATAGTTATTTATTAAAACATATTGGTAGAGTTTATAAAAAAAGTACATGAAAAAATTGATATGTTTTATTTGACATACATGAAAACTATTATTTGCACAAAAATTCGATAATAAGCGACAACCTTAACCGGTTTCATATGAAATCTGCCTCCAAAAACAGCTATATTACAGGGTATTTTCTTGACTGACATAATAGCTAAGGATAAGCCAAAAATTAGAGATTAAATCTATCACTTGCCTTGTATTTATGTAATGTCGCTTTGCCTCTTTTATAAATTGAAACATATGAGAAGTTAGGTTAAAACTTTTAAGATAAAATGTATTGGTAATAAATTAGGGATACCAATTAAAAAAGTATAATCTAAAATAATATGTTTTTAAACCAACATTAGGCATCCAATCTAATGATTTTGCCTCCAAATCAAGGATCCAAAATCATTTTAAGAGGTTTTTTTTAAAGAGGTTGTTAGATTAATTATTGAGTTATTTTTTAGGCTTAAATTAATATCTTGACAATATGATAAATAATAGAGTAAATTTTAGTTTTGGTACTTGTGGTTGTTGTTTACTATTAACTTGGTTTTTATATCAAATTAATTAAAATTTTGGACCTTGTGATTGTGCGTTCACTATCAAGTTTGGTTCCTATATGAGATTTAAATAGAATTTTAGTCATTGTACTTGTCATTTTAATAGATATTCTGGTCATTTTATCTTTTTTTTTGTCTTTTTCCCTTCTCTTGTTTTATTAGATTACAATTTATGTCTCTATGGTTTTAGTTTTAGTTTTTTTGTATTGCCAATAATTTTAATTTTTAATTTTTAATTTTATACCCTTGTTATATTTATTAATTAACTAGTTGATAAGCCCGGGCTTCGCACCGGGTTCATGAACAATAGCTACCGACACTTTAACATAATTCAGTCAATATACTATATATGACTAAATCGTAAAATGAAATATATAAAACTAAAAGATATAAAGTGAATAAATATTATAAGTTTAGGGGGCTGATATGTAAGTTTAAAAGTGGGTATAAGATTCGGGTCGGTTGGAGCGTATATACATCGTATATAAGAAAATAAATACATGAAAAAAATATTCAATATTAGGCTCATTTCGATTTTATCGACGATACGATTATAATGGCGTAGTTTGTTAACATTAAAACGTATTTTTTTAACATATTTTAGATCGTATCGACGATACGATTATAATGGCCTAATTTGTTTAAATTAAAACGTATTTTTTTAACATGTTCCAACCAATACACGATATATGAGTAAAACGTGAAATGAAATATAGAAAAGTAAAGGTATAAAGTGAATAAATATTATAAGTTTACAGCGCTAATATATGAATTTGAAAATGGGTATAGGATTTGGGTAGGTTGGAGCTTATATATAGTATATATTAAAATAGGTACATCAAAAAATATTCAATATCAGACTCATTGAGATCGTATTGATGATAAGAACATAATGGCGTAATTTGTTAAAATTAAAACCTATTTTTTAACGTTTTTTTGCCAATACACGATATATGACTAAAACTTAAAATGAAATATTGAAAAGTAAAATGTGTAAAATGAATAAACCTTATAAGTTCTAAGTTTAGGGCTAATGTGTAAATTTGAAAATGGATATAGGATTTGGGTCGGTTAGAAGTTGGAACGTATATATATATAGTATATAATAAAATAATTACATCAAAAAATATTCAATATTAGGCTCATTTCGATCGTATCGACGACACGAATATAATGGCGTACTTTTTGTTAAAATTAAAACGTATATTTTTAACGTCTTTTAGCCAATACACGATATATGACTAAAACGTAAAATGAAATATTGAAAAGTAAAAGGCATAAAGTGAATAAACATTATAGGTTCAAAGGCAAAAAAATGTAAAATTGATGATGGGAATAGGTTGAGAAGGACACGCGGGTCATGGGGGTTTATGAGTGGGTCAGGGGCGGGTTTGGGTCAAAAGTAAAGAGGACAGCCGGGTTGGGTCGGAGCGGGTCCCCTCCTTTAATAATCTCTACCCTCCCATAAATCGCGTCAATCCCCGTGACCGCGTCCACCGTAACCGGTCAAAGCCACCTTTATTAACCGAATGAGTGGTGGAGATTACTTCTCTACTTCGTATTTTTTAGCACTTCTCATTTGAACCTTTCTCTCTCTCTCTCTCTCTCTCTCTATATATATATATATATATATATATATATAGGGAGGTTATTTTGTAAACCACAAATAACGTGTAAACCGTGTAAACTCATGGTTGCATATGTAAATTAATGAAAAATCATTTTTAGAGTTCTTTAATATGATGAAAATGTTTCATATCCTAAATTTTTTGATGACATTGTTTTATATGAATGTGTTTATTTACGTAGACATAAAAAAGTTTCATTGTAACCAGAAAAAAGTTTCATATGAATAAAAAACACCAAAATATGAAACAATTTCATCAAATTTGATGTTTATGAAACATTTTCATCATATTAAACAACTCCATAAATCAATTCTAATGATTTAATATATGCAACCATGAGTTTACACTGTTTACATGTTATTTGTGGTTTACAAAATAACTTCCCTTTTTTCTTTCTTTCTCTCTCTCTCTCTCTCTCTCTATATATATATATATATATAGGGGTGGGTTCAAATGTGAACCACTTTTTGGTTGTGAACGTGAAGACAACCGAGAGTGCGACACATGGCGGATGACTAGGCGCGATTCAAGGGAGGGCATTGAATTAAAGAGGGGGACCACACTCAAAGTCGCCACGCGTCCCGCTGTCGGTTGTCCTCACGTTCACAACCAAAAAGTGGTTCACATTTGAACTTTCCTATATATATATAGGGGGTCATATTCATGAAAAATCCGGTAGTTCCTAGTAGGGTGAGCAAGAAAAACCATAATCGAACCAAAAACCAAACTGAAAACCGAACCGATACTAAAACCGATGGTTTTGTTTTCTTTTTTTTTGAACCGATTTTTTTCGGTTTGGTTTGATTTTTGATTTCAAAACGGACCAAAAAACCAAACCGAACCGATTTATAGGAACCAGACCGAGGAAACGAAACTACTTCACTACTCCTCCCATTTTAGATTTTATATTTTTGCCTTTTAGCTACTGCCTCCCCCTTCTTTTCACTTTTCAATTTTCCCCAAATTACAAAATCGACAGCACAACACGCTAGCGCCTTCCTTTCTTCATTGTTCAAATCGTGTTCAACTATTCTCTTCAATCGTGTACGTTTTGACTCATTTAGATTATTATGTATATGATATCGTTGTAGCCGAGAGAGATTAGAAAGTGCTCTTTAATGTAATATTCAAAAAACCGAAAACCGAATATTAAAAAAAAACAAATCGAGCTTAAAAACGAGAACCAAAAAACCGAATGGTTATGGTTTTGGTTTTTTCCAAAACCGAAATTTTGGGTTTGGTTTGGTTTTCCCCAAAACCGAACCAAATCGAACCATGCACAACCCTAGTTCCTGGTAACCGTGGAAACCAATACATGCCTCTCATTTCATCTCCATCAAATTCGATCTCCAGCCCTAAATTGAATTCGACCAATTCAACCCATCAGCAGAAGCTGCTCAATTTGACCAATTCAAAGTCGATTTCAGTCAAAATCGATTTCCGTCAGTTAAAACTAAAGAAATATAAGTAATGTGTTCCTCATTCCAATTAAAAAACGCAATCTTTTTCCGTTTCGGGGTCCCCAAAAAGCTACATTTTTTTGGGTAAATTTCAATGTTGCTTTACTTTTCAAGGTCACTGATACCCAAAATTTCTGAAAACCACATTTTGTTCACCTCCTGGATGTATGCATACCGTTGGTGAAGCCAATTTTGTGTTTTGTACCAACGACTTTGTTTCTGCATAAATTGTGGACAATTTTTTTAGCAAAAGAGTTAGACATCTTATTTTGTTTGTTAGCACAATTTTTTAAGGGCCTCTTATAGTTTTGGTTGTTAGCACATATAGTTTACTTATAAGATAGACTTGAATAAGATAGAGCTTTAAGGGTCTCTTATAGTGTTATATAACACATGACCAAAAACTCTAACTACTACATATAATTTACCTCTAGCTTATGCAAGTCGGTTTAAGGGTATGTTTGTTAGCAGCTTAATGAGCTTAATGAGAATCACAACTTATTTTGTCAGCTATACAGGACTGTTTGGTAGGGCTTAATGGTATAGGGAGTGGCTTATTCAGTAAGCTTTCAAGGTGGAGCTTTATGCAGAAAACCAAGTTTTCCCAAACCTCTATCTCCCAATTAAAAAACACTTTCTTCCAACAATGAAAAACAAAAACCTTTTCGGTCTATATATACAGATTAATCCACACAGACAACTTAATCCATACATGTTTTAAGGAGAAATCAACCATAGTCAAACTGCAAGGTTACCTTAAATATAAATGATGGTGGATAGGTACTGTTGCTTAATGGCTCAGGGAAAACATTTGTAAACAAGTGACAAGTATAGATTTTTGGGTATTAAAACTTCCACATGATAGCATATTAGTCATTTTAACATATGAAAATGATGGGTAATTAAGATTTTTACAGAACAATGTTCCTGTTATATAAAATTGAATAACACACAACCATCCATCACACCAATCTTCAAGAAATCAACAAAATCCACAAATATGAATCAAAAGATGCATTAAAAACATAAATGGAAAAGAAACAGTATGAAGAAAACCATAAATGGTGAATCTTGATTACAAAAAAGCACATAGTCCCATAGCTTGATTTTCCAATCACTTCACCAGGAGCATCCAATATATCAAAACAAGTGAAGTGCATTTACCAAAATTGAATACCGCTAGTGATGGAATCGACTTGATGAAAATTGATTTTGAATGGAATCAAAATCGATTTTTGATGGCTACTATTCGATAGATGATCCATTGATTTGGAATCGATTTTCGATTAATCCAAATAGTAGATCGATTAATTTGGAACTGATTTTTGATAAATCCATTGATGGCTAGGGGATGGATTTTGGAATCTATTTTGATACTGTCGATTGGTATTTGGATGGAGAGAAGGTAGGGGGTTGATTTTCTTTCTATCTTTTTTACTGAGTTTTAATCAAAACTAAGTAGTTTCGATGTGTATTATACCTAAACTTAGGTACATGATGACAATACACTCCCTTTTCCCAAATATAAAATATAGGAAAGACAACAGAAAAAAAGCAAATAATAGAGACTAGAATCAAGCTTCAAAATAACGTGAGGCGCCGCGTGGCGGCAAGGCCAAGCCTCAAGCCTTAGAAGCCACGACGAGGATATTACGTTTTCCAAGACGTGACTTATGGCGGCAAATCTCGATATCCTATATAATATTATACATATAACATAGATTTTACTACTATTACTCAATGAATCAAAGATAATAGACCATTTAAATTAAGTTATATAATAAAAACTATTAAATAAGATATTAAAAAAACAAGTTAAATCAAATATTAGGTTTCAAAAACCCGCAAATTACTCTACGGCGTGCCTCAGGCATAACGTGTCGTGAGACACAAGCCTTGAGCCACGGCGCGCCATGGCGGCTGTTGCAGCGAGCTTTTTCGAACATTGACTAGAATTGTAATATACTTTATAATCTAATAAAACAAAATAAAGAAAACAAAAGATAAAGAAAAAAAAATAATAAAATAAAATGACTTATTTACCCTTAAACTAACTACCTTTTCAAACTAACGTTAGTTAAAAAAGACAAATAATAAAACAAAACAACAATCACAATGACTAAAATTGTAGTTAGTTTGATATAAAGGCCAAACTTGATAACATCACGAGTACCATAAACATTTCATGCCGTCATGCCTTCATGTCACCTCAGTACTACATCAGTTTTTCTCATCCTACTCTTTGAACCCTCAAGTGGAGTACCACAAACATTTCATACCCTCGTACCGTCAACTTTTTTAACTATCTTTTATACATTTAATTATTTAACAAAATAAAATATTAATATATTTTTTAGTAAATAAATAATAAAAATAAAAATTCATAACATTCATTAAAAATCAAAATAACAAAACATTTAAAATTAGAATTTACCAACTATATTTAATTCTAATTTTCTCCTTCCTCGTCAACATAACCGCCAAAACGGCTCCCGTAAGGTGTTCATGCGAGTTGCACTAAAACTCGAAGTCTTTTTCATATTGTTTCTCTAGTTCGAGTTCAAGTTTCTTCATTTTCTAATCCATGGAATCCTCGGCCCGTTGGTGAACTCGCTTATTTGACTCAACAAATGAGTAACACTTGTTCCTCCCATGGGTCGTTGAACTTGCGGTATCTCGTCTTCATCTTCATCGTCATCGTTTAAGTTAAAATGAGCATCAGAAGACCCAGAAGTTTTGCTATGTTTTGAAGTCGGGATGCATTTGTCAACATCGTTGGAAGCCAGGATGTATTCGACCCGAGAACAAACTCTTCTTCTTCTTCTTCAGAATTTGGATTGAATAACACGGTTGAGGTTGAGGTTGAGTTTGGGAAGAGGGAAACTAGCAGAAGTAAAACCTTGTGCGATCAAACCTGGATATGTAAATTGATGAAAAATATATAATGTGGTTGTTGCTGAAACTGTTGGAAATCAACGTTCAGTTCTTGAAATTGCAAAATATAATCTTTTTGAGAGAATTGTTGGAAGCCAAGGTTCGAGTCTTTTTGCGTTGTACCCAAACTCCTCAATCGGTTACGACGGGATGTAAGCGTGGTGTTTGAGTTCATGACGAAAGATAGTATTGAATTTGAGAGAAACGGAAGACAATATTGAATTTGAAAGAAAAGGAAGAAAGTATTGAGTTTGAGATATTCTTTGGTGTGAAAAAATGAAGGTGATAGAGGTTAATATAAAGTGTTTATAGTTTGAAAAATATAAAAATAAAAATCTAGCCGTTGAACAAATATATTTTTTACAAAAATTCAATTTATTTCTTTTTAAATTGGATAAACCCTCGGCCAAACCCGCCCTTCCGAACCAGTCCACCCATGGTACCAGGCTACCAACTGAACCCTGCCCCTACCCGCCCTCTTTTTCCGTCCATGCTATGGATGGCCTAATCAACAGAAAAGATAAAGGGCAAAAACGTAATTTACTTCCATTGATGATAAGGTTCATTTAGCATATAGAAAGAGTTCACCAAATTAACCTTATCGGTGTTCTTTGACAATGTCCTTCCTAAGTCAAAATACAAGAATAAACGTGAAATGTAAGTCAAAATGTTTTAAAATATATTTATAGAAGTTATATGTAATCAATGTAGTATCAAGAATTTTTTTCTAGTGGGATAGTTTCACGGAAGATTAAAGACTTATAAAGTCACATAATGTGTTTTTGGCCTAATTTTATCGTTTTGAGATATTTCTGAAATTTTTGGTTAATTTTAAAGTACCTTTTAGATATTTTTGGTTGATTTCAAAAAATCTTTTTGGTATTTTGGTTGATTTTGAGGTACTTTCTTTAGTTCTTTTGGTTGGTGAGACACAAGCAAATAAAAATCGGAAAGAACTATAATACATCATTAGAAAATCTTTTACGCTAAAAAATATCTTTTACGCGAGGTAAGAATTTTTTTTTAACGGAGGCCAATTGGCCAAACACCATTTTCTATAAGATGCATCTGCCCTCTTTCAACAAATCATATTATTTCAACAAATCATATCATAATAGGGGTGAGCATTAGACCCGGAAAAACCGGCCCGAACCGGAACCGAACCGGGACCGGCACCGGAACTGGAACCGGTATTACCTATGCGGTCCGGTTCTCGGTTCCAACAATCGGCCATTTCCGGTTCCGGTTCCAAACCGGGTTCGGTTCCAAATATGCGGGTTAAAAACCGGGACCGGACCGGATGTTTATGAGACGTTTAATATACTTATTGTAATTTAAAAAAATCTAATTCTAACTATATTATTAAGTCCGACAAAAAACATGCACTTAAAAAAAAAACCCCGCTATTAAAAAATCCATCAAAAAACCATCAACCATCACAATACTAACTATATAAATAGTTATTATTCTCGTATAAATCTTTCATATATGTATATATATCCATCAAAAAACGGCGATAAAAAACTATTGACCATCACGATACTAACTATATATATAAATAGTTATTGTTCTTATATATATATATATCCATAAAAAACGGTGACAAAAAACCATCGACCATCACAATACTAACTATATAAATAGTTATTGTTCTCGTATAAAACTCTCATATATATATATATATATGTGTGTGTGTGTGTGTGTTTTATATTTCATTATAGTCGACTAGTTGTATATTTAAAAAAGTAAAATAATAATATGAAATAATAACATATGTTTTTGACCGAAGAAGAAATTATCACACTATATATTTTATTTACACGGTTCCAACCGGGTTTTTGACCGGAAAACCGGGACCGAAACCGGGACCGGAACCGGAACCGGTATTACTTATACGGTCCGGTTTTCGGTCCTAAGAATCGGCCGTTTCCGGTTTCGGTCCCAAACCGGGTTCGGGCCGATTCGGTCCGGTTCGGGCCTAATGCTCGCCCCTATATCATAATAGGTGGTAAAATGCTGAGTTTAGACCGATTCTATTAAATCCTACGGATTAATAATGGAGACCAATTTATTTATTATTTTTTTCTTTTTTGATCTCATACACAAATAATATATTATCGGATTAAGAAAGTAATCAGAAAAACATGTAAATAAAAATTTAAATACATGATCTTAAAAAGTTGTAAACTCTTTTAGTACATTGAAGATGACTTTTAAATCGTTTAACCCTTTTTATTTTGGGATTACTTCTTTAAAATGTATCAAACTATTCCCAATATACTATTGTGTGTATCAACCTAAAAAGAATTCCTTTTGTATATATCAAACTTTATTTTTGAGTCTATTATGTGTATTTTTGAGTCTATTATGTGTATCCAACTATCCCCCAATATACTATTGTGTGTATCAAAAATACACACAATAGACAAAAAAAATAAAGTTTCATATATACAAACGAAATTTTTTTAGGTTGATACACACAATAGTATATTAGGGATAGTTGGATACATTTTGAAGAAAGTAATCTTGGAGCGGTTGTTATTGCTATATGATTTTATTTGATGAAAGTGACGTTTGGTGGGTACATAAAGGTGACAAAGTTGAGTTGATCGAATACTTATTCGTAACTCTTTCAATCAACATGGTTAATTTGGCTTTTAGCAACCACTCAAAATCTCAGTAAATTTGACTCAAACAATTAAAGTACAAAATAACATTTCCATTGCGGACCTAGCTAAAAAACGAATCTAATCAATTGTTCTTATTTTATTTTACGGATTGTGAACCCAAATATAATTTTTTTTAAGAAAAAATTGACAAGATTCGCTTTTTCTTGTGTTTTTAACTAGGTCCGCAATATTATAGACATGATATTGTGGACATAATGACATTTGGGTAAAACTCAAAGGGAAATAGAAAGGAGACCAATTTGATGATATAGTTTGGGTATTTTATTTTTGCCGTTCAAAAAAATATATTTCTTGTTTTATTAAACGGATATGGATGACACAACAACAAAATTGATTTTTTTGGACGCCTAATATATTGAAGGTTTTAAATGACTTGACATGTGACACGGCAACATATCATCCCTCAAGCCTTATGACTTACGGGGATGACACGATGTGTTTCAAAGTGTGCTTTAAGGAGGCATATATATATATATATATAATTATTTTTTAGTTGGTTTTTACGGGTTTTTACAAAAAAAGTGGTTTTTATTTGATTATTATATCTATATAGGGGAAGGTTCAAACAAGAAGCATGTCAATTTAAGAAAAAGTGAGGAGCAATCTCAGTCACTCATCTCGCGGTTACGGTGGACGTGATCACGGAGGATTGACGCGATTCATGGGAGGGTAGAGATTATTAAAGAAGGGACCGGTCAAGGCTGCCTTTGTTGACCGAGATGAGTGGTTGAGATTGCTCCTTGCGTTTTCTTAAAAAGTTGTATTTTTCATATGAACCTCCCTCTCTCTCTCTCTATGTATATATATATATAGAGAGAGAGAGGGGAAAGTTCAAATCAAAACTCATTTTTCATTGTAAACATGAGGACCACTAAAAACGCGTTACGTGGCAATATTCACTCTTAATATCATGCATTATTCAGACTGAGGGCGCTTAAAAACGTTCGACGTGGCAATATTCACTATGAATATTGCCACGTGCTGCGTTTTTAGTGGTCCTCACGTTCACGACACGTAAATTTTATTCCATTCAACGCTTAAGTAAATTAAATTGCATACCAAACTTTGGTATTGACTCAAATCATAAATGCCCCGTTTGTATAGAGGTCAAACTTACGAGAACATCTTTCCAAACGGTTAATATTGATTTAATTCACACTGATGTGTGTGATTTAAAGTCGATTCCTACTAAAGCTGGGAATAGATATTTCATCACGTTCATCGATGATAGCACTAAGTATTGCTATATATACTTACTTAAGAGTAAAAATGAAGCAATAGATAAGTTTATGGTGTATAAAACCGAAGTTGAAAATCAACTTAATAAAAAAATCAACGTTGTTAAAAATGATAGGGGTGGTGAATATGTTTCACCATTTGCTGAATTTTGTTCACAAAACGAAATTCGACATGAATTCATGGCACCCTACTCACCTCAACAAAACGGCCGTGATTTGGGTGTATGCAAAATCAAGAAATTTGGTAGATTTAGAGTGGTTTTCTGTTGATCTTGGTTTTGATATGAACTCCAACAAATATCTTTAGAAGCAATAAAAGAAAAACATGTTTCTTTTTTGGTGATTTTATGCGTTCCATTTGGAATCAAGAGGTGGAGTGAAGAAGAAAACAAATTTGTGGTAATGTGAAATTCACATTAGAGCTCTAATACCATATTATAACCCTTGAAAGTACACTCTTATGTTTTTTTCTATACGGCTCTAATACAAGACATATTTATATATTGCTAGGAACTAGTTGTGTTAAGAGAAAAAGAATACTAACTAGAATAGGAATCTTGAATGCAATAACAGGAATGCCCTTGTGCATGCTTATCTAAGTTACATATAATTACCTAAAATCTAAAAATATTCATTATGTAAGTAGTGTATGTTATAGAGAGTTATGATAGAGAAAATTAAAGAGAAGAAAGAAAATATGAGAGAAAATAGGAAAAACAAGAGAGGAGAGAAAAAGAAAAAGGAGAGATTTAATTTATATTTAATTTTATTCTTTTTAAATAACTTTTTATAGTTTAAAATAGATATTATCTTTCTTTCAAATCAATGACTTTGTCAGGATCTAAACCTCTCACACAAATCACACAACTCAATATGCTAAGAATTACTCTTGAAAAGCAAACCTTAACAATGAAAGAAACACAGTGGAATAAACAAACACAGATTTGTATATATCAATATTGATTACACACCAAAAGCCTCAATCTGATGATCAATCAGAAATCACCAGACATGCAAAACTTCTCTAATGCAAGGATTAAAAACCTTGAGGCTCTGAATTCTATACAAAGATGATTATCAAAAGTGTTACTTCTAATGACGATTCAACTTAAGCTATATACACCTAGATATTACAGATAAGGATCAAATCAAAACAAACTAACTTCAAACTTTAAGTTTATCTGCAGCATCTTCAATCATTATCCTTCGCTTGAGTACCTTTATCTTCACTTCAGTCATTATCCAACCAAAAACACTTTATCTTCTTTAGCAGTACCTTGAGTTATAAGCAGTAGAGTCAGTAACCTAGCAGTAGTTTCACCAACCTACTGCTAGTATTGAATCAGCAGTAGTTTCACTCTGCTGCTTAAACCCAACAATCTCCCCCTAACTTAACTTCTTTTAAGGAGTTAAGTTTTGGAGTTGATTAAGTACCTTTCTCACCAAATCAGCTCCCATTTCTGAACTTCTGCTGCAGCTTAGACCCTTCTCTATCATCTTTTGCAGCTTTACCAAACTGTGATTATAATCTCCATCCACCAAGTAGTATTCACACTTTGATCCATCACAAACCAGACTGTACACTCCACAACTTTCATACAGCACCCATTGGTTTACTGTTTCAACATCTTGAACAATCAAATGCTGCACCCTGGCTACATCAAACAACATACATAGCCACTCAAGTGCTTTCTTGATCTTATCAACCATGGAATCCTCCACCTCCTCTTCATTCAAAATTTCCCCATACGCAGACATTCCAAACTCAAAAACTTCCTTTAAATTCTCTCTAGAGCAATGTTCCACAACATCAGAAAAACTTTTCCAGAAATCCTTGTATCCCCCATTCCTATCCAGCTTGTAGTACAATCGATTACTTTGGCTGATCACACTCCATTTTTCCACCTTTCCAAAAGGATTGTATGCTTCCTCTTCCTGAATTGCTTCTCCAGTTAACCTTCTCTTCATTTCCTTCACTCTTGCCACATACTGCTTCTCCAATTCATTAAGCTTCAGATATTTGTTGCATTTCTTCAAAATTCCTTCTATTTTCAAGAGAGTCAAATTGTACTCCCTTTCAAATAAATGAAATTCATCACTCCCATCTGCAAGCCTAAGCATTACTACCTCAGATTTGGTGTACACTTTCCAAAGAATTACTCCCAAAGACTTGTGATTCATGAAAGATGGAGAGTAGGTGAGATCCATGCTCTCCATTATCATTTTGATTGTTGTGTTCAATCTTTGTAAGCTCCTTCCAAAGAAATCTGCTCCATATAGTTCAAGTCCAACCCTATTGAAATCATCCAAATCCTTCCTTGTGCACACAGAGATGAACTTATCCAAGTTGAAGTACACCTCTTCCTTGCCATTTCTCCTGACAACCTTGAGATCATCCTTCTGACCTGCCTTGATGGTTGTCTAGTGAATGATGGTATCATTAGCTTCTTCCTCTGTCTTTCTCTTCTTCGCAGGTGGCTTTCTGGCAATAGACTTCTTCCTCTTCATGGAAGACAGCTTTTCATTCAACTCAGCATCCTCAAGTTCCTCTTGATCCAATATCTCTTGGATCTTGGCTGCAGATAACTGACTTTCAATTTCCTCAGGAATTCTTCATGCTGTTTTCTTCATTGGTTCTTCAACCATCTTGCCCTTTCCCTTTGGATCTGCACTCTGCTGCTGAGGTTGAGAACTTTGTGCTGCTGAGCTTCCCACCTTTCTTGCATCAACCATGAATCCTCTATTGGGTAGGTCAACTAGCAGTACTTCCACAGCATCTTTCTCTTTTTCTCTTCTTCCTTCAGACTCCTCTTGGTCAACCTGCTGCTTAATCTCATCTTTGGCAATCTGCTGCTCAATCACTTTCTCAATTTGAAATTCTGTCTGTTGTGCACTCTGCTGTTGTGCACTCTGCTGTTGTGCAGGTTGAGAACTCTCCCCCTTGGCCTGAGAACTCTCCCCCTTTGAGAAAGCTGAGTGAGCAGCCTGAAAAGGATGTCATTTCTTCTGAGCAATGAAAGAATAAAGCATTCTTCTAAGAATAGAAATCTGCATATTCTGAGACATAATCTTTGAACCCTGAATGGCCAATCTGTTATCATGCTCCTACAGCAGAGTATCTCCAGCCTGCATCAATCTCTGCTACACCTTGACAACTTTTTGCAGATCAGCAATCATTTTAGCTTGAGATTTAGCAAGACTCAATGCCTTAGAACAGTCTGTCGCTAGTTTGCCCATGGCCACCATCAATTCATCATAAGTATAGCTATCCTCACCATGTTCAGGGGTGTTACCCGCCCTAGATGGATCTTTGGAAGATTTAGTAGTGGTCTTTTGCCTTGCAGAAGCACCAGCTACCCCCGTGGTTTCTTGGCACCTGGGTCCTCGAGATGATTGCTCATCCTGAGTTTCCGTGGAGAAGGTCATAGAGATGTTCAACCTGTCCTGCCATGCACTTTGTACAGAAGCAGTAGGTTGAGCCTTGCTATCCACATGCCCATCCTTCACCTGAGAGGGCACCTTCAATGAGTGGGGAGACACTCTAGGGGATTCCCTTTGTGAAAAGTCCATTGGAGAGTGCTCCAATGAAGGGCTTAAAGGCTCAGGGATTGTGGCCATTGAGGAGGAAGGAACTCCTGAATGCCTTTGTGAATTTTCTGCAAATGAGGGTTTTGGGGTTGATGAAGTAGGGATTAGAGGGATCTTTGATGTGGAAGATGTGGGTAGGAACTCAGAGGGTGTGCTTGATTGAGTTGGCTGCAAGCCTGAGTCCTCATCTTGAGAGTGGGTTACCCTCCTCATTGTAGAGAATAAGGGGGTAACAGATCCAGAAAAATCCTTGTTTGATTTTTCTAGAAAGGCAAACATCTTAGGGGATGGATCATTCCCCTTATAGATGTCCAATGGTATGGCCAACCCTGGTAGTTCAGCATTGATGAAAGCCTGAATAAACCGATGGTACAAAAATAGTTTCTTTGAAGTTTTGGGAAGAGGGGCCTTGATATGCGAAACAATATCATCAAAAATCATTTTGGAAAAGTTGAACCGTTGGTTGTTTGCCAAGCAGATCAAAGCGTAAGCAATGGTGCTGCTAAACTCATTCCAACCTGTAGACTTCTTTGAAATAGAATGAATGAGGGTATGAACTAAGAACTTCCACTGAGGAGAGAATTTAGATTTTTCCAACTTTAAATTCCCAATGGAGCCTTCATACCCCATCATCTTGAGGTTTTCAAAAATATCAGAGATGGAAAAAGATGTAATACCATTCAGATCATCCAACTGAAGATGAGCCCTAATCTTGGCTTCAGTGATTGTAAATCGACGCCCTCCAACTTTGCTTAAAATGGTAAGAACTCCATTGATCTCTTCAGTAGTGGCATTTGTCCAAAACTGTTGCATATGACCCTTGTAAATCGTAGGGTTAATGGTGATAGCAGTAGCAATGTGAGATGATTTTAGAAAATCGATGATTTCATGAAAATCCTCATTATGTTCGTCTTTCTTGAGATATGCCACTCGATTGTGCTCTTCTACAAAGTAAAAAGTTGCCATGAATAGTCAGATTGAATGAAAACTTGAGCAACAGAGTAATCAGTTAGGGTTTGAGAGCACAGAGAAGAAGAAGAATATTGAAAGGCCGTTGAATGAAATGGCGGTTCATCTGGTCCTTTTATACAACGGTTAGAAGCAGTAGGTTCCAGGCGTGTCCAGCAGTAGAGACAGGTGCAGCAGTAGAGTTACCAAGAAGCAGTATTCTCTATGCTGTGAGCAGCAGAGTCGATCTTCTTTAAACAAAGCAGTAGGTTAATGATAGACAAATACAAAAACATTACATATGAGACATCATAAAGTAACAAAAGACATTATTCAGGATTAATCATTCCCACATTGGTGATAAGGAAGAGAAATCTTCCTATATCAAATGATTTTGTAAACAAATCTGCAAGTTGATAATCTGTGTGAACTTTTAATACCTGAATTAATTTCTTCTCATTACAATTTCTAATGAAATGAAACCTGATCTCAATATGTTTTGTTTTTGAATGCTTGACTGGGTTATTCACAATACTTATTGCACTACTATTATCAATGTAAATAGGAGTGTTAAGAAAGGTCAACCCATAGTCCATCATTTGATTCTGTATCCACAAAACCTATGAGCAGCAGCTAGCAGCTGCAATATACTCTGCTTCAGCAGTAGAGGTAGAAACAGAAGTTTGTTTCTTACACTGCCAAGATACCAATCTTGATCCTAAAAACTGACATCCTCCAGTTGTGGATTTTCTATCCATGTTGGCACCTCCATAGTCACTATCTGTATAAGCAATCAAATCAAAAGGTGAGTCATGAGGGTACCACAATCCAAACTTAGAATGTCCCTTTAAGTATCTAAAGATCCTTTTCACAGCCTGTAAGTGAGAATCCTTAGGCTGCACTTGAAACCTGGCACATACACAAACAGCAAACATTATATCAGGTCTAGAGGCAGCTAGATACATTAAAGAACCAATCATAGACCTATAATGATGCACATCAACTTCCTGTCCCTCTGGATCCACAGTAAGATGTTTATGTGTCTCCATTGGTGTACTTGCTGGTTTTACATCAGAGAATCCAAATTTGTGCAAAATATCCTTCACATATTTGGATTGATGTATGAAGATGCCATTCTCCTTTTGTGCAACCTGTAGTCCAAGAAAGAAGGTTAATTCTCCCATAGCACTCATCTTGAACTTTTTATGCATTAGATCTTCAAATTCTGTGCACATGCTAGACTTAGTAGATCCAAAAATGATATCATCTACATAAATCTGAACCAGTAATATCTCCTGCTCCTCTCTCTTGATGAACAGAGTTTTGTCAATCACTCCTCTGGTAAACTCATTCTCCAACAGGTATGTTGACAAGGTGTCATACCATGCCCTTGGAGCCTGATGTAAACCATACAATGCCTTGTTGAGTTTATAAACTCTGTTAGGATATCTTGGATCTTCAAATCCTGGTGGTTGACATACATATACTTCTTTCTCTATCTTCCCATACAGAAAGGCACTTTTGACATCCATTTGATACACCTTGAAGTTTTTGAATGAGGCATAGGCTAGAAATAGCCTGATTGCTTCAATTCTTGCTACAGGAGCAAAGACTTCATCATAATCAATGCCTTCCTCTTGTGTATAGCCTTGTGCCACTAATCTGGCTTTGTTTTTGATGACTATCCCTCTTTCATCCTTCTTATTTCTAAAAATCCATTTGGTTCCAATTGCCCTGTGACCACTGGGCAAATCCACCAAATCCCATACATGTTGTAGAACAAATTGTAGCAACTCTTCTTGCATGGCCTCTATCCAACTTGGATCCTTCATAGCATCATGAGCTTTCTTGGGTTCCACCTGAGATAGAAAACATGAAATTAGACTTAAGTATGGATTTGAAACTCCAGCTTGCTTACTCTTATGTCTTGTAAGCATGGGAGACTCCATATCTCCAATCACCAGAGTAGAGGGACGATTCTTTTGAGTTCTGGTTTGATAAGCTGCTTCTTCTTGTAATGAATCACTCAAGTTTGTATCTGCCTGCTCAGGAGTGGATTCATTACTTTGTGGAGAATGAGGCTGAGACAATGTCTCAACTGTCTGATCACCTACCTGGGGTGTGAAATCACCTTCTTCTTCAGCATCATTTGTGCAAAACTCAGCAGGATCAATTGTTGGGATGGGAAACATCACAAATTGAGGCTGTACCTCTGACACCTGTTTTGTACTAGGTCCTGTGAAATCCTGCTCACTAGATTTGAAAGAATTAGTGAAAGAATCAATATCAAACAACCAATCTGGACCAGTACCTTGTGCATTTGGTGTGTGTTCATTGCACTTAACATTATCACTCTCTTCAATGATTCTGGTTACAGAATTGAATACTCTGTATCCCTTACACTGAGTGGCATAACCAACTAGAAATCCTTCTTCAGATTTGCTTTCAAACTTACCCAAATGAGATTTGGTATTGAGAATAGTACAAGGGCATCCAAAAGGTTTGAAGAATCCAATAAATGGTTTCTTCTTTTTGAAAATTTCATAAGGTGTTTTCCCTTGAGATTTGACAACCAGAATTCTGTTTTGAACATAACAAGTTGTATTCACTGCTTCAGCCCAAAAGGTAATTGGTAATTTGGAATCAGCTAGTAAAGATCTGGCAGCCTCAATAAGAGTCCTATTCCTCCTTTCAGCAACACCATTGTGTTGAGGAGTTCTAGGAGCACTATATTGCTTCTCAATTCCTTTCTCATCACAAAAAGAGTTGATATCAGAATTCTTGAATTCTGTACCATTATCAGATCTGATGACTTTGACTTTCAGATTAGTCTGGTTTTCTACTCTAGTGACAAAAGATTTGATCAGTCCACTTGTCTCATCTTTTGTTTTTAGAAAGTAAACCCAGGTAAATCTAGAAAAGTCATCAACAATAACTAGACAGTAGGATTTCTTTCCAATGCTCATCACATTGGTTGGTCCAAAAAGGTCCATATGAATCAATTGAAGAGGTGATGAAATGCTATTTACTTCGTTGGACTTATGAGAAGATTTATGTTGTTTTCCTTTAAGGCAAGCAACACACTTGTCATTACAGAAAAATTCCTTTCTAGGTAAACCTCTAACTAGATTGTTTTTGACCAGTTTGTTCATGTTTTTAAAATTCATATGACACATCCTTCTGTGCCATAAGTTTGATTCATCATGAGAAGCTTTTGAGAACAAACAGTTTAGAGATTGATTAGAAGGGATTCTCTCCAAGTCTAAGCAGTAAACATTGTCTTTTCTAGGAGTTCTCAACAAGACTTGATTTTCATCAATTTTGAATCCTGGAGCTAGAATAAGACATTCTGAATCAGTAAAGAACACACCAAACTTCTTATCACATACCTGGGAGACACTCAACAAGTTGTATCTCAGCTGCTCAACATAAAACACATCCTCAAAGGACATTTTATCCTTTGAGATCTTACCTTTACCCTTAATTTTACCTCCTTTGGGATTATCTCCAAATGCAACATGCCCACCTTCAAAATGTTTAAAGTTCTGAAGAATGAACTTGTTGCCAGTCATGTGCCTAGAACAACCACTGTCTATATGCCATATGCTTTTTCCAATCTGTTGGTTGTCCTGCACATGAGGTAAAAAGATTAGTTTCTGGATGGAACCCAAGCCAAAATGGTCTTGGGTTCTCCTTTATCATTGATGTAATTGACTTCTGTAAGTCTGTTGAGTTTCAAGAGATAATCAGTACTAGGAATTTCATGACTTGAGTACTTAGTTTTCAAAATAGGTGTGTGTGCATATCTTTTCAAAATAGCCTTCAAAGCAGGTGAGTGATTTGAGTTACTAGCTGTATCCTTGATAGTCTTTGTTGTTGAAGTACTGTTAGCAGTAGGAGAGCTGCTAGCAGTACCTTTCTTTGACTCTACTTCTTTAGGAACCCACACCTTTTTGACAGTAGAATTAGATTTTGGCATTCTTGAAAAAGATGTTTTAGATTTTGCCAATCTAACTACTTTGGGGTTTTCCACTTTTAAGTACTTGTCATGACTAGATTTATCAGAAGAGTTTTCTTTTGATGAACTTGTTTTCTTGTTTCTGAAAGATCCAACAAACTTGTTTTGAGTAAAAGCTCTTTGATTTACTGGATTGAAGTAGCAATGTTTGGCCAAATGATTTGACTTACAGCATATAAAACAAGGTTTTGGTTTATTGATTTTATTCAAATCAATACCTTGTTTTTGTGCCCACTGTTGATTCCAGTTTCTTTGATTACCTCTTTTAACTTCTTTTTCTTTCTTCTCTAAAACACTACCTTGAGATCTAACATTGGGTTTTGTGTGGCAGTCTTTTTGAAGATCCTGTGTAAGTTTGGTATCAGACTTATGAGGATTATCCTTTTTGAATTCAAGGTCATTCAACAAAGGATCTACTTCAAGAGCAGCTTTGGGAAGATCAGATTTATCTAATCTGTCTAGGATATCAGTGGTTGGTGGAATATAGTTGTTGTTATATGGAGGTGGTGTGTTGTGATATCCTATTCCCTTTTTAAGATCATCATGAACTTGAGACTTCAAGAGTTCATCTAAGGCTTTTGAGGACTTAGAATATTTTTCCAAATTTTCATTAGCCTTTTTCATATCCTCTTTAGTCTTGTCCAATTCTGATGAGATTTTGGAAATTTTTAGTTCAAGCTCTTTCTTTTCCCAATTCCAGTAGTTTAAGTCATAACCATACTAGACCTCATTTGCCTGATAGGATTTGATTTGATCTTCTAAATTAGCTATAACTAAGGAGGACTCTCTCCTACTTAGTTCTAGCTTTTTGAGACTATCACACATAACCTGGTTATGATCTCTATACTTCCTGACAGTTTCGAGACAAGATGAAGAACAGAGTTTGGATTTTACCTCTTTGGGGATCTCACAGATTGGTTCTTCTAAGATTTCAGCCATAAGTGCTTGATTCTGTACTTGATCTTCAGCTTGATCACTCCAATCAAATCCAGCTCCTTCTTGTGATACAAGGGCTTGTGAGGATCCCAAATTAGGATTTCTGTTGTTGTTACTTGCCCTGTATGAGCTGAAGTGATTCTGCTGCTGATTGTGCTGATGCACATTCTGACTCTACTGCTGTTGATTAAACTGCTGCTGCTGCAGATTCTGATGCTGCATATTCTGCTGTTGATTCTGCTGCTGGCTCTGTTGCTGGTTCTGCTGCTGGTTGTGCTGCTGGTTGTTATAGCTTCCTTTGCACTCACGAGCAAAGTGTCCCAGTCCATGACACTTATAACATTCTACTTTGGACTTATCAAATCCAAGCCTGTCATATTTCCTCATCCCAAAGTTTCTTCTTCATGTTCTTCTCATGAACCTGTTTACCCTTACTGTTATCATGGCCATCTGCCATTTGAGATCCATCTCCTCTAAATCATCTGCATGGATCTGATCTAAATCTTCATTAACCAGTTGTACACCAGCATGATTGGAGAAGAGAGCTTCCATCACAGAGTCTCCTTCAGTCTCTGGTCTTGAGATTGGTGTACTAGAACTAGATTCTCCATTGGTGACAGGTTCTCCACTTGAGAAAAGTGCTGTGTTATGAGAATAGCCAATAGGTTTCTTCTTGGCTTCTACTTCTGCTTCAAAAACTCTCAGATCATTGTACAGATCATCAAGTTCTTTGTCTTCTAAATTATCATTCTGTCTAAATGGAATAGTATAGATAATCCATTCTTCTCCAAGTGATCTCAAAAACTTTCTGTTAAGATCATCATTATCCATCTTTACTCCAACAGTTGCCAGTTCTCCTATGAGTTTATTAAATCTGTCAAAGGTTTGAGTCATAGACTCATTCTTTGAAGACATAAAGTTCTCATATTGTTGCTTAAGAACTGCCTTCTGGTTCCTCTTTGAACTCTTTGATCCAGCAAACCTCTTTTCTAGTGCTTCCCATAGAACTTTGGCATTCTCACAGGTAGCAAACTGATGTTGATATTCATTGGGAATAGCCAACAAGAGAGTACTCAGAGCTTTCATCTCTGATTGCCTTGTCTTTCTCTCTGCATCTGTTCTTGGTGGGGGCACAACTCCACCTTCTCCTGCTTCTCTTCGAATTGGACCATTTTCAACAATGTCCCACATGGAATAATCAGTGAGCAGCATATACTGTTTGATTCTTAGTTTCCACATGTCAAACTCAGTAGGTTTGAGCATGGGAACCTTTGAAACCATCATACTCTCCATTCCTTCCATTGTGATTTCAGATCTGAGTTTCTAGCTCTGATACCACTTGTCAGGATCTAAACCTCTCACACAAATCACACAACTCAGTATGCTAAGAATTACTCTTGAAAAGCAAACCTTAACAATGAAAGAAACACAATGGAATAAACAAACACAGATTTGTATATATCAATATTGATTACACACCAAAAGCCTCAATCTGATGATCAATCAGAAATCACCAGACATGCAAAACTTCTCTAATGCAAGGATTAAAAACCTTGAGGCTCTGATTACAAAGATGATTATCAAAAGTGTTACTTCTAATGACGATTCAACTCAAGCTATATACACCTAGATATTACAGATAAGGATCAAATCAAAACAAACTAACTTCAAACTTTAAGTTTATCTGCAGCATCTTCAATCATTATCCTTCGCTTGAGTACCTTTATCTTCACTTCAGTCATTATCCAACCAAAAACACTTTATCTTCTTTAGCAGTACCTTGAGTTATAAGCAGTAGAGTCAGTAACCTAGCAGTAGTTTCACCAACCTACTGCTAGTATTGAATCAGCAGTAGTTTCACTCTGCTGCTTAAACCCAACAGACTTCTTAAAAATAAGAAATTATATATATTATAAAGACCATCATAATGTGAAGCCGAACCATGATGAAGTTCAATGTTTGATACATTGAATCTTCATTAAGAAATAAGTTATGACCATAATTTGATTCCAATAATCTATATAAAATAATAATAGATATATATTAGTCTTTAAATCGTCTCTATGTCCCCCTTATACTTCTTAGTTTCCCTTCATGAGTAACATGTTATTTTGTTGGGATACATGGATTAATTTATCATCTATGTGCTAACAACCAAACAAATCTTCTTTAGCTATATTCCTCTCCATAAAAAATACATTAATTAATTTGATGTATAATTGAGGCCAAATATAAAATTCAATGAAGTGAGCTCTTTAATTTATATTACATATTAATTGGTTACAAAACATGAAAATTGGACTATTTTTTACATTATTGATAGAATTATATTTGAAATTCATCACATTTTAATGCTTTTTTTTACCAAACAATTTTATGTTGTCATTTTGTTGACCAAGATTTCATCCGGTAAATGAAAGTAATAACGTACTCTTGTAACAACTAGTCCCACAAATAAGTAAATGGGATTTGTGAGCTCTTCGTCATCGATCGCTTTAAGTTGAATGCGGAGTTATTAGTTGTTGCTTTGGTTATTGGGGCATTACAAAATGTATAAAAGCTTATCCTTGTAACATCGGGATGGTGGGACAAACTTAATTCATCAGGTATGATAAGTCCTTGAGGAGGATGGTTTGTAATATCTTAAACAAATCTCACATCGACGATTACAAGGAGAAAGATTTTAGGCAGGGTCTAACGAGAACATCAAGAGTTTAAGGCGGGAAGATTGTGACAACTCGTCCCACGTATGACATAAAATGTTATCTGATAAGATAATTAAAGGTGATAACCACCGAATAAATATTTACATGATTAGTGTTGGAAGCCAAATAAATACTTCTATATATTTTGGTCACCAGATGTTTTATTTACATGATAAAAAGAGATGATGTAACTACTTTGTTCGGATTAAACAAATAAATCAATAGTAAATCTCAACTTCGGGTCTTATTATCAAAATTTATGACGCTGACTCGGATATAAGAGGTTTGACTATAATAAGGGGTTGTTTTAGAAACAGAGTAATGAAAATAGATGTGAATATCTTGTTTGGGAGAATTGATATTATTTTGGGAGAAATAGAATTTTTTAGAAATTCATGGTAGTGCAAAAATAGAGAAATGTAACTCTTCATTTTGAGGAGAAATTATGAGAGGTTGTGTCTGACATATTCAATTTCAAACCCTAGCCGACTTCTCATTTCAATCTCACTCACGTCTCACCTGCGACCTGCGTCGGCGACGACCGCCAACGACCTGTGTTTTTCCTTGCTCCTCTCTCTCCTCTCTCTCTCTCTCTCTCTCTCTTATTCTCTCTCTGCCAATGACCCGTGTATCTGCGACAACATGTGTTGTCTTGCTCTCTCTCTCTCTCTCTCTCTCTCTCTCTCCTCTCCTCTCTCCTCTCTCTCTCTCTCTTATTCTCTCTCTCTGCCAATGACTCGTGTATCTGCAACAACATGTGTTGTCTTGCTCTCTCTCTCTCTCTCTTATTCTCTCTCTCTACCAATGACCTGTGTATCTGCGACGACATGTGTTGTCTTGCTCTCTCTCTCTCTCTCTCTCTGTCTCTCTGTCTCTCTCTCTCTCTCTCTCTCTCTATCTCTCTCTCTATGACACAATAAATGCAGAAAAAATATATTATTTCCTAAAATCGACATTATTGGTTTTACCTTTGATTAAATCACGTTCATTTTTTCCTTTGATTAAACCTGCAACTTTACAAACTTTTTATCCATCTTAAAAATGTATCAGTTCAAAAAAATTATTAAACTCACCACTAAAGTTAATGGTTGAATCTATTCTTTTATATTTTCTTTTATGGATGTAGCTTTTGTTGCAAATTATATATTTTTGTGTTAGCAATTACAAAAATCAAGTTTGCATCTAAAATATAAAATAATCTAAGGAAATCAAGTTAGAAATATTTTTTGTGTAAAGAAAATCAAGTTTGCAATATTTTTGTGTTGTAAAGAAAATATTTTTGTGTTTGGGATAAAAAAGGTTTTTTATACTTCATTTTCTTAAAGAAGCCGAATGAGGATATAATCATGGGCTATTGGAATCCAAATTGAACTATATTTTTTAGGCCCAAAATATGTAACTTATTATGTTAGTGTCTCTTTTTACCAAACTACCAAAGTATCAAATAGGCCCATGGCATGGATAGTTTTGTCATTCAATTAATTGATGTTGCAAATAATCATTGTATGAATATGTATTTTAGGCATCCAAAGTACTATCAAATAGGCCCACGGCATGGATCGTTTTGTCATTCAATTAATTGACACAAAAGTAAGTCTGCTTTTGGCAAATATAGGGTGGTGTAGTAAACCTTGTGTCAAGAGCCTTATATATTATGACTTAGTTATTCTCATTACGTTATCTGACAAATACTTGTTCATTTGTCAAATAATATAGTTATCCTAGTTTGCTTATTTTCATTTAGGTCAATTTGCTTTATATATATATATTTTTTTAGCTGGGCATGGGTCGATATATTCATTCTGTATCATCTCAAGAGCAATAGTATATGCATATATAGCATCATTGCGTACGTCTGATGTAACACCCTAACAAATAAGGGTAAATTTAAAACCTGAATATAGCGTTAGAAATGGACTTGTTATAAAAGAAATCACTCAAAAATAGGGAAAATGTGTAAGGCGTTTACATTTAACAAACGGAACGAAGATCAACAACTTGATAATCTAAACTACGACTAACTTTGATTACGGATGGGTGTCATCATCATCTCCCAAAAGATCTATCCTAAGGTGTACGGCAAATTTGCACAAAAGTTTATGTCCCCAAAATTTCCCAAATGGAGAACTCCTCATCCCTCAGGGCTTGGCAGCCCCACCATCCAAGGTACCTATTATACATGTCATTTTAAGAAAAAATGTTAGGATTGGTGTCTAGTAAGACACATTTATAAACAACAACTGAATATGATAAATGAAACATTTCAAAAACAATTATATATAAACACAAGCTTTTCGTTTTCAAAATAACACATAAGGACCATCAATCCAAAAACTATCTTGTGATGATGTAGGAGACTTGATTTCCCAAGGTTTTTAGTGTAAACAAAAGTAAGCTAAATTCCAATCTGTTGAGCTCACCATACTAGGATCAAGGCCACAAACACAAAAGGCTTATACTACGATGTAATGGAGGGCACCTGATGATCCTAGTCATGCTTACTCAGAAGGATTACATTTATGGTCAATGGCTACCATCCAGTCCCCAAAAAACCTGATATATTCAGTCCATTTAAGAATCAAATCAACAAAATTATGCAATTAGAGGTTTTTCTATTTTATTTCTCTCTCAAGAACAATGATACGTAAAAACTTATTCTAACTAAATATTACAACAAGTTCATATCGAACTAAACTAACTAGAAAGCTATTTTTACCACCTTGAGGTATTTACACTTGACACTCTTGATCTTGAATACTACATACAAAGTTAACCCTAACATTCTCCCCCCCCCCCCCCCCCCCCCCCCTCTCTTGTATTCAAGTAACAATCTTTAAAATAAAATTTTATCTTGAAAGCTATTCTCTTCAACATCAACATCAAAACACAAGTTAAATATTCTTCTCCTGATAAGCAAGTAACGTTCTGCCCTGAAATAAACTTTCTACAATCCTTTCAACTTTTAACAAACTTCTAAAATCTCCCTTGCATCTTCTTTCAACAAGATTTCATAAAAAATTCAAACTTTTCTTCTAATCACCTTCAACTAATCTTCAAACTCTCTTTGAATGACTTTAATACAGCTTTGACACTACGTGTACTAAGTTATAGTCAAATCAGCTTCAAGCTCAGTCTTTCTTTTCATTATCAAACTCTTTCTTTCTTTTTTGTTGAGGATTGCAACAATTGAGGACGAGCGATTCAGCGAGTGACGTCGAGAAAATATATTAATATTGTATTATTAGGTTATAATTAGTATAGAGTAGGGTGTATTGATCCTTAGAGTGGGGTGTGTGTCCGAACTACCTTCATTTACATTCATTTTTGTATTAAGTTAAAACTAGAAAATCTAGCCAAATCATTTCCCAACCTACATTGGATATATGAATTAGTGGTTGAAAATCAATGGAATATTTGTCTTTCTTTCTTTCAAGAATCTAAAGTTTGACTTATCGAATTATAAGAACTGTTTGACTTTTTAATTTCTAGCAATAAGAAAGTTGGTTGGTTATAGGGTTTTCCTTATAAAAGACGATACGCATCATCATATCTTTAAAAACATAAATCTATCATACAATATATTCTATTATCCACATAAGTCTAGCAATTATTGTATTAGTTGTTTTATTGGTGCCTTGGTGGCAACAAGTATCCTCTAAACATAGGTGTCTATAAAAAATATGTTCATATAACGCTTTTAAAAAATGTATTGTAAAAATAGCTAATACAATGTTTTATTTTAAAAATTTGTTAAACTTCCATAAGCATCATATAAACTTATATGTTTGGTAATATAAACTCAAGTCCTCTAGAATAGTCGAGCAAGATACTTATATATTTTTAAAGTTCTCTACAAGGGTTGAGCCAGGATTGCAAATTAGGAGGAGCATCAAACATAAGTACAACAACTTTAATATTAATGTTTTTAAAACACCAAATTATGATAACCTAGCTAAAATACTTGTATCAACCTTTCATTATCCGAATGATTGTTTATGACATAGAAGATTAATCATTATAGTGGTTTTACTCTTTATTACACATACTAGTTAAAATAAAATGAACGAAAATCATCATGTAACGACAACAAAAAACAATATATAAATGGGCATTTAAAAGTCAAATCGGTAAAAAAATTATAGACTGTAGAACTCAACTAAGAACAAAAATATATCAAGACTTCATACATCAATTTAAGTCATAAAGATTAGATGGCTATTTTTTCCTAATTTTTGCTTTAACGTCAAAATTTTTGCTTTAACGTCAAATTTTTGATATATAAATCCATCTAAATCAATGCTAATCTAACAATTTTATGTTGTGAAGCCAATTCATGAAACAAACAAATAAAATCGAACTAGATGAAGTGAGCATTTGAATATATAAACCGGATTATATTATGGAGACTTAAGGGACTTAAAATTTTGAGGTTTATTTTTAAAATTTTGACGACTTAAAATGGAAGGAAATTAGTGTAATTTTACTCTTCTTTTTACTTTACCCATCATTCACTTTACCTACTCACCATACCCCGCCTCACCAATGTTTTCCTTTGATAAGGATACTTTAAAACTATTATATAAAAAGAATTGGAGATTGATGGTAAAAGTTGCATTTTATAGTATATACTTAGTATCATGTGAGACCAAGTTGTTATCGTGAGACAGTGTGAGACCAATACTTAACGTATGAAACTTCACAAAAAAACACCGTGAATGTACATAAAACTCGAATACGCAGACCTAAAAATCACTTTCGATGCAAAAAAATGTCCAAAATAAGGTAAAAAACGAAATATTCACAGCTCAGATTTTGTGAAGGTTACATGTATATAATGCAAACCTTCACAAAGAAAAATGCTGTGAAGGTTTCGTTTTTTTACCTCTTTTTGGAATTTTTTCTTTCGATAGTGTTTTTTAGTATGTTTTAACGATGAATGTTCAATTTTTTTTTACCTTCACAAATGTTTTGATGTGAAGTTTCAAGTAAAGCATGTTTATCTCACCAGTCTCACGGAAAATGTTTGGTCTCACCAGAACTTAACCCTTATTATATATATATATATATATATTAAAAAAATAGGTAATTTCTTTATTCTATAAACTTAATTTTATTACAGTGTTTAGAAAGAAACCAAAGAAAAAGAATGAAAAGGGATGAGGCTATACTATGGACCAGGAAAAAGATGCTTTTTTTCCTTGAAGAATGCCATTGCTTCTTAGAGTGGATCACTACTTGCAAGTAAACGACTCACCACATCCATGTAAAGTGGAGAGTGGCTACCTAGTGTCACCTAGACTCAAAGATTGACTCATGAATCAATTTTGAGGTTCAAGATAAATTAATCATAACCATCTTTCTAAAAGGTTAAGGTTTTATTTTTAAATTTTAATAGATAACATAATTTATTATTCAATATCATTGATTAATCGACTAACTCAAGTATATTAATAAAAATTAAGCAGACTGTAAATCTAAATCTTTTCGATATGAAGTCATATTTTTAAGCTTATTTTCATGCATAGCTCTTGTATTAATGGGAAATAAGATTCTTATAAACCAATAGTGGAATTATGTTGCTCAATATTTTCATACAAAGCTCTTTTTGAAATTATGTTACTCAATATTTTCATCCTAGCACATATAGTTATGAGTACTCTTACCATTTTTCTTACATATTATTTGTCTTTTGAGTTTGTTAAACAAACATATTAGATTTTAGTATTTTAACAAATTACAAAAACTACATATCACTAATGCACATATGGGTATGTTAAATAACTATTATTATGGGTTTGAAAACTACACTATCGATTGAATTTGTTTCAAGTTTTGTTGACCAATTGATCATATTGATCTTGAATAGTATACATCCGATATGCGAAAAACACATAAAACCATAAAATTGGCATCGCATGACGAACAATAAACTTGAACATGAAACAAGATCGGAGGCAACCATGAATGACTTATAGAAGACATTCACAAGTCAAAATACTCCATCCACCCGAAAAGTACAAAATGTATAGGGTTTTATCAGTTGTACCACATTGTCACCGTTCATGTTTCCATCCCTCGTCGTAACAAACGTGAAACAGTGAATTATTGTTCTCCTTCATGCCATGCCAAATATATAACAATGAATTTTGTCTCGTCTTTTCCAATCTTCTCTTGTATACGAAACTCGGCCTAAATATTAGGTCATCCTTAACTGTACCCCTCATATCCCTCATACCCCTCATACCTGCTGCCACCTCAGCGCCGCATCAGCTTTACCAATACCTTACCAACACCATACCATACCATCCTTAACCGTCAGGGCCGCACCTGAGAATTTCGGCGCCCGGGCGGGAAGGTTAAAATATGCCCTACTATTGATTTTTTTAAGCTAACAAAACATACTATTTGTAAGGGGTTTGGAACCTAGTCAAGCTAGGTGGCTCATCCCTACACGATAGTTAATTACAGTAAAACAATACATTGGGGGTGGGGCAGGGGTGGGGGGGCATATACCAAAACCCCATATAAAAAAATATAATACATCGCCTAAAACGATGTCTTCTCGCATTTCTCGAAGCAAAAATATCAATTATTTTGTCGTAGTTAACATTTGAAAAATATTTTTTTTCAATATTCAAAATTGCTAATCGTTTCAATATTTTTTGCCACATAGTAGACTGCATATATGACTTCAATAGTTTTAATATCGAAAAATATCTTTTAGTAGATGCTACCATAACGCTTCCTGAATCGTAATAATTGATTTGGTAAATGGGAAATCGATAATTGATTTTGTAAGTGGAAATGGAAAACTGATTTGGTAAATGTAAATGAAATTTGATTTGGAATCCGATGAACGTTTCTAATTGAGAGTTCATTTAAGAAAAATTGTTTTGCTATTGTTGCCTTATCTAACTTGAGATGAGCTTGCATATAGAAATATTTAACTTTTTTATATAATATACTAACTATAAGAAATGGGCTTATGATGCCCTTTCAAAATTTGATGCCCTGGGCCGTTGCACGGGCCGCCCTTGGGCAGACCCGGCCATGTTAACCGTACCAATTTCATACCACTCTAAATAATTAATTAAAAAATAAAAGAAAAAGAAAAGAAGAGAGAGATAGAGAGAAAGGTGGGGTGGGGTGGGTAAGCAACCGGCACCACTATGCCGATCCCCTTTCCTACCGGTGTCATACCTTTCATCCATAACGGTGTTACCACCGGTACCGATGTGGTACCGGTGTGGTATTGGTACCGCCTCCCATTGTGGATGGCCTTAGTTATAAGCCGATGTCTTAGCATAGTTATGGAAAGGGGAGAGAAGCTAATTAAGTCGTTGGATCATGATTGTAGCATGTAAAAAAGATGAATCTGGATGACGTCATCTAATCACCTGTTGCTCTTTCTTTCCCACAAAATGATTAGAGTGAGTCCCTACTGTACTTCCCGTGGACCATACCATACATACAAAACTCCTTCTGATCAACGACGGTGTACCATACTTACCATGCACGTGAGGTGTTTGGTGTGGATGCACATACCACGCCCCTTTGGGTCCAAACATGTTTTCTGCTAAATAGATGGTAGAAACAATTTTTTAAAAAGGACATTTTAGTTCAAATATTAATTTCTATTAATGGCCTAGTTAGAAAAATAGTCATATTTTTTCATAGTATTTTCAAACAATATTTTAAAATTTTCTAAAATGTATGAATAAAAGTTTAGGATTTTTAAGAAATTAAATAAATTTAACGTTAATAGCTTTTAAGTTTTAAAGATTATAATATAATTAAGTTCTTAAATATTCTATATATTCAATAAAATATTAGTTCTTTCATAAAAATCAGTTTTAGGAATTCTATAAATTTAAGAAATTTCTCTATTTTTCTTATTTTCTCAAGAAGTTTTTAAAAGTTTGTTGGAGTTACAACTTACTTAAAAAAAAATTAAAATCTACGTTTCTTCTCAAATTAAAACATAGATAATTTTCTTCTCAAACTAAAACAAGATTTATAAACTTATCAAAGTACTAAGCTAATAGAAACAGTTTCACAAAATATCAAATATGAACATTTCATCTCTTAGGTCACGAGTACCATAGAAATATTTAGTTTCGTGGTTTTACAGCCACATCAGCGTCACGTCAACTTTCCACTATCTCACTTTCAAACCATCATCAATATTTCAAATCTCATAGCACAATCTTTCATACCTTCTACATTTTTTTTAATTATATGTATATATAAATAAGGAGAGATAAATAGAGAAATAGAGCGGGTTCACCAAACCGCTGCCGAAACCAAGAGTGAAACCAAGAGCAGGGGTAGGTTGAGCCCACCGTGCGTGCCACGAAACCAAACATGTGGTACAGTTAGCCTTAGGATTTCATAGCCACTAGATTTCGGATTTCTCAACAACAAAATATTTTAATGCTCTCTAACTTTCCCTTTTCAAAAAAACAAAATGCTCTCTAACTATATATGGCCCATCCTTTAATTCTAGGGACAAGTACACCAAAGTGTATCCAACTTGTCACCAAAAATTATTGTATGTACTGAACTTACAATTTTTACCTTTTGACGTATCAAACTTTTAAAAAAAATGTATTGTGTGTATTCGGTTACCTGCTAAGCAGGTAACCTATAACAATCTCCGGCAACAATCTCCGTCTTCACCGAGCAACAATCTCCGGCGAAAACGTTTCTGGCCACCACCACCGTCTTCAAGACCCACTTCCATCACCATCTCCACGACGTTTCCGGCCACCAAGCCTCCATCACCACCATCGCCGGCCACCCCTGCAACACCACCATCTCCGGACACCCCTGTAACCCCCATCTTCGACCTTCCGACACCACCATCTCTGGTCACCCCTGTAACCCACCATCTCCGGCCACCCCTGTAACCCACAATCTCAGTCGCCGGTAATCTAGAAGCTTCCGTCTTCGGTGCCGTCTTCACTGAGCAACAATCCCTGGCGAAAACGTTTCTGGCCACCACTACCATCCTCAAGAGTCAAGACCCACTTCCATTGAGAGGAGATGGGGTCAAAGGAGGAGAGTTGGAGGGTGGATGTGTGGTCGGAGGAGAGGGTGTAGAGAGAGAGGTACGCCGGAAAATGGTCGTCGGAAAACCGGTGCCACGTCAGCATATAACCTGCTATAACAGGTTGGATACACACAATAAAGCTTTTGTAAAAGTTTGATACGTCAAAATGTAAAAATTGAAGTACAATACATACAATAACTTATGACAAATTAGATACACTTTAGTGTACTTGTCCCTTAATTCTAACGATCTAATTAGATCTCATCTAATTTTTTTTTAGAATGATTGTGGAAACTTGCTTTTTTAAAGGACCAACAGAGCGGATTAAACAAACTTAACTATTATGGTCATTTTCTAAAAGTTCACTTATTTTCATACATTACTCATTTTTTTTTCTCAGTAGGTATTCGTTGACATATCTATATGCAACCTGTGGTGATCGAGTGGTTCTCGTGAAATCAGTAAGATTATGTGTGGTAAACTAGCTAGTAGTGACACAGACGAAAATTATTGCATGGTCTCGATTAAAGAACATCAAATCCCAATAAATAGAACTTTCAAGCAAAAGCACTAAAATAAGAGAAAAACTCTCAAGAATCCTTAAAGAGAAGTAATAATATTAAACTGAATAATATGAATCGAAATGACAATGAAACCTAGCTATTGATCCTATTTATAATCTAAACTAAAAAGATAATTATGGAATGTAAATAATCCTAAATCTACTATAATAATAACTTGATAAAAAAGCTAGATAAACACTTACGTTGTGTTTGGCAAAAATAAGCTAGCTAAGCTAGCTTATATGCTAGTTCATCCAAACATGCACCATAAGCTAGCTTTTTGAAAGGCTACTTTGAGTAGTTTTTTGTAGCTTTTTCCAATTATATTCTTATTAATAGTAATTATTAAATTCAAATATACATTTTTTTGTCATTTTACATAGTCATAAGCTAGGTTTTGCAAAACATAATTTGTTTATAAGCTAGCTTATCAGCTAACAGCTAGCTTATCAGCTAGTTTGCCAAACGTAGCCTTAAACTAAATAATAATACCTGATCTAAATAATTATTTATCAACTAATAAAATATTTAAACAAATTGATAAATGCCATTAACTCAGGACTGATCAATTGACCCAGTGACTCGCTCGCGGCGCGAGCCATCTTCCTCGCGTCGCGAGGTTCTTTCTATTGGCTTCGGCCGTGTTTTCGATGCTGGTTTTTAATCCTCTTTCGAGCTCTTTTTCGCGATTGGATATTTAAAGTTATCCAATACAGCTCGAAACCTTTCTGTATTAGTTAGCTGATAAGCTAGCTTATGAACAAATTATGTTTCGCCAAAAACTAGCTTATGAGTATGTAAAATGACCAAAAGGAGTATATTGAGATATAATAATTAATATTAACAAGGGTATAATTGAAAAAAAGCTAAAAAAACTCCAAAAAACTACCTCCAAGTAGCTTTAAAAAAAAGGGATTACTTCTTCAAAATGTATCCAACTATCCATAATATATTATTGTATGTATCCACCTAAAAAAATTCCTTTTGTATATATCAAACTTTATTTTTTAGTCTATTGTGTGTATTTTTGATACACATAATAGTATATTGGGGGATAGTTGGATACACATAATAGACTCAAAAATACACATAATAGACTCAAAAATAAAGTTTGATATATACAAAAGGTATTTTTTTAGATTGATACACACAATAGTATATTGGGGATAGTTGGATACATTTTGAAGAAGTAATCCCTAAAAAAGACTAGCTTATAAGTTACTTTTTATCCATCCAAACATGTTCACAAAAATAAGCTATATTATGATTAAGCTAGTTTGTGTTTACCAAACAATGTCTAATTAAGGCACCAACTTGATATCGTGTAGTGTATATATTTTTCCTTAGCTGATCTCATAAATATGTTGTGTTTAGGGCTAACTTTTTGGAACTAATTTGTTAAGATTTGGATTATAATTATGGGTTTTTTGTTTGAGATAACTTACTTATATATTGATATTAATTATCATGTTAATTTGCCGTCCATCTTTTACAAACTTTATGTATGTAGCATGCCTAAATTTGTCGTCCATTTTTTACCAACTTTATGCATGCCTAAAATTGTCATCTTAAAACTTAGTGAAGCTTCATCCATGAATAATTGATCTAACCCAGTATGGTTTGACAATGGGTGTTATATAGACCTAAAATGTAGAATTGGAGCTCTGAGGAGTGATTATTGAACCAACAACATTTTGAAGTTAAATTGAGGATCTTATGCTATGTTGATGCTATAGTACCATTTACAAGTTATTTTGAATAACTCACATTATAGTATCATACAAATATTCTGATCTTCAAAATCTTATTTTTTCATTCTTATGATTTTTATTTTTATTTTATTTTTATCCTTCCATCAAACTTTGTTAACTTTAGTGGTTAAGTAATCTAAGAAAATGCGTTATTAAATTACATATTTAGTCTTTATTCTTGACCATTCTTTATATATACTCTTTACTTTTTTTTTATCAAGACATTTAATTTTATTGTTTATTATAAACTATTATAACTTTAATAAGAAAAATAATTAAATAACTTAATTAAAGTACATGATGTGTTTTTCCAAACCTTTTATTCCTAAGGTTTATCAAATGTTACTGATTTGATCCTTAAAGTTCATTTATTACAAAATAAAACCTCCAAATATGCATTTTATTATGTATTTTGTCGCTCATGTTAATGGCCATCCATCAATCCCTTAAATGAGAGGGAAAAATGACCATTATAACCTTTTAAATCAATTATATACTTTTATACTAATAGCGACATAAAATAGACATAAGTTACATTATATACTTTTTTTATTGTAACCTTATAGATAAACACCTAATACAACGCATGAACTCCGTCATACTAACCTTTCGTATGACAATATATTTACAAACTTATGTTTCATATAAATACATCTTACTACTTATAATAAAATCTATCACACTTTATAACCCGGTGGGAAACCTGCGTTGTTAATAACTAGTTATATATTGCAAACTCATCTACAATTCAAGAAATGAGGAAGACTTATTCCTTATGATGTTATCTCAATTTGCTTTAATATATATATATATATATATATATATATATATTTATAGAAATTATTTTATTTTGTACGATTAAACTTTTTGTTTGGCCAAATAAGTCATCCAATAGTTTGTTTAAAGGATCAACCAAGAGTAATCAACTCTCAAGGGTGGCCTAAGTATTAGACGAGGCGGGCGATGGCCCAGGGCATCAAAGCCCAAGGGGCATTAACTTAGGCCCACTGATGTAAATAGTATTAAAAAATATTAATTGTTAACTACAAGGTTTAAACCCTAAACCTTCATGATGATTAAACACTTCCTTACCACTAAGCTATTAATATCCTTGATAATTTTTTCGTCTACTTTAATCTTATTACGTTTCTCGTTGATTTATTATTATTTTCTATAATTCATTTTTTTCGACTTTTATTTTGTTTTCATGACAACACTTATTAATCTTAAATAAAATAAAATTAATAATATTCAATAATTAAACTTTGTATGTTTTTGTTTTAAAAAAATTCATGTGATAATATTTAAAAGTTTATTATTATTTTCGTCACACATTTTGTAAGATCAAACTTTACATGAAACAATTTAGATTGCCTAGATAATTTAAACAAGAAACCACAAAGATATTTCGCTATATTTTCTAAAATCAAACCTCGTATGAAATAATTTAGATCATTACATAGTTTCAACTCTTTTTTGTGATCTGCACAATCATAAATATTATTATCGAAAATACTATTTATTTTGTTTTGTATTTTTTATTTGATGTTGAATCTTGTAAATCCAATTTCACTCAATAAGTGTATTTAGATATTTAAAAATATGATACAAGTATAATATTAAGTTTTATATGTTTTAAGACAAATTAAACATCATACACATTGTTGTATACAGTTAGTTCGAGCATAACTACGATTATATACAACGACTCTAAACATCAATTTAGTTTGATGTTACAATATAATACTATATAATTATAAGATAGGTATAAAAACAACACATTATTATTCACTAATAGTAACAAATATTGGTCTTTGATGTTTTGATGCAATATAGGTTTTAAATAATGGAGGCATTATTTAGCCTTTTCGCCCATGGGCATGAAAAACCTTAGGACCGGCCTGTCAACTCTCATGAGTTTTCACAAAGGTTCCACAACTTTTCTTTACATACCAATAATCCATTGTCAATTTTAATCTTTCTATCAACGTGGAATACCGCAAACCCGACCACATATCAAAAAATGAGAAATATCATTGCTTATGATGTCACCTCATTCTTTTAGGGTTATGCTTTAGTGTATATAAACGATTTTTTATATATTTTTTTTGCTTAAAGACAATTGGCTAAAATAAGTTAAACAATAGTTTGGTAGTGTGTCGCCAAATTGAGCCAACAATGTTTGTTTAGAGAATCAACTAAGAGTAGTAAATCCTCATGAGTTTTTACAAAGGATTCATATTGAGGAGGTTCAATTGCTAAAGAAGTGGCTTCAACTATCGACGGATTAAGTTCAAATCCAATTTGATGAACATATTTAGATTTGGTATTACTCATTGAAGAAGTTTTAATATCGGTAGAAGTTTCAACATTTGAAGAATGTAAAGGAGGTGTATGATTTAGAGGAATAGTTGATATCCCAAGGAGGATTAAGTTATACTATTATTAGTTGCAGGAATGATTAATGGATAAGCATCTGCGTGTTTGATAGCTGAAAACACTACGGTCCAAAATGGGGCAATAATATTCCACAATATTGGTGCAAGTATACACCGACACTGTGATCGCTACAAGTAATAAAGTGATAAATATATCGTGATCGTATCCACAGGGATTGGTTTTCAGAACTTCGAATATAGAGTTGAGAATACACTGATTTCAGTTAGAGAAAAGAAAATATTTTTGTGATTTTTATAACAGTTAAATAGAGAAAATTAAATTAAAGCAAAGGAAATGGGTGTAAACTTTCTCTTAATACCAGGTAGTACACGAGTTTAGAAACTTCACGTTATGGGATTATTCATAAAAAACCAAATCTCTCGAAACCACGTTTTTACAAATAAAACATACCGTGAAGTTGCTACGAAGTCGTCGTTATTACCAAATCGTAAGATTGCCGGTTTTACTAAGTAGACTTTAAAGAAAATCTCGTTCCACCGAGTATGGGGATTTACACCCAAGTCTCCTTGTGATATAAATCCCGACCGGCTTACTGAACCTTAGAAAACCATACAGAACCCGCATCTCTGCGTGATTATCAAAGGCCCTCTCGAGCTCTTCGTGTATTATCCAAACCGTATTTCGGACCCACCCATCTCTGGATCTGAGGTCTAACACGACACATCAAAATGGCTGGTTTATCTGTATCGAAATTAAACGTCGGTTCAAATAACCAATCTTAAGATCCGAAAGTAATGACAACACCCAAGTGCTGTCTACACGGTCTTAAGAGGGACTTACACCCACACCCATAAAGGGGTTTAGCCTAAAATAAAAGACATAATAAAAATAAAGTTAACTACTACTTGCATAAAAATAAATACGGAATGTAAAGTACAATACGAGAAAATAAGTACGAAAAACTTAAAGACGATAATTAAATAAAGTTGTTGATCCAGTCTTCCTAAGACCTTATGAAATATCAATGATCATTTATCTTTCATCTTAGAATACTTAGCAAAATATAGATGCTTAGGGAACTACAGCGAGTCTGTTCGCTGAAGGTCCATACTGCTGAGCATGGTTCATAAATGATATCAACGATAGCTTGTCACTGACTCCTTTCAGTGACAGCGATAGCTGATAACTGCTAATGTATTCTGTGAAGACAAACAGTCATGTCACTAGGAAAACCATCGGCACCATCTACTGATGTAAGCTGATGATAGAGTCAGTGATGCTAATGATCTGAAGTTGAAATCAGTGACAGCTAGCTGACTACATACACATGACGATTTAATGAAGACAAGTCACAGTGCCTCCCTGACCCTTCCCAAGGATCAGCGATTCTAAGGCCTGATCAGTGACTTGTTCTTTAAGAATATTAATTTTGTCTTCTTGTCTTATATGCACAAAAAGGATTTGGTTTGCCTTTCTGACAATAAGTACATGAGAGATGTCTCTTTACTGTTCACTCCTTACTTGTCAACCATAAGGCCTCTATTTACCATAGACCATGAATCTACCAAGCATGGACCTTCTTTTATGGTACAATAGTACACCAAACCCCAATCTTTACATGACAAGTGTAAAGTTGGGTGTGACATGCATTTAATGCATGGGGTATAAATTTGAACATAGTGTGTTCTTCAAACACCGAACCTTTGGTCCATGTTCAATACCCCTATCCTTTTTCTTTCTATCTTCTACCCTCTAATTCTTGCTTAGTGCATAAGCAAAGGCTATATGTCTTAAACTTAAATATTGTTTTGGATCTTGACAAAGTCTTGATCCTCTTCAACAAACAATCTACTTCAGTTTCACACAAAGGCTCCATAGGAGTCGTGAACTGAATTAAGTGGAAGAAACTGTGTTGATTGTATTCAACCCCCCCCCCCAATCCATCTACAATACAATCTATCTTATTGGCCATCAATAGAGGACCAACAAAAGCATTAAAGAAAAAAAAAGGGAAAAACACCTTAAGCTCCTCCATTAATGGAGGAGCATGGTGAAGGGAGAAGATGAAGAAGATGGTGCAGGGGGTCTATATGAAGAACAGAAGCTTGCTTTATATAAGGGTTTGTAACCCATGGATATAATCCATGGGTTTTATTTCAACCAGTAGTGATCAGCCTTATCCTTTTCTTGTTCCCTTCTCAAAACATTCTCACATGGCCACTTGCTTCATGCCTCTTCAGCGTTCCAAAAGCCAAGTTAAGATAATTCCCCATAGTGGTGACACAACGGGGAATTCTGCTGTAAGAATTTCTGAATCTTGAGCTGCTGGAGAGCTTTTGGGCTGCTTTCGGGATTTGGACTGATTTGTTGAGCTTTGAGGCTGTTTTTCATCAAACTTGATCTTTTGTGTTTATCAATACCTTTTAAAAACATTTTAGTCCAAAGAGAAGAAGGAGAGCAAAGTGGGTATAAAATAATATACAAAACGAGGTTTTTTAACACTAAATAACTCTCAAAATAGAGAGTTATCAGTATTCATCTTGAGGAGGTTTATTGAATGATGCATCAAATTCTCTATAAATAGATATCATCCATTGATTTAGATTTTAACTTTCTTGATAAGAATTTGAATTAGCTAAATGAGATTCATTAAAAGTGGCATGAATGGTTTATTTTATGCAGTGTATTTTTTTGTTGAATATCCTGAAGTCCTTGGACAGTGAGGAGTATACGAGAAATACATCAACTTCAGGGTCGAATTTCCATCCTCTTGAGGAATGATATATACGAGAAATATTACATCATTAACTTCAGGGTCGAACTTTCATCCTCTTGAGGAATGATATATTTTTTTTGGGTGTATAAACCCTTAGACCCGAGAAACAAGACCAAAGTATAAAACTCATCAACAATGACAAATGTACTTTTCTTTCCACCAATGGGTTGAACATTGACAGGGCCAAATAAATCCATGTGGAGTAGGTGAAAAGAAGAATTCACTGAAGAAACTTGCTTTGATTTGAAGCTAGCTCTTGTTTGCTTGGCTTTCTCACATACTACACAAAGAGATTCCTTTGCAAATGTGTGTTGCGAAAGGCCGGTAAGAAGTTCATCTTTTGAAAATATTTAATTTTTTGAAGTTAAGATCGGAAACATACTTGTGCCATAACGAGTTGATATCTGATGAGGGCTTTGAGAGAAAGAAAATATTCTCAATGCTAGGAGAATCCATGTTAATAACAAAGACATCCACCATTTTAGTTTTAGTCAAAACAGTTTGCCACTCTTGTCATTGACTTTGCAAGCTTTCTTGGTGAAGAGTATAGGGAAGTTTTTATCAAAAAAGTTGATTGATGCTAAGAAGACTATGCTTTAGTCCTTCTGTAACAGCTCGTCCCACATCGGCTGGTGAGGGGAACGAAGCACTCCTTATAAGGTGTGTTGATACCTCACCTAGTGAGACGCGTTTTGGGTTGTGACCTGGACTGGGCAACTCCAAAGCAAAACCATGAGGGAGTAGAGGTGACCGGTTAGGGCCCTGTGTCTCCAAAGCGGACAATATCGAACCACGGTCGCCTGGGCTGTTACAGATGGTATCAGAGCTAGGACCGGGCCGATGTGCACAACGGGGACGTTGTGTCCGTAAGGGGGGAAAGTGTAACAGCTCGTCCCACATCGGCTGCTGAGGGGAACGAAGCACTCCTTATAAGGTGTGTTGATACCTCACCTGGTGAGACGCATTTTGGGTTGTGACCTAGACTGGATCCAAAGCAAAACCGTGAGGGAGTAGGGGTGACCGGTTAGGGCCCTGTGTCTCCAAAGCGGACAATATCGAACCACGGTCTCCTAGGCTGTTATACCTTCAACATAAGAAACCTATGGAAAAGTAACTCCCTATTGGTTAATACACCAAAACTACTGGCATAGCCTTTTTCATTTCCATCGAATGTCACTAAGGGACCTTTCTCTTATATAATTCATATACAAAGAACGTATTACAATCATATGCCGAGAGGATCCACTGTCATGATACCAAATTCGCCTATCCTGCAAATATAAAAGGGATTAATGTAACACCCTAAAAATCAGGGCGAACAAAAACTTTCATTTGCACAAAAGGTGGTATACAAATTGTAACGCCATGGCGTGAGCTCTTCCCAAAATGGGGTATAAGTAATGTATAATTACAATGTTTGTAATCAAATGAAGAGATACAATAACCAAACTAGTCTAGTTCCGTCTAGGAGGAAGACTACAAAAGGGTTATCGTCAACCATAAATATCGCGGCCTAAAGGACCGGTCTCTCATCTTTCCCCCATGCTCACTCAAAGCCCGAAGCCTACTTGGGAGCGGCGTCCCTAGTACCTGAGAGACACATCGACACCAAGCAAGTGTTAGGCTAAAGGAGCCTAGTGAGTTGTACAAATAATACCATACATGAAGGAACGTAATAATACATGCGAGATATACAAGATTATACTAGCAATACAAAATAGCATGTTAAACCGGTTTATTATTTTATCTGCGGAAACAGTGGGCGCGACCCACCTCCACCAACCAATGCCCCGACATTCACTAATTTCAAACACCTCGATGTCCCGAATTTAGCATGGCAACATCATCCGAGGCCCGCGCACCAAGGAGCAACCCGAGGGCCGGCGACATAGGGGCATTCCTATTTCAGAACCTCCCAAGACTGTTTGGTGTGGACACATTGCGTTGGTTCGTCCATGTTATTATCATTTAGGATCGTGAGACGGAATTTAGCATCGCGTCACGTCCATATCATTTCCACACAAGACCTAGATACTGAATTTAGCATAGCATCTAGTCCATATTATTCACATACAAAACCTCGACACTGAATTTAGCATAGCATCATTTCAGAGGTATGTATCGAAGGTCTCAAGCCCTTTATATCATTTCGGGTAAGCCCCATTTCGGGTATCAATTCCATTCTTACATAATCCCAAGTCATGTATCATGTAGTGCATTTCACATAAATACATTTATCATACAACCCGTAGGTTTAACACATACGAAATAGCATACGGTAATTTCATCTCGTGTAAGGGGTAACACCATCCAAGTCATTCATACTAGTATAGCACTTCATACATATCATGAGTATCCTCAACTAAACATGAGAAGTAATCTATACCAAATTCACATTTATTCACATAATAAGCAAGGAATAGACTTCATCAAAATGATGTGCTCTCATTTTAACAAAATAGTTTAGCAACTCACCTTAGGGTTTTGTGACAAAAACCCCCAAATTCCAAGATTAGATCAAATAATGAGCACGAACCTAAAATCAAGTAAATCGAACCCTAGGTTAGTTCATAATCCTAATTATATGCATAGATCCAACCTACAAGGGTTTATTTGAAGCTTACCGAGTGAGATCCAAGCTAAAACCCTAGAACTGGAGTGTTCCCCTTTCAAGCAACAATGGTGGTTGAGGTAGAAATAGAGAAGATGAAGATGATGGAGCTCTAGATAACGATCTTGCTAACTTGGATCTTCAATCCAACAATGGAGTTTTGAAGAGCTTGGAAGGAGAAGAATGTAGGAAAAAGAATCAGCTCCAAAGGTTAAGAAATGAGGAAGTAATGAGCAAATGAAGAGAGAAGGGTATTTAACCTGTTTTTGATTTGACACAGCTCACGAAAGCCCAAAACAGCACTATGACAACGCTTCTTAAGGTCTGAAACAGGCAACAGGGACGAAAGTCCAAAACGGCACTATGACCGCGCTTTTAAGGTCCAAGATAGGCAACTGGAACGAAAATCCATGATTTGATCCAAAATTCTAAATCCCATAATTTATCAAAGAACCATTACTACATCCGAAAATTACGGGTGTTATAATTAAGTTTCCTTTGGTACCCATTTTAATATGGGACTAGTAGTTTTTAGTGGACTTATAAGGTTCATGGATCTTAACTTTAGCTTAAGTTTCAGCTTTAGTGACTTTTACCTTAGTTGAGATTTCGGCTTTGGCAAGCTTCTGTCCTTTGGCAAGCTTATGTCCTTTGGCTGACTATTAAGCTTTAAGTGTTTTCTTTAGATTGAACAATTTTTCTGTCTTAGTAGCATTTGGGCACTTGCTAGCAATATGGTCAGTGTTATCACCGTGATAACATTTACGTTAAGTGTAAGTGCAATAACAATGGATCAAATCAATTAATTCTCATTCCATGATGTAAATCTTTACAATATGAACTTTCTCTCTCTAGATTCTCTCTCTAGAACACACACTAATGAATATTACAAATAAGCTCCTTCTCTCAAGTCTCTCAAGTCACTGACTAACTCTCCTTCTAACACACTATATATACCCTTGACCTCAACACTTACTAACATTGACTTTTCTAACTAATACTTTGACTTTACATATAAATGCTTTGACTTTGACTTTGATGCTTGACTTTCTTCTTTGACTTCCATCCTTTGACTTTGTTTGACTTGAATATTGATTCCTCATCTTGAGATCTCGGATACAATAATATTTGCTCTAACAATCTCCCCCTTTGTATTCGAGATCACTCTTCAAAATGAGCTCCAGCTTTAATGATCTTTTGTCTTCATGTCAAACAAACTTTTTCGGTCACAAATTTCAAACAACTAACAATCTCCCCATTTATACACGCATCATCTTCAGAACAAAGTCTTCAATTTTGAAATCAGATCATCACAATCAGCCAGATAAGCTCAACACATAACAATTCCCCCTTTTTCAAATAACATCTTTGAATCAACACTCTTCAACTTGAAGCAGTCTTCATCAAATCCAGAATTCCCTCTTGAGGTCAAATCCAGAAACCCTTCTTGAGGTAACCAAAGCCAATGGTCAAGGATATTTAGATTCTGAGCTTTGACACTACGTGTACTAAGCTCTTCACCTTCTCAATATAAATCCATCATATCTTCAAACTCTTCAAACCACTTTCTCAACTTCAGCAAATCAAACCATTCTTTCATCAACCTTCATAACTCGAACTCAATCTTTAAATCTAAAGGCTTTTCAACCTTAGATTCAAAAGATTTAAACTTTGATCTCTCTTTAGCTCCCCCTTAATACTTGCTTTCTTCCCTTAACTGTTACTTCACAACACATTTCTTCACATAAACCCTCAAAACTTGAATGAACCAACATCATGAAATCTTCAACCGACCCTACTTGTTATCTTGAACTCTTCAAATCAACGATACTTGATGTCTTGAAAATCTTCAACACATATCATCCTGAACTCTTGCACATAGATCCCATATCGTCATCATGCTTTTGCAAATGTCTTTGATGAAACTTCTCCCCTCATGATGATTAGGAGAATCCTGAGCATCATGAACAATCAAAGACATCATCATCAAATAGCTCATTCACAGGAACTGCTCCCCTCAAAAGTTGGTTTACCATTCAAAGAACCATATGTCCCCCTCAATCAAACAGCTCATCCATATCAGAGTGCTCCCCCTCAAATCCAGCTCAAGTTGCTCCCCCTCAAATGATGGGTAATCAGCTAACATAGAAGCACATTTAGCAACTATTGACACAACAACTCATAGAATTGTGTGGCCTATTTTCAGTGTTGGCAAAAAGGGTAGCACTGATAGGACTTCCAGTCATCACTGAATCAAAGTTATAAAACTAAGTTCTCAGACTGTTCCGGCAATATCACAAAGATATGCAATTGGAATCACAAAGACTCGTGCAAGTGTCAAAGAAATATCATCATATCAATTAGGCTCAAATATTGAATCAACCTGGGACGCAGATTGAAAATCAATGACTCTTGTGCATATAATATGAAGTTCGGAGACCGGAGAGGATGTCTTCCTTGTTTCAATACCTAAATCTTCCGAGTGAAGATTAGATAGATGATGTGCTAATTCTCCGTGAGAATTGAAACAAACATCTTTTAAGAGATATTTGAGTAGCTTGGTGGGGTGACACGAGTTATCGACACTGGGTCCATGTCTTGTTTCAATATTCATCTCCAAAGAATCGAGAATGAATAGATGATGTGGTTACCCGGATAACTGTATAGGTTTGGGAAGGATCTTCTTTTATTCTTTTTGATCCTGTCTCACACTCACCATTTTCTTTTAGCTCCCCCTACACTCAAGCTCTCGGCATTTTACCTCATGCACACCCTCACAAACTAGGTCTAACCTAGGGATGTGTTTCTTGGGTAGATCCTCCGGCTCTGGATTGATCATAGAAACTTCTATATCCTATCACACATAAGTTGATATCATGAAATGATATTCTTTGAAACGTTTAGTATATTCATACCAGAACGTGATATGATGGTGATTCATATGTGATACAATATGTATATGGGGAACATATGTTGAACAGAAATGGGGAACATTTGTTGATGAGATCATATGTTGAAGAAATTCATTCAAATGCTCTAACAAGTGATGATTGATTATAGAAATTAAAAATCTTGATCGAATTCCAAAGAACAAAATTCAAGCGCTAAACAGATAGACTCAATAAGCACAGTGTATTCAAGAAATGAATCAATGATTAGAAAGTTTAATTGTGAAGAACAATTCACAATTAATAATCTGAATAAGAATTGAATCATTGAAATGATATAACGTGCATTGAAATCAAATTGGAATTCAAGCGAGTGTATTTCCACCGAATAATAACAACGAATATTGGAGATGTGGAAATAACTATGACAAGAAATTTATAACACGTGGCAATTCTTGAACGATTCAGAATCGGAAAGAAACTAACACAAGTAAGTTCCTCATGATGAATACCACGATTAAAGACAGTTAAGGTCAAGTTCTAAACTAAGGGTTTAGAGGGATACTTACATTGAAGCGCATAAATGAAGTACGGGTCCTAAACTGAATGTTTAGAAGCCACTAATCATTGAAGATCGGGTCCTGAACTGAATTATTCAGGAGCCACTATCTAGGATAATCTTCCTCTCTAACTCAGATATTTTCTTTGAAAGATTAACACTTGTCAAATCAAATACCTTTCTTTCTTCTAATAAAGTATTTTGAAGATCAGAAACAGTCTTTGTAAGCTTCTCAATTTCTGTTTCAAACACATGTCTTTCTTTCGCAACCTCTAGTTCCACATTTTGCTTTTCCTGTCCAGCTTTGTCTTCTAATAATTTCTGAAGATCAGCCACTGTCCTTTGAAGCTCGAAAATCTCTTGAACATATTCTTCTCTGTCTTTTGCAAACCTGCTTCTTTCATTCACCAGATCATGTTCACTTTCATACACAACTTGTTGTAGAATCTGGATTTGCTCAAGAAGCATCTCTCTTTCAGCATTGTGCTCAGATTGAGTCTTTTTGAGAAGATTTTCAAGATCCACAATCTTTTCTTCTAAAATCAATGTAGGAACATAAGGTTTGGCTTCGACAACTGATTCTTGAGAAGAATTAATATCAGGATAAACCAGAAAATCAGAAGAATTAGATGTGTCTTTTGATTTGATTCTCAGAGTGTCTGAATTATACACAAACTTGACCCTATGATATTTAGGTTCATAATATACAGGATCATGTGTTTCAATCTCTTGCATATCTGAGAAAGCTTCCTTCATTTCAAAACCTTTTAAAGAAGGAAATCTGGTGCTCATTAACATACTTGTAAAATCATAAAATGCAGATTTCTCCTTAAGAGCGTTTTTCAACACATTTGGATTCTCATAACCTAAACCCCATTTAACATCAAGAAAATCTCTAAGTGCACAGGGTTTGTTTAGAAAAATTGTCCGTTCATAAACACCTATTTTGTGAAGCTTCTCATCTAAAAATTGAATTATCTTGTTTGATTCCTTAATTTGCTTTTTACATTGAAGCTTTGTCTCTGCAATTTGTTTTTCAAAATCAAGCTCTTTCTCTTTGATCTGATTTATCATTTGAAGCTCTTTTTCTTTAATCTGATGTTTCATTTGAAGCTCTTGTTCTTTAATATGATTTTTCAAATGAAGCTCTTTTTCTTTAAATTGAGCAACTGCTTTTGCAAGCTGTGTTGTAAGACTAGCCTTCTCACGTTCTAGTCTCTTCGTTTTATCCCAATCTCGTTCATACTGAATTTCATCATCTGAATCCATTGTTATCTGCACAAAAGATAATAAGGATCGTCAACAGAAACTTCGATTAGAAGTGTAAGTAGTGCACAAAAGATTTATTTCAAACAAATCAAAAAAATTCCGAAGAAAAATGGGTAAAAAATAAACTTGAAGTACTAAAAAATGACAAAACCAAGGAACTTAAACGACTCACAAACGTGAAAACACACGTACAAGGACTGAAAATGAAAATAGAATGAAAAGAAAACAAAAACACAACTATTTAATAAAAGAAAAAGAAAGAAATAAAAGAAAAGAAAAAACAAACAAACTTGCAAGTACACAAGCTCAAAAATAGCTCAAACACATTCAAAAACACTCAAAAATAAGCCCAAGACTCGAGATACACAACATGGCTCGAGATAGGGAAGAAAATGGCTCGAAATACGAAAAAAAATGGCTAAAAATATGAACACCATGTGATAACACGCGCTATACACGCGCCAGAAGTGAGGATCACGCGCCTAAACGCGCTGGTCACGCGCTAGTCACGCGCTCAACTCGAGCAGCTGACGTCAGCGTGACGTCATGCACGCGGTCAGCACCAAATTGATATCTCTGACCGATTTTCTGACCCCTGATTGAAACATCTGACCGAGAGGAAAGGCTCTGACCGACGAATATGCTCTGACTGAGAGCTTCTGACCGAGTTTGAGTCTCTGACTCGAGCTCTGACCAATCCTTTTAAACCCCTTTGACTGCTGACTCGAGTTCTGACTCGAGCATTGACCTCTGACTCGAGCTGAAACCTTGAAATATGGCTTGATTTGACTAATATGGCTCGAGTTAACAAAAAATGGCTCGAGATATCAATACAATGACTCGAAAATTCAAGAAGTAAACCCACAAACACTTTTTCTCAAAGAAATCTAAACCAAAATGGATCAAAAACTCAAATTTTCATCTTCTTTCTCAAGAAAACTCAAGAACATGAAGAACACCTTCAATCCCAAAAAAATTTTAAAACCACAAATTTAACCTCTGAAACTAAAAACAAATGATAGATTCATGTCCAAAAACACTTTTTAGAAACAAATCTACTCAAAAACGAATCAAAAACACACTAAATCTCACAATCACTCATGACCTCCATTGATGAACTTTGAAGATCTTCAAAAATGAAAACTCAACATTTGAACCAAATTTGATCTAGAATGATTAGAGATGATTAAAAAACACACTAGAAACACAAAAACACACACAAATCTACAAGATCTACAACAAAATCTACAAATCTACACAAAAAATCTATAAAACCCATTTCTTCAAAATTTCTTCAATTCTTCATCAAATTTCTTCAAATCTTCAATCCAATTGTGCACCAATCTTCTGCCATAGCTCTGATACCACTTGTAAGTGCAATAACAATGGATCAAATCAATTAATTCTCATTCCATGATGTAAATCTTTACAATATGAACTTTCTCTCTCTAGATTCTCTCTCTAGAACACACACTAATGAATATTACAAATAAGCTCCTTCTCTCAAGTCTCTCAAGTCACTGACTAACTCTCCTTCTAACACACTATATATACCCTTGACCTCAACACTTACTAACATTGACTTTTCTAACTAATACTTTGACTTTACATATAAATGCTTTGACTTTGACTTTGATGCTTGACTTTCTTCTTTGACTTCCATCCTTTGACTTTGTTTGACTTGAATATTGATTCCTCATCTTGAGATCTCGGATACAATAATATTTGCTCTAACATTAAGTAAGTTATGTCGTGAGGCCATTTGAGTTTGGAAACTTCAAGTGTGCAGGCCCTGCACCAAGTATGCCTTTCTCATGAGAAACTAGACATCAATTTTCTTAGATGTTAAGTCAATCTTCAATTTCTATATCAAGATTATCCTAAAAATACCAAAATCGAATCGAAATTTTAAAAGACATTTTTAAAAAAAAAAATTTCAATTATCCATATCATCTCCTAAATAAAGCTCTTTTTTCCTAATCAAACTATATCATCTCTTAAACTAACCGAACTTTCTCTGTAATTATGCATATTTGTCTCTAAATTTTTTATCATCAGAAAGTCGGGCCCCTACATACACATCAAAAAATCGAGGAATTGTTAAACTTTTGATTGTTTGAGATTGGTTTTGAAATACATATGAAACATTATGAATGTATTTTGGCTTGCAATAGATTTTAATAGACATTTGATAAATTTTAAAAAATTTAGTCCTAGGGGGTCCTAAGTCATAGCTCAAATAGATAAGTAGCGGTGCTACTTGAACATCCCTCCACAGCTGAGATATAAGATATTAGATTAATCAACTAGAGTAAAAAAGGCAACTACACTAGTCGCTCACCTTCTCGTTTCCTTTAGTTGATGCTCGAGCACTCCCTAAAAATGTTTAAAGGTTAGAAAGTGAGGGTTAGACCATAAGGTCTAGTGAATTCCCTCAAAAACAGTTTAATAACAAATGTGGCTCGTTGGCCTAAATATTTCAATTAAAACATTAGTGGTACATTGTGGACATATGATCCAACACCCCGTGTCGTTGGATCGGGGCCGCATCCGACTCCCCAGATCCTAGTAAAACCACTAGTGGCAGGCCCCCTCGTGTAGATGCCCTTTTAAGGGAGGACGAAACAGATTCGTGCTCCACACCACACACTCTTTCCATAGGGATGTACTGTCCCCTGGTACTCAATGTCCACTATGCAACTCACTCCGAAACATTTAATCACATAACAGTATTATAAGCATACTCATAAGTTCACAGTTATTCAATAATTTATCAACATCAAATTTTCATAAAAAACAGTTAAGTAAACATTCTCAGTTTAACAAAAAGTGGTTTGGCAAGGGAACTCACCTCAGTCTATCTCACAAACTAGTCACCACATATAACGCCCGCCTAATGATTTGCGTCGATCTATAACAACACAAGTTAACCTTAGGAACAGCTAAACCCTTGAGATAATGACTCCCTAGGTAGACTTAGCACGGGGGTTCCGACTCAAAAACACCCAAAGTCCGACCCAAAGAACAAAATAGTCCGAATCGGACTAATGAGTAGTCCAACTCGGATTTCTCAATAGTCCGATTCGGACTTTTCTAAGGGTATTCCAATTCGGACTTCCAGATTTCGAGGAGGTTGAGACCTGGTACTCCAAAATCGATCCAAACAGCTCTAAAAACTCGCGATTTCTAAACGAGATTACATAGTGGATCAATCCTATTGCATTAAATACTAGATTCAATAATCAAAGTGGAGAGAGCTTACCCCGAAATGAAAATGGCGATGAAGATGATGAAGCTGCTGATATTCTCCCCTAAACACGCACACACACACAGAGATAAAAATCTTACCCTAAATGACAAAAAGCTTAGGTCACAGCCTATTTAAATGATAGGCTTTGGACCTGTGGCCCCTTAAACATTTTCCCATGAAATTAATACATAAATTCTCAAAAGTCACAATTGGTCCCCATCTTTCAAAAGATTCTCAAAGTAACTCCCAGTTGTCAGAATTATTAAAATCTCTAAATCCCGGTTATTACAATGGAGTAGATTACATCTTTATATCACACTGATTTGGGACTCACATTATCATCCAATACCAATTTAAAAAGAATTTTAAATAAATTAATAATAGTTCAATCGAGTAGGTGTGATTTTATAAACGATCAACTTTTTTTGTCATCAAGTTTTAGAAAAAATTTTAAACTTAATTTTATTTTTATTCATGTTTTCTTATCTTAGAAAACATTATAAAGAATCTGTGGAATATATTGGAGATGATAACACTTGCTAAAAATAATCATGTTATAAATAATTTATTTATTATTATTTTATATAGACTTTAATTCAAAATTTGTAAAATGTTTGTTAAAAATTAGCAATTGTGAAACGATTTTCTTTTAATTTTAGAAAGAAATTCAAATAACTTAATGAACATGCTTATATTGTATTGAACATATATATTAAATTAATTTTATAGAATTGGAACTTAAAGCTTTAAAAGTTAATCCTATATTGTAATAAGTTATGCATTTAAATTCTAAAAAAGTTATCTATTAATAAATAAAAACACACAAATACGTTACGAGTTATTCTTAGTAGATTTCTCTGCAAAGGCTTTGAAGTCAAAATAATTACTACTTTTGTACATTTTGGTATTTTAGTAATTTATATTAAAATTGACCATTGAAATTTAAGTCAAATTCACCAATTTGTGTTATCTTTTAATTTTATGGTAATATCTAATATATTAGTTACATACTTTAATTCAATTAATTACCTTATTTAATAAATCAAAAGTTAGCAAATTACAATTACAACCTCAAAACAATTAAAAAATAACACATTAATCATCTTTATAACTTTGTAAATTAGTTATGGTAAAGGGATGCTTGTCACCTACTCTTTAAGTTTCAACACACTCTCTTTACTTAAACTGCATACAAACACATACTTTTAGAGAGAGAAAACACATACTTTTAGATAGAGAAAGCAAGCTATCATGGAGAAACACAATTTCAACCTCTGCTTTAAGAGCTTTAATCCAAACGGAAGACATATGAGATCTCATTTGCTTAATCTCTACGTTAATCCGAAACCACCGCAATCTCCGTCTTCGGAAGACGAAGATTCCGACCGTTACGAATCGACGAAGAAAACTTCCCGATCGGCTCGCTCGGAAATCTCGTTCTCCGGAGAAGTTACGGTTACGGTCACAGCCAACGTCACCACCACCGAAACCGAGTCGTGGAGAGGACGACGGTCGAAACGGAATCGGAAACCGGAGAAACCGATGAATTTTTCGCCCGAGAGTTCAATCTCGGATTTCTCACCGGAAGAAGACGTGGCCCGCTGTCTGATGATGCTATCAAGAGATCAAAGATGGAAACCAGATGAATCCAATGAAAACGGTTTGAAATCGGAATTGCAGAAAGAAATCGTGAACGTGAAACAACGAGCTCCCGCCCGATCGCGGTACCGATGCGACACGTGTAACAGAGCTTTCCGCTCGTACCAAGCGCTCGGCGGACACAGAGCGAGTCACAAGAAACTCAAACTCCGTGGCCATAACATTAGACAACAACAATCGCGAAATGTGGCCACTGGAGATAATAACAAACTCCGGGAATGCCCCGTGTGTTTCAAGGTGTTTGCTTCGGGTCAAGCACTCGGCGGCCATAAACGATCGCATGTTATGGCTTCGTCTTCCGCCATTGCTTCACAGAGGGTTAATCTGATTGATCTTAATCTCCCTGCACCAATTGAAGATGATGAAGTTAGTCAAATGGAGGAGGTTTCTGTTGTTTCTGATGGCACAGGTTAAATTGAAGGTAACTTTTATTTTAATGGGGAAATTGGCACTTTTAAAATCTGTTCGGTTAAATTTAACTGACTCGCGAAAAAATACTTATAAACCCATGTTCCATCAGTTAACTTTAGAAGTTATTTAGCGAGATTTTAACAGACTCGTTAAATAACTTTTAAATTTAACTGATGCAATATGAATTTACGGGTATTTTTCCTTGTAAGTCGGTTAAATTTAACTGATTTATTAAGATTTTAAAGAAAGTAGTGAGAAGGTAGTGGCTATTTTGGAAAAAAGAGGCAGAGAAACCAATTTCCCTTATTTGTTATGAGGAAATGGTGAAATGGAGATTCTAATTTTAGCTTCAAATTTTAAAAAATATAAATCTTTCTGACTCTGATTTCAGAGTTATTTTTTCCAAAATTTTGTTTATTTTTGCAACTGTTACAGCTTTATTTAAAGAGATGTAATTAATGGAAGGAAGGAAACATGAGAGAGATTTTAATTTTGACTTCCTATTTTCAGCTCTGTTTCTATTTGTCTGCTTTATGTTTGCCTTTGTCTTTACTGTTTTTTTAGCTTTTATTATCCTAATGGGGGATTGCTTTTTTCAGAGGTGAGATTACTAAATGCATTAAAATATGGTTATGGAAACTTGTACTTTGTGTTTTGAAATTTATACATTAGTTTGGCTTTAAACTTCAAATTTGACCAAGAGTTGGCTTCCAATTTGGAGATATTTGTACATTAACAACATATGTTTACATGCAGAAATCTTGTACCAAGGCTGTGTTTTATAAAAAAATAAGCTAGCTTTTTAAAATTTATTTTCAGTAACTTTATGTGAGTTTTTTATAGTTTTTTTTTAGTTATGCTTTATTAAACTTAATTATTAAATATAAAAATATTTTTTTAGTTATTTTACATATTCAGCTGGCTTTACCAAAGCTTCTTGCTTTCCATTCATTTTCTTAGGCTGTGTTTGGTAAAATAAGCTAGCTGATAAGCTAGTCCATCCAAATATGTACCAGAACTAGTTTATAAGTTAGCTTTTTAAAACACTACTTTGAGTAGCTTACGAGGAGCTTATTATAGCTTTTTCCAATTATACTCTTTTAATATTAATTATTAAATTCAAAGATACCCTTTTTGGTCATTTTACATACTCATAAGCTAGTTTTTGCCAAACATAATTTGTTCATAAACTAGTTTATCAGCTACTAGCAAGCTTATCAATTAACAGCTAGTTTATCAGCTACCAGCTAGCTTATAAGCTACGTTTGCCAAACATAGCCTTAACTTTAAGGCTTGGTTTGGCAAGCATAAGTAGCTTATAAGCTAGCTGATAAGCTAGCTTATAAGCTAGTCTATCCAAACATGTACAGGAAGCTAGCTTATAAGCTAGCTTTTTGAAACGCTACTTTGAGTAGCTTATGAGAAGCTTATTGTAGCTTTTTCCAATTATACCCTTGTTAATATTAATTATTAAATTCAAAGGTACCCTTTTTGGTCATTTTACATACTCATAAGCTAGTTTTTGCCAAACATAATTTGTTCAACAACTAGCTTATCAGCTACTAGCAAGCTTATCAATCAACAGCTAGCTTATCAGCTATCCGCTAGCTTATCAGCTACCAACTAGCTTATAAGTACGCTTGCCAAACATAGCCTAAAAAATAGAAAAAAAGAAGAAGCTAGTTTATCGACCTAAGGCTAAAAGTTGTTTGGGTAATGTGCATTTAAACCCTTGCAGATTCATTAATATGCATTATGAATCCCAAGAATCTGTTGCAGAACATAAACATTACACTTTTGAAAAAGAGTATTTTCAACAATTTTCTTGAAAATGAAAAAATAAAGGTTTTCGGATTGGTCTTTAATTAGGACTTTTGGGATGACAGTGTTTATTCCAAAACGAAGAAAAAGAGGTAAATTTAGATAAGTTCCATAAATGATTATATTAAAGAGAAATGTTCCTTTAAATATATTTCTATAACTTTATCAATAATAAACTTTAATTTAAATCTTAGAAGATAGAAATAATATTTTATAATATATACAAAATACTTTAATAGTATAATCAATGTTGTAATATAATAAAGAAGTTGAAAGTATTTTTATTTTTAGTTGAATTTTTATTTTCTATTTTGAAAAAAACTTTTGGTATATTTGTTAAAGATGTTTCCAAAAATTATGAAAATATGAACAATTTTTATTTATTTATTTTATTTTAATAGATTCTATATCTTGATATATAATTAAAGAAAACAAGAAACACTTCACATTTAAGAATTTTCTAAAAAGTTAATATAAAAAGAGAAAAATAATTAATTTATTCATTCTCACAAATTAAATGAAAGTAATTTTTACATAGTATATAATTTCGGATTTTTAATAATATAATTAATATTGCAATATTTTAGTTTTCATTTATAGGTTTATTGATATCGAATATAACATTTTTAGATTTTATCTGTAGGTTTGTTATTCTATATGTTGGAGATGCTTTAAGTAATTTACATTTAACCTCTTGTAACCTCATTAATTGCAATATCAATCCTTGCAATAGAGTTCATATTATTTTGAACCTAAGAGTTCACATTTTTTTCATTGAGTTTTGCCGTGTGCATTTGATCGTGCACATGCCGAGACACCAAGTGTGAACTTGTGCACATGTATGGTGCCGTATAAGGGTGTCACGTATTTGGGCATTTAGTTGGCTACTTGAGTTCAGTTGATTTCAAACATAAATTAAAAATTATGTACATTAACAACTCGAGTTCCGTAATGTCAATATTCAAGCAAATTGTTTGAAAGCTCAAATAAAAGTTTCAAATCGAGGCAAACCATTTGAGCATACACTTTTTAACTGTAGATGTTAATATGCTCATAAATAATACAATTGAAATTAAAAAAAAATTAGTAAAAGTTGTTCTAGCGATAATTTTGAGCTCGAGTTTGTGAATTGCCGAATCAATTTTGAGTTCATACACATAAACCAACTTAGCAAACTTAAAAATAAATCATAATGTGTAACTCAACTTTGTTGGACAACATCATACTTGAGCTCGTACTTGAGCACAGAAAAACTATTTAAGATTGAACCTATTATTTTTTAGTTGAGCCCAAACTATTTGCTACTCAATTTGACTCGATAATATCTATAACTATTGTAACATTTAGAGGTGCATAAAACTTAAGTCACTAACCATCTTATAGGGTTTTTGGGTTTAACAATGATACTTTCAACACTTAAAGATTATTATGACTTTTAGGGATGCTTGATTGAGGAAACAGGAAGTTATTAATCTTATCTGGTCTTATATAATAAAATAAATTATCAAATATCGTGTAATAAAACCTTCATCAAAGGGGGTGAAATGAAACTCACATTATATTTATATGATATTCTCACTCATATTGAACTTTATTTTGTAAATGGTGATGTTAAGTACGTGTTTATTAGTATTGTCCTAAATGTCATGATTCTCATGAAATAAAGGGTCAAAGATGATTTTTAGGAGCATATTAACTAGGAAATTCGTTAATATTAGTTGGTTATTAATTTATTTATACTATGTTATCTTTCTATTATATCGGTATATAGTTGTTTTTATTTCGACGAATATTATTAGATATATTTTGGTACATTTGAGTTAAAAATAAACTTTGAATTATATTTAATTTCTTTTAGTATTACGTATATAAATTATTATACAATATGCTTTTAATTTTTTTGAAATGTGTGAGATTTAAAATATGCATGATACTCAAAACATTTGATTTTAAATAGACAACATAAACGGAAAAAAAATCCTCGTTTCCCTATTGGAGGCGGTGACGAGGATATGATCAAATTCTTCGACGGCAACGGAGCGGAGACGAAGACGAAGAGGAGGGATTGGGGATGGAGATAAAGATTGGAGTCCCTACCCCACACCCGGCCCATTCCCATGCCTATACATACATGGAAAAGTTGCACCTAGTAGTTGTAAGTAGTGTTGAGTAATGAGTCCTAATCCCAATATTGAACCGGTACAACATCGATCTCAACCAATTCATGTATTTTAGTACGGTAATAGGTTATGTGTTTTACTATAATCGGAATTCAGTAATATCGGTACCAGGTCCACTATAATTACCGAAAATATCGACTGCAGCCGAATACAAAAGGACACAATTTTTCAAAAATCCCAAATTAATTCCAAAATTATGTGATACGTTACCATCCAAGGGTTGATAATAACAACCCCTAAATCTTAAAAAATTCAAATATCTTGCAATTGATCAAACCTTTCAATGTCTAAAATCATGAAGTTGCTTGTTTTTATGAACCTATGAAGCTTGACTTTGCTGCATAAAATCATTGTTTGGATGTGAAGAATACAAGAAGAATCCTTCCAGCAAATCAAAAAATCATTCTTTTATTCATCGGTCCCTTTTTAATTTGGTTTATGTATTATTTAATTGTAAAATCGGGATTGATGGGTACTAGTATGAAATACCCATACTGATACCGGTACCGAACCGGTACCATATACCTCTAATCGGTTCGATATTCGGTATTGAGTTTTTTACAATTTCAGTATCGGGAATTTTCGCTACGGTTCGATACCGATTCAATACAATATCAATCCTATGCTCACCCCTAGTTGTATACATCAAACAAGTTTTTTAAAATAGAGAAAATTTAGATTTTGAGATATTTTTGGCCGTTGGCAACAAATAAGCCAACTTATTTTTTGAGTTTTTGTTTGAATGGACATACATTTGCTTATTGAAACGCTGGTGAAAGTAGTGTTTTAGGAGCTTTTTTAAAAAAAATCTCTATAACTATGATAAAATTAATTATCATATTATTACCATCAATTATAAATAAATATTAAGTATTACAAATCTTTATAGTTAATAATTGATAGTAACTAATATCAGTTGAAATAATCGACTTTAATTTTACGTTATACTTTGATATTAGATATTTAAAATTAGTATTAATCGAATCAACTTTTTAATTATTATTCTATATATTTAATTCTTAAAAATCCAAACATAACAGTTATAGAAACGTCTATATAGGTTACATAAAATGAAAAATTATACTTATTTTGTTTCATAAATAATATAAATGTACTAAATGATTTTAATTAAATACTTAATTTAATTATTAATATTTTTTTGAAAAATTATTAATTAATTAGATTATATGTAATGGTTATTTAAAATCATTGATCGAGATTTTTCTAAAATTTGTTTTAACAAATCTAAAATATTATAATTAAATACATATATACATATTACAATCAATTGAAATTCTTTTAACATCGCTCCTTTGCAAAGGAGATGCACGTGTTCGTTTATCTTTCCCATGAAGACGAGGGACCAGTGCGGTAGGGGTGCCTCAAAGGTGGTATCTACCCCCTTTTTTCATATTATCTAAATTTTTGTTACTATCATGTTTGTATTAATTAACATATTATACTATAAGGGGCTTTGTTTTAATTTTTTTTCTTTAAAGGCGTGCATAATATAATTAAAGCCACAAAAAGATTGTGTATTCTACAAGGCATAGAAACCAAGAAACAAACAAAAAGTACCACAAAAGCGGCAAAAATAGTATGAATAGAGGCAAAACAGTGCCTACAACACATGACTATTGTACATTTAACCCACGACAAAGGGAAGTTCTTGGCACAAGAGGAAAGCTAGAAATGCGGAGGGAGTTGAACTTCAAAGATGAGATGTAAATGGCTCAAAAACGAACATTAAACACGAGTATATTTTAAGACTTCCAGATTGTATATAAGGCCTAATGTAAAATGGTTAATAAGGGGGATGCTAACACGAAGTTCTTCCATAAGGTGGTTAGGGAAAAACACCATGTTCAATATATTCATTTAGTTTGTGACGTTTTGGGAGTTTATGAAATAGGTAAGGATGTGCCTATAGTTTTTGTAAAGCATTTTCAATCTATTCTTGGTGTTGGGACATTGAAGGGGTTCCTTATATACCGAAAGAGTTATTCTTGAGGAAGCTCGCTTTATCTAAGGCGCTTTATATGATATGACTTATTTCTATAGAGGAGATACGTAAAGCCATATTCCAGATTGGCAATGATAAAGTTTCGAGGGAACATATATTTTCTTCAAAGTATTTTAAAGTGTCTTGGGATATTGTTGGTCATGATGTGAAGATTGCCATTCATAAACTTTTCTAAAGTAGTCGCATTGCTAAGGAGATAAATCATACGTCGTTTTGTTGGATCCCTAAAGTTGCCAATACCACAAAAGTGACTATCAGTTGATTTCTTGTTGTACAGTTCTCTACAAATGTATTAGCAAATATAATTTTTGATTGAATGAAGGATATCTTGGACTTTTTGGTAAGTTCTACACAATTAGCTACGGAGGCCTTGAGGTGCTACGTGACAACATTAACCAGATGGCCTAATTTTGTGTTCTGCCACGTTCTACGAAATGGGTCTCCCTTGTACACATACTAATGGACGAATCCTGGGAATTTTGTTGAGTGCATTAGGCGGTAAAACTCTCGTTTGGTAATATAAGTAAATAAGAAGCTAATGGTTGGAACTTTATTATGCCATTCATTTCTGCGTACGTTTTTTTTTTTTAGATTTATATGCTTGAGATCACTAGGTTTGCTAGCCTAACACTTTTTCTTTGTCATCCATCTCAAGGCAAATAGAAACTTTAGCATTTTTGGGACGCCTTACCTCGAAATAGCAACCTTGTGGAAGGTTAGTAACACCCGAACACAACCTATTTCTTGTACGGATTAGATTAGCATGGTATTAACCCTAAACTTGATTGTTTCTCTTGTAATAGTTAGAGAAAACTATTCTTTTGTGGAGAAACTTTGGTTGTTATTTTACATCAAGTTTTTGCTAGTTGTTTTATTAACTTTAGGGGTGCTATGACAAACATATCTAATATTATCTCACTCAGAAACGAGGTACGAAATGATAGAAACACCAACACAAGAAATAAAAAAGATTGGCTAAGACATAACTTTCTAAATATGATATTCATATAGATGTCTATTAAACGGTAGTTATCTTCATGAATATCTAGGAGTCCTATTTAAGAGAATATTTTATCGATAAAGTTTCAACCAGGTGGGCGTATACAACCCCCGGGAAGAAGAAACTTGAACTTTTCTGCATTTTCTATCAAGTAAGTTGGAAGATGAACCGCTGAAGCTGAAGGAGGTATCGATCCCATCTTTCCAATCAAGTTCTTGAAAGTGTATTCTTCGGGTAACATATCATAAAGATCATCTCCATTACAAATCTTTTGTTGGATTCTTGATTGATCCAAGTGTTCTTTGTTTTTCACACGATCTGCATGGCTATATGCTGTCATTTTGACCACAAACTCACTCAGATACTTGAAGCAAAAGCTACAGTGCCATCCTGTATCCGAAAGAACAAGATCTGTTTGGCGTGAATGCATATATCGAGTATGTTGATTGTATATATGGCTTGTGGCCTTCCAGGTGGGATCCGTTGGGAATTCAAATGAATACAAGTACTTTTTCATATCAAGATGCAACACCGGTGGAATACCATCACACCATTGAAGTAGCTTGATGGTGTTTCCACTCGGGATCTCATCAGTATCTGCTACAATAAGAAGATCATCATTAGAGATACCAGAACTACGAATCAATTCGTTCATGGAAAATCGATGATGTCCTTCAACAGAAAATGGGCTTACACGCTGTCCATCGGATGCTAATTTCCGAGGGAGAAAACCATAAACAATTTTATCCTCAACAAAGGAAAATCGTTCACGATTCGAAGCAAAAGTAAGGGCCTTTGGCATACCAGTAAAAGTTGCATTAGATTCAAGAATGATGAACTTGGTGACATAAGGATAGAGTTCACCCCATCTAACTTCAAGTAAGTCTAACTCATTGCTAAATATGATAGCATCAAAGACCTTTCGGGGTTTAGTGCGCAAGGTCCATCCATGGAGGCGACATAAGGTGGCCATGGAAGCATTTTCTGCATAATAGTGAGGAACATACTTTAATGGACGTGGAGGTGTATCCCAAATTGGCCGCAAGAAGTAAGTGATCTTTTCATAGTGGTTAAAGATCATAGTGAAACAAATTGGCACGACTATTAAGACAATTAGGCATCTGAATCCAGGAAGAGATCGTCTAGACACAACTAATCTTGAGGCCATACTGAAAGAACGATGATCAATAATAGAAGCAACCGACATGGTCATTTGGATCTTTAGTTTTCGCTTCCATAATCTGCATTACAAACAAATAATCTTAACATCAACAAAAAGAAAACTTTAAGATCAAGTACTTGAGGTATAAACAATTTTGTCAATGATCTTTCACCATTGTTCTTGTGTTTAAGAAGCGAAAGGATGTTGGTGCCAATGCTTTTGCGATTATAAAACAATGGTAAAAAATGTTCATAGAGTCGCATATTGATTCATTTTTAAGAATAATTGAACAAAAAAGAAAAAATAACTATTATTTTAAATCTCTTGACAAAAAGATTCAAATCTTAACTGATTCACCAAAAAGAATAACTACAATTATATTATGTTTCAACCATGGAAGTGATACACTAATACTTATATATTATGTAATATAACATGGTTCAAGAAACTAACACAAATTCAACTATAGAATTCATATCCAATGAGATTCTTCATTAATCGGGAGATTACCTACTTATTTTGATTTATAGTGTCATTATACCAGGGATAACATTAAAACAAACACTTCCCGAGTTATGAAGTCCGATATAACAAAAACATTTGTCTTAGATAAAACTAAACAATACTTGAAAAGCCTAAAAAAAGCAAATATAATAAATCAGTTAGTCAAATATAATCTATAGGCTAGACAAATTATTTAAAAACAAAATGAACTAGCTTTACAATGAACAAATGATATAGATCAATCTAACTGAAAATTCACAAACCCAAAACTAGAACTTTAAGTATTTCAACAACAAGATGTTGCATGATAAGGTTGGACTTTTGGAGAGCATTCCCTACCTTGAAACATCATATGACACTCTTGGATCAAGATATCAAAGAAAAATAATTTAACAGAAAATGTTACTTATAATTGAATATGGTAATTTCTAAAGTAATCAGCTCCATCATAAAATGCTAAAAGAATTTAAATCCAAACTTGGCTGAGGTGACGATAATTTCAAAGCAATATCGATAGTGTCAAAGCAATATTCTTGGCATCTTTTTACAAATATCTAAACTCTGTGAGACTTCCAATAAAGTCCAAAAGGTCACTTTGATACAATATTATATGTGGACCAGAAAGATGGCCCCATAGTGGAATTATAAAACAATATTATTATTAAAACAGGTGTTTTTTTAACTAGGAGTAGAAGCATACTTTATTATTATCAGTTTTACAGATAAGACAATCTTTTTACATGCAAACATATGAATTAACCTTATTTTATTTTGACAGTAATTGAAGAATTTACTAAATACCTATCTATTAAATGCTTTTCTAATTATTTTATTTTTTGAATAAACATAATATAATAAAAATTAAGAATCTTACCAGATAAAAGCAATAATAAGGACCGAAAGTCCTACCAGGCGATAAGTGTGAGTCATAACTCTTCCCCCTATAGGCGTTTACCAACTAATTAAAAATGCTTCATACAATATTGATTTATACTTACCGGGTAAGCCGTAAGTGTTGAATAAACAACCACTTAGGAGTCACTTACCAAAATGTTCATCGGTAAGACTCACCAGTCTCATTAACCATACCGAGTGAGATTCTAGATTATCAAAATAACATTGTATGCAACAATCTTAGCCAATAAGCATTTACCAATAGTAATAGTACCGAGTAAGACTCTCGTTCTTTGCTTTATCTCTTACTAGATAAGATTCCTAATCTTTGACATATTAATCTGATAAATATTTACCCAGTAAGCGGTAAGCATTTGATCTTTAACTATCAGTTTATTCATAAAATAGTCCCAATGAAAAATATGACTTGGGCGGCCGTTTATTTTAAAAAATACCTCTTAAATTTCTGAAAATTAAGAGGTTTGTAAGCCTAAGATTTTTTTGTTTTATTTTCTAGAAAATGACTAAAAACCTCTTATCGTCCTCTATAATTTTAACAGATGCACCACCATCCACCTCTTGTTTTTCAGATATTAAATCAGACTTCAGATTCCTAACTCTAAGAGCATGTTTGGGATTGTTTTTCAAAACTCCTTATTGACTTATTGGCTTCTCAAGAAGCCGAAACCAATAAGTCAATAAGCATGTTTGAATAGTCATAAAGACACAAAAAAAAAACTTTTGAACTCTCTTTTTTGACAACAAGTGAAACGGAGGTTTTAAAAAGCATCAAGGTACTAACTTGTTGATTTGAAAAGTGCATTTTGACACAAACCCTTCTCAAAAAATTGATAAACTAATCCAAACAAACCCCAACTTATTGATTTTTATCATCACAAAAGCTGATCCAAACATTCTTTAAAAACTTATTTTTAAACCGTCATAAGTTAATAAACACTTCTGACCAAAAACACTTTTAGACCTTAAAAACCAATACCAAACACGTTCTAAAAAACAAACAAAACTTGGTCACTTTAGCAGTAAAGTGGGCCTACTTTGGCTCAACATACACAAGATCAGACCCCCTAAAATCACTCAGATCAGACTTTGGCACCTTCTTCCTCTTAAAATCAGACATTCGGCAGAGCCATGATCATGCAATCGAAGCTTCATTTCTCCCAGATTTCGTTATCGTTCTTAATAGAGACGTTATTTTAAGAATTTTTCATCTCGATAAAACTACACAACTACTTATAAATGCTTAATTAAACTCCTACAAACATTAAGAGGTTTTTAGGACTCTGATTAGAAATCAAAAACCTAAACAATCGAATTCGTTTCTGCAATTGGAAAATCTATAAAATCAAAGCCTCGATCGGTGTTCGAAGAGTACCTTAATTAACAATGTCGGATCTGGAGACGAAAAGCTTGATTTCTTCCCTTCTTTTCTTGAAATTGCCTTTGAACAACGATTTCTTTCGATTTTTTAGGGTTTTAACGATTTCGTTTTGCCTATGGAACAGTAGACAATTAAAACATACTTACTCGTTGGTCTGAAAAAAAGAAAGTATACTTACCATTTTGGTCCATATGGTTTGGCAATTGTAACGGTTGTTATCCCTATACTTTTGAAACTACACTTTCACACTTTCACCACCATCGTGGTTTGCGGAAATGTTTAAATTCACACTTTCACCACCATCGTGGTTTGCGGAAATGTTTAAATTTGATCTATTGCTTTAGGTAGTGTTTTGTACGCGGACAGAATTGGACAGGACAGGACGGGACTGGACTGGACAGTACATGACACAATAAGAGAGTAGAACAGGATTGGACGGGACGGGACAGGACTGGACAGAACAAATGTCTGTTTTTTGTTTGGTATGCCTAGGACTGGACATGACAGAACTAATCAAGTTATCCCAAAAAATTATTTGATGATTTTATACATCACATAATAGTTATAATTAACAAAAATAAACTAAATTATATAATTTATTAAAAATACACAATTTTCATAAACACACACACACACACACACATATTTATATACACATATATGATTTTATGTAACTGATGTTGATGGTTATGGTAGAGCTGGAGGTGGTGGCCGACGGTAATACTAGTGATGGTGCATGGTGGCGTTGGTCGGTGGTTGTGAAGAAAGGGAAGATGCTGGGTGGTGGTGACCAACGGTGATGGTGGTGGTTGCGATAGCGATGGACAATTGTAGAGGTGGTAGATGGTGGTGGTAGGTAATCGTTGACAGTTGTAGAGGTGGTAGAAGAGGTTGTTCTAGTGGAAGAGGAGGTGGAGGTGGCCGATAGTGGGTACCGGTGGCGACGGTGGCCACGACTAGTGGTGGTAAACACGAAAACAAATACCATATTGAAGTTATATATCAAACAAATGTTAGTTAGTAATATATTAGATTCTGTCTCATTTCCGTCCCATGTTGTTCCACCTATTTTGGTGGAACAAAAAAACAGTCTTTTTGTCCCATGTTGTCCTACCTTGTCCCAGTTTATGTCCTGTCCCATATCGCACCAAACGTGGGACAGTGAATTCCTGTTCTGTCCCATGTTGCGCCAAACGTGGGACAGTGAGTTTTGTCCCGTCCTGTCCCACGTACCAAACGCAGCCTTAATGATTGTTAGGCTATGCGTAACGCATAGCAACAACTTCAAAGCCCGCCGACATCATTTCATCCAACGGGTTGGGGTACGCGAGGAATTTACTCGGCGGGCTCCAAGTTATGCGGGTTGGCCAACCCGCTCTTTTATGTGTGTTGTGTGTGTATGTTGTGTGTGTGTTTGTGTGTTTTGTGTGAGAAGGTTGGGAGGGTTAGGGTACGGGTTGTAGAGGGTTGCAGAGGGTTATGAGGGTTAAGAGAGGGTTGGAGAAAAACTGATGTGGCAGTTAGGTTGGGAGAGTTGGGGTAAAGATAGCCTTATAGAAAAACCTGTTAAGTGAAGAACATTCTAGCCTTTTCTTAATTTTCTGTCATTTTTCTATAATAAAATAAAATAAAAATTAGAGTAAATTATGGATTTGGTCCCTGTGGTTTGGAAGATTTTACCAATTTTGTCCCTAAGCTTTGCTAATTACGAATTTAGTTTCTGTGGTATGCATTTTCTCTTCGGCTTAACAGTCATTCAATAATTCTATGAATTGGTAAGGTGTTGGTAAGATAGTGGAAAACTGATGTGGCAGCTAGTACCATTGGCAAGGGGTAAAACCACTAAGGATGGTCTTATAAGATTTGCATGTTTTTGTAAAGGTAACGTCGCCATCTCACAAAGTGCAAAATTTTAACTTCCTGTGAGGTTGTGAATGTACGTACAAACGGCTTAGATGAAGATCGTATAAATTGCATAACTCTAGTTCACCTCCCTTTGGCAATAATAATACTTGTTACACAAAATGGTATGTAGTTAACAAATGACAAAAATCATTGTGTATCTTTGGGTATTTTAGACTTCTCTGTTATGTACTTTTTTCCTGCATTTCTACAAGCTTGACGTAATTGATAACAATTTAATAGTCGTTCCATTTACTTTAAATTTCAAAAACAATATAGGTGTACTCACTTAGTGTATAATTTTTTGATATACACGTACTCGATGCACTCTAAATTTCAAGAAATAGATATGTTCACTTGATATGTTTGATAACTAAATTTAAATTTCAAACAATATGTATGAACTTGAAAGTTTCGATAGATGGTCGATCTACATTAAATTCAAGTAATATATGTGAAAGTTCAAGATATCAAAGGTTCGATAATCTTTTTCGATAATGTTTACAGGAGAATTGATTTGATGCATCTTAATGCATATTATCCTAATGTACATCCTTGTGCATCCAAGGTTTGATAACCATTATCCACCGGAACTCAATCATATATATATATATATATATATATATATAGAGAGAGAGAGAGAGAGAGAGAGAGAGAGAGGGGAGGGGGGGGGGAGTTCAAATCGAAACTCACTTTTCATTACGAACGTGAAGCTAGCTGACAATGCGCCATGTGGCATATTCAATCTGAATAATACAAGATTATTCAGGCTGAATATATGCATTACTCAAGGTGAGTAATACAATATTCATATTGAATAATATTGAATGTTATATTATTCAATTTGATGAACTATATTGTTCATCTTGAATAATGCATAATATTCAGTCTGAATACCTTAATAGAAGTCGAATAGAACACGTGGTGTGCTCTCGGCCGTCTTATTCGCAATATTGAGTTTCCATAACATAGAAATATGAAACAATTTTATCAAAAAATAAATTATATAATATAATTTCATCATATTAAATAGTTTCATCAAAAAATGAATTATATAATATAATTTCATCATATTAAATAACTTTATCAAAAAATGAATCATATAATATAATTGCATTATATTAAACAACTTCATAAACCAATTTCATTTATTTAAGCAATGAAATCGATGGTTTACACGTTTTACAACCTTTTATTGGTTTACAAAAGAATTCTCTTTCTCTCTCTCTCTTTCTCTCTCTCTCTCTCTCTCTCTCTATATATATATATATATATATATATATATAGAGAGAGAGAGAGAGAGAGAGAAAGGTTCAAATAAGAAACATAACTTTTTAAGAGAACGTGAGAAGCAATCTCAGCCATTCATCCGGTCAATAAAGGCGGCTTTGACCGGTCCCCCCTTTAATAATTTCTACCCTCCCATGAATCACGTCAATCCTCCGTGATCACATCTACCGTAACTGAAGATGTGTGGCTGAGATTGCTCCTCACATTTTCTTAAATTGATATGCTTCTCGTATGAACCTTCCTATATATATACATAAAGGTTTTGGCAATGAACGAACTTGTAAGTTAATTTTTTTTCCTTTTTTTGAAAAATTGATTCTTATATAGTTCATCATCAAAAACTCAGAAACAAAAGATATAAACGTTATCTTGTTTATCCATGTAAGAGATGTACAAAAACATCTAATATATGATTGATCCTTAAACTTGTTAGGAATTATGTGCAGAGTTGACAAACCAAGTAATTACACATCCAATGTTGCAAGACACTTAAGGGTCACACCTGTGAGGACCTATAAGTCGAACAAGTTAGATGAAACCCAGAAATGGAGAGTTAGGATTTATAATAGTGTATTATAAATCAGTTGGGTAATTTCAGTTAGAATTACCAAAGTTGGAGGGTTATTAATTAATTAGGATATTATATATTTATTCGATAAAATAAATATATAATAGTTAATTAATAAATATATATATTAGATAAATATATATATATATAAAAGATTATCATAGGCAAATTCTTTTCCAGTAATTAAAAGAGGAAAGGATTTTGAGATAATCATTATATGGAAACTGAATACCATTCAAACTGTGTTTTCCTTCCCATATAAATAAGGCTTATGGGTTATGGAATAATTAAGCTTCAAGTTAACACAAAAATCAGTTTTTCAGTTTCTCTCCTCCTCTCTCTCTCCAACCGGCGCAGAAACCCCCCCCCCCCCCCATTCGGATTCCAGTTTTGTGTTTCCGGTTTTCATTCGGTTCAACCAGAAGAACAGTTCGTTAGGTCGATCACCGGTAGACTAAATCTCGAGCAATCCAGGTAAATTGATCTGAACTCAAATCATTAGGATTAAACTACAACGATTAAAGATCATTAGGCTTTTAAGGGTTTTTAGCTTTTATCGCTTCCGCATGATCGATACAGTGTGTATTTGATCATATGGTTTTATCAGTTTGATTAACCTAAGAGATTTATCAAACCAGTGAGGTTCGTTAGATCTAAGTTAATCCTCGAGTCAGTTCAATTCGAGGATACCCATAAAAACCCAACAGTGGTATCAGAGCCATTGTTAAAAATCGTTTTAGTTTTTTATCTGTTTATATTAGTTTATGTGTGATCCGTTAAAATCTGTTTCTTGCAAAACAAGTTTAAAAATCTGATCTTGATATAGTTTATAAAATTTTCTTATCGTTTCATACAATACCCGAATCGACATCACCATGGCCACACCACCGTATGTGGTGGCGGCCGATCCAATGGCTGCCGGAACAACCACCGGGCCGCACCACAGTCGATGGTGGCGGCACCGGCCCCCTCGTGCGACGGAACAACCGCCAAGGCCGCAAGGCAACAGCGGTGTTCGTTGATGGATCAAACCACGGTGGCGGCAACCGATTGCCGCTGCCGCCTGTGGTGACCGGTGATGGTGGCGACGTGTTTCGTTGCTACTATTGCCGGTGAACGGTGGCGGCGAGTGGTGGTGGTGACGGCTATGCCCGAAGCCGATCACCGCACCACAGATGGTGGTGACGGTGTTATCGACCACCGAGGCCGATGTGTGAACACCGCAACCACCCGAAGACCGCAAACGCGGTTGTGGATGGCGGTGTCCACGGTGGTGGTGGCCGAATCCCCATCAATGCCGATAAACCACCAAGCCGCACCACGGTGGTCACGATCGCCGGCCAAACCGCAGTTAGCGGTGGCAGCGGACGCCCAGCCAAACCACCAGATTGGTGGTGGCAGGCGGCAAACGGTGGTGGCCACAGCCGCACCTAGCGGCGGCAGGAACTATCATTCGACCAACCGGCCGCACCACAACCGCACCCGTGGTGGTGACGTTGGCCATGGTCACTAGAAATCGAAATCGCACCACCAAGTTGATGGTGGTAGGCGGTATTCGATCGAGCGGCGATGGCGAGAGGCGGAGGCGGTGGCGACTGGTTGTCGTTGCCGGTGCGGACCAAAGCAAGAAAGATGGTGGTGGCGCTCACGCGTTGTCGCCAGAGTAACGACGGACATTCGATTGCAAAACGCCGATCGCCACCTGTGGGTGGTGATCGGTGGCGATGGCCACTCACCGATGACCGGACCACACACAACCACCGAGGCCAAACCACCCGTTTGGTGGTGGCCAACGTTTTTCTATCAATAAACGAATTGGTATTGGTTGTTTTTCCGGAAAACCCGAAGCAATAATACGGGATTAGGATTTCTCGATCCTCGATAAGTTTTTCGAGCAAGTCACGAAACTCTAACGGACCCAAAATTACCAGTTTGGTAATGGGCCTATAAGCCCAGTTTTTTTTTTGGACCAAGTTATGACCCAAAATGACTCGTTTTGATTTTAAGCTAATTTTATCCGAATTTGTTTTATAAAATTTGTTTTAACCAGTTGAACTAATTTATCCGGTTTGATGAACAATTTTATAAAATTAAATTTTTCACCCGTTTTTTTTTAAATAGGCCTAATATTGTAAAGGCCAGTATTGGATCGATACAACCAGTTTGATATATTTTTTGGGTAAAATGATTATTAGACAAAATGGTTTTTGTTTTGGATTTATAAACCACAGTTTTAAGTAAAAACCATTTTTCAGTCTAAAGTTTTTGGGTTCATAAAACAGTTTGTTTTTCGAATCAGTTATAAAACCAAGTTTTGCAATGATTGAGACAAGATAATTTTAACGGATCCAGTTTTATTTCTCGTTATTATAATATTGCTTTTATCGCATAAATATATTTGCGTGATTGCTTGAGTTCTATATATGCATCTCAGTTTGAGTTTGTGTCTATATCTATTATAGTATTTGCCAACCTAGACCCTTGACATATTCACGGGGAGGCCTGCGTGCTATTTACAACCCCTTATGTAATAATGACCTTAGGTTAGATATTTTTATTCTCTCGGATGACGAGGCCAGTGGGAGCTACTAAAATTCTTCAACCTACCGGAGTACTAACAAACATGGCGAGGCCAGTGGGAGCTACGCAAGTTTTGAAGTTTTAGTAAAATAGGTCATTATTGGTCCTTAGGAAATAAATGTTGGCAAAAACTATAATTAGCTGTTATGTGATTAATTGTTGTTCAATTGCATGGTTGATCATTTGTGATATCTTGCATGTTAATAGTTAAATAGAGATGTTATTTTAAAACTAGTTTATATCACAAAAGGAATATAGGTTTTATTATCAGTTTCTTCAAACTTTTCAAAGCGATAGTTTTTGTTTTAAAACCTATAGATGATTGTTTTATATAAGAGGCAAGTTGACAAAAACAGTTAGTTTTAATCAACTAGGTGTGCTATTAAAACAGTTAGTTTTAATTAGCAAGTGATTTTAGAACAGTTAGTTTTAAAATAGCATGCATGTTTGAAACAGTTAGTTTAAAACATCAGTAGCCTTTATAACAATCAGTTTTTCAAAATCCTGGAAATAAATTTTTTCAAAACCCCGAAAATCATGGATCAGTAGTGCAACCCATCTAGGGGCACCTTCGGCGTAAAGTACACAGGCGTTGTAAGTGATCACACATTCAACGTCTGTGTTCAAACTGAAGCTGGAGGGGTTACATAACTCTGCGAATTATCTCCGGGTGGTACCGGCCAGAGTATAGTGATCAGGTCCCCAAAATGGTGAGATCTGTTTTGGTACTGTTAAGTTCACCGGGTGGTACCGGGCCAAAAAGCACTTAGAGGGACTAAAACATGCACAGGTAGTTGCCATGGTCCCGAAAAGATCTAGGAGTCATGTCAGCTAGACATGATTGGTAAAAGTCCTTACCTACCGAAATAAATACGGGTCTGGTGGAGCAAGAACATTACGCACATCAGGACGTATGAAATAAGGATCCTAGTCCAATAAATTGATCATTTAAGGGTTTATTGATAATTGTTGGAATTTAATCTATTTACAGTTGCTAAAGACCAAAAATTTTATTTTGTGTAGATGGCAAGCACTGTTACCAGCACTAACAATCTTTCCCTCCGATCTATCCTAGAGAAGGATAAGCAGACCGGCTCTAATTTTCTCGACTGGGAGCGCAATCTGATGATTGTGCTCAGACATGAGAGAAAATGGTATGTCCTTGAAGAGACTCTTGGGGAGGCACCTCCGGCAAATGCTCCGGCTGCTGCCAGAAATGCCCACAAGAAGCACTCGGATGATCTTCTTGATGTCGCCTGTCTGATGCTTGCAACTATGAGCCCAGATCTGCAAGCAGGGCTCATAAATACAAATGCTTATGACATGATCCGCCAGCTGAGGGACATGTTCCAGACCCAGGCTCGTACAGAACGCTACGATGCCACCAAAGCATTTAATGAGTGCAAGATGGTAAAAGGGACATCAGTAAGTGACCATGTCATGAAAATGAAACGGCACTTAGATCATCTAGAGAGGCTTGGTCACCCTGTTCCGTTGCAGCTAGCAACAGACACCATACTCAATTCACTGTCAGAAGACTACAGGCCCTTTGTAGTCAATTACAATATGAATAACATGGAGAAGACAATAGCAGAATTGCACTCCATGCTTAAGACAACTGAACTGAATATGGGGAACAAGAACAAGACCAAGGATGTCTTGATGGTGAAAGACGGAGGGGTGAAAAAGAAGAATGGGCATGCTAGCACCAGCAAAGGGAAAGGACCAGTTCAGGCCATCCAGAGTGCACCCAAGAAAGGCAAAAGCAAGGGCAAGGGCAAGAAGGTTAAGCCAAATAAAGCTAGGACCGAGAACCGCTGCTTCACATGCAATGAGGTCGGTCACTGGAGGCAAAACTGCCCTAAGCGTCATGAAGCAGGTTTGTAAACCTCAGAAAATTTATGATTGGTTTAACTTGTCACTTCTTACTTGTTGGTTTACAAGTATACTGATACCTAGAGCAAATGACTATTGCAGGAGGTCAGAAGTGAAGTGCCCAGAAGTTGCTGAGGATCTGAAGTACAAGTTTTTTTTTCGATATAAGTCAAGACATTTTGAATTTATGGTTTTGAAACAGTTATTTTTAGATTTATGTTTTAAACAACCTTTGGGATGATTATATTTTAGATTTACAATTTATGGTTTTATTTTCAAAAGTTATTGTCTTGACATATCTGATTGTGCTTAGTATTCTTAAATACATATGATCCTAGTTGTTGCCTATTATGGTTACTTCAATAAAATCTATTAAATTGAAGTAATTTATGTAAAAACTATCAAAGCACACGAAATTCTAAAGGAATGTGTTTTGAGAATAAAACATTTATGAATAATTGTTTTCAAATTTTAAGGAGAATTTAGGATATTAACTCAGATGGCGTTAATAACAGCATTTATAAAACTAGAAAGATTCCAAGTTCTGGAATTAGGATTTGACCGAATCCAGTTAAGTTTTATAAAAGGAAATTCTCAAAATCAACTAATTAAGTTTGATCAAGTATTATTATTCAAATGTTTTAAAAGGAGAATATTAACTTAGATAATGTTAATGACAGTATTTATGAGACTAGAAAGATTCCAAGATCTGGAATTAGGATTTGACCAAATCCAGTTAAGTTTCATAAAAGGAAATTCTCAAAGTTCATTACTTAAAATTGACCAGTCAAAGTTTTGACTAAGTCAATAGTAAATTTTGAGTAATAGTTAGTTTTTATATGAGTAAGTGGGAGCCCAATTTATTCTCTATCTAGTCTGAGATAAAAGAATAAAAGATACAATTATTGATGTATCTCGGAATTCATAATCCAAGATAGGATAAGAATTCATAAGATATAATTTACCCTTTTAGTCAAAAGGATAAAAGTATTAAGACCCTTGAAACAAATGTCGTGATTGACTTTAAAATCAAAGTGTTGGATTAAAATATAGGATTCCAGTAGATTTGCCAGCATTGCAAATGGAACCTGATTTCAGGTAGAAATCATTCATCTACACAGCAACTAAGGAAAGTTGTAGTTTTACATATTCAGGAACTGGAAGTTAGTCCAGGTCTCCGAGTTCATAGAATATGATAAAAGCCTAGTTATTGTTTTAAAAGGTGTTTGCAGAACAATAATTAGCAGATACAAAACTTGTATTATTTGGTAATCACTTTGATTAAAATGGTAAACTTTAATCAAAGGGTTTAAACTGAAGATAGGTGATACTTCATTTTAGACCAGTATCTAACAAACGTTAAATAGATATTATGAAAGTTATTAAAGAAAAGACATTTAATTTTGTTATTATTACAGCGTGTAGTATGGACTATACAAAATTAATTTCTTTATCACTTTCACATTTTGCATGTTTTAATATATCCAGGAATGAAATCAGTCTTCGGTTTTTCATTCAAAATCCGTCCGTGACAACTTATCATTGTGGGAACATGATAAGGTGTTAAAGTCATTGTGAACTTTTAGGTAGTTATGATCAGTTGCTGAATAACAGCTGCAAGTGTTGTAGACTAAAAGTTGCATATATATTTGATAGAGTAGCAAATATCGGACGTGATCCGCGGTTGAGATTACTTCTTGGAGTAAGTCATAAGTGAATCTCACAGTGGTTGTCCCTATCACCTGAGGTATCTGATTTGATATCATGAGGACTACTGAATTCTTAGTGCACTCAACCGCTACGCCGTAACAGGGTGGCTATAAAGGGTGTAACTAGATTCAGCGGAAGCCGTGGTGTTAAAGGCAGATATGCAAGACGGGATTTGCACCTCTTCTCAGAAGAGAGATATTTCTGGGCCCATCTTGACTGACTAAGTATACTGATGAAGTGCATGGCCATGCCCAAACGAACTGATTAGTTCTTTGTCGTTTACCTATCAGTAAAAGTCAGACAATCAAGAAAACAGAATCTTGAGTATTTAGAGTTGACACTTTCCAAGCTCATACTCATAGACGAAATATCGCGATGCAAAGGGAAAAGCCAAGATATACCCAATCAATGAACAGTAGTTTCATAGATACTATTTCCTTACGGAAAGTTTATATCACCAGTCTGGGTATAAGAGTTCTTGTAACCTGGTCAGCCTAAGTGCCTGTCTAGGGGCCTCCTTAGGTCCGTGTAATCAAAGGCGGTATTGCCAACTTGCACAAGTGGGAGTCTGTTAGGAATTATGTGCAGAGTTGACAAACCAAGTAATTACACATCCAATGTTGCAAGACACTTGAGGGTCACACCTGTGAGGACCTATAAGTCGAACAAGTTAGATGAAACCCAGAAATGGAGAGTTAGGATTTATAATAGTGTATTATAAATCAGTTGGGTAATTTCAGTTAGAATTACCAAAGTTGGAGGGTTATTAATTAATTAGGATATTATATATTTATTCGATAAAATAAATATATAATAGTTAATTAATAAATATATATATTAGATAAATATATATATATATAAAAGATTATCATAGGCAAATTCTTTTCCAGTAATTAAAAGAGGAAAGGATTTTGAGATAATCATTATATGGAAACTGAATACCATTCAAACTGTGTTTTCCTTCCCATATAAATAAGGCTTATGGGTTATGGAATAATTAAGCTTCAAGTTAACACAAAAATCAGTTTTTCAGTTTCTCTCCTCCTCTCTCTCTCCAACCGGCGCAGAAACCCCCCCCATTCGGATTCCAGTTTTGTGTTTCCGGGTTTCATTCGGTTCAACTAGAAGAACAGTTCGTTAGGTCGATCACCGGTGGACTAAATCTCGAGCAATCCAGGTAAATTGATCTGAACTCAAATCATTAGGATTAAACTACAACGATTAAAGATCATTAGGCTTTTAAGGGTTTTTAGCTTTTATCGCTTCCGCATGATCGATACAGTGTGTATTTGATCATATGGTTTTATCAGTTTAATTAACCTAAGAGATTTATCAAACCAGTGAGGTTCGTTAGATCTAAGTTAATCCTCGAGTCAGTTCAATTCGAGGATACCCATAAAAACCCAACAAAACTTTCTCCCCTTTGGTTTGTGCTAAGAATAAATTGTGGATTTGGTTCATATGGTTTAATATTTTTTTGACAATGGTTCAAAATATATGTTTATCTTGGATATGGTCCTTGTAGTTTTCATTTCGTTTTGACGATAGTCCTTCTGACTAAATCATTGGTTAACTCTGTTAATTTAAGGATTATTTTTGTAATTTTTCATTCTTTTGCTTTTTTCTTGTAAAAAAATAAAAACAATATTTTTAAACACACAAATTCACACGCACACACACACACACACACACACATATATATAATGATATCAAAATAAATAATATAAGAGATTAATCTATGATTTGATTTTTTTAAATTAAACAATAAATTATATCATATACAATTCAATTATTTTTTTAATTTAAATAAATAAAATCATATATAATTTTATTCACTGTAAACAAAATAAGATTAAACATTATGATCTTTTTGAATGAAAAAATGAAGTATTATGATTTTATTGATTTAACTTAAAATTTTAGCTATATTAAATAATAAAAGCATATCATCTTCTACTATTTGAATAAAATAATAAAAATAAACGTGTTTAATAATTAATATAATTAATATTTTTAAATAATCAAATACAGAACAAAATACTAATATATATTTTTATGTCACTAACAATAAGTATGTATGTGTATGTATATAATGTTTCTATACGCAATATAATTAAATTGATAATTTATTGTTTTATATTTGATTATTTGTGTTTTTGAACAATTAATTATATTAAATACATTAAATTTTATTATTTTATTCAAATGATGGAAATGGTATGATTTTATTTTTTTTATTTAACTAAAATTTTAATTTAAACAAACCAAACTATAAAATTATTTATTGTCTTATTTAGAGTGAATGAATAAGATTTGTTTTTATGATTTAATTTATTAAAATTAATTAAAATTATATGTGATATAATTAATTATTTAATTAAAAAACTGAATTTTAAATAATCTCTTATTTTATTTATTTTAATACCATTATATATATATATATATATATGAATTTGTGTATTTAAAAATATTGTTTTTTATAAGAAATAAGCAAAAAAATAGAAAATTACAAAAATAGTTCTTAAATTAACGGAGTTAACGAAGGAGTTAGTCAGAGGTATCATGGCCAAAACAAAATGAAAACTACAAAGACCATATCCATTATAAACATATGGTCATAAAATTTATTAAATCATAGGGACCAAATCCACAATTTACTCTTGTCCTAATGAAAAAAAAAATGGTTCGTTTAAAAAAAATATGGAAGAATGTTATTTTTGTTGGTGTTGGATATGCAAGAGTCAATTACATAATTACTCAATTTAAAACTAACCAATAATCGTTTGTGTTGACATGGTTTTGACCAGCAGGCATGATTCAATCCAGGGGCGGACCTAGGTTGTGCTATAATGGCACGTGCTACCGTTTTATTCCTCCATCATAGTGTAAAAATTTACAGATCCTGAACAGTGCTACCGTATTAATTTGTTCTGTGCCACCACATATATTTTGAAACTGCAATTAAAACACAAGTTTTCCTTTATAGAGTTGGTGAGTCCCTTGCTTTTCATACTTGAGGTCTTGGGTTTGAGTCTAACGAATGTACACAACCACAACTAAGATTTACCATAAACGTATCACTGACTACAAGTCTTCGCCACACCTCTTGTTCTACTTTATCACATCATCACTTTCCCTTGGTTGAACTCCTAATACACACTTACCTGAAAAGATTTTTGGTTTTAACAAAAGCCAGGATTAGACTGGAGTCTAGTGAGTTCCCTCAAGTTTCAGCATCAGACCACATAATATCATTTAAAATGAGTTATAAACATGTAATAATATGATTCACACCTTTAAAACATCATGCATAGACACAACACATATAGATGGCACATACTTGAGTGTTTGGCTGACACGGGCGTTCAAACAAATCACATGAAACAAATTCATGCATTTCAAATGGGTCACACATCCCATATAAGCATGCATTAATCACACCCCCGTATAAAAAGTCATCACATGCCTCCATCCCACATGAAATGCACCCTTTAATATCCATGCTATCATACATGTATATTTAAACCAATGTAAAAAACATGCATTTAATAAACATCATACGTATTAAAATACGTACGTCAACATAAGTAAGTTTCGAAAGACTCCTATATTTAGAGTGTGATCACAAACTATAGTAGTATTTTTAAGAAAGTGTTCACATTGTGTTCACCTTATATTCATATTCAATTATATTTGTACCGGTATGTTGGGGAGAGAGGAGAGAAAAAGTCGGAGAGTTAAAGAGGAAAAAATGAGAGAAAAAATAAAGTAGATGACAGAGGAAATGTGCTTTTAAATCTTTGATTACTTTTGATCAAATATCTTTTCATGAATTGCCGTTTAAAAAGGAATTGACCTATACATCTTATATAACGATTGATAACCAATTTTCAACAAATTTAGTTCTTTTTCACTGAAACCCAACTACCTCACTCTCTCCCACCAAACCACAATAAGCTTGTAATCTTGAAAAACAAGAAGCACCAACAATTTGTAGTTTACTCTTCTTTCTTTTTACTTTACAGAAATGGAGAAACGGTTGCCTGTTTCAAAACTCCATCATCAAGCCACCAATAAAATCTCAACACGTGTACGTATCCATCATCATTTGGTTAAAAACAGTTGGATGCTCGTCTTTCTAATGTTTTTTCTAACATGTCAATGGTGGATTTTTGGTTCTTCGATTGTGGAATACTTCAGATCAATTCAGATACAACGGGATTGAATCCCAGCTGATGCCTTGCCCTTTTAATAGAAACTGGATGGCTAGGCTGGGATTAGTTATTCTCCTTGGAGAGGTTTAGAACTCGGGTCATCGTGACTTGGTGCCATGGTGCCACGATGATACTGCGATGCACAAACATGTCGTTCAAAAAAAATTCAGATACAACAGGAATCAAATCCGACCAAATTCTGTCAAACGATTAGAAGCAGTTAATCTTACCTTTTTCTCTGTTCATCCACCAATAGGTGGATCGCTGTCGGTTTTCCAAATCCATTTGATTCGATCAACGATCAAGATGAATCAAAGTTTGGTTGAATTCAGCAAGGAAACTGAGGTTAGACGCAGGTTCTTTATGATCGGATTAAGTTTGAAGTGTTTGGAAGCATGGAACCTTAATTTAATCGAATCCAATTGAGGTAATTGTGGAACAAAAACCAGTTGCACACTCTATAATTAAGCAGGTTATATTTCCTATTTATTAGTATTTAAATATCATGTTGTATTGGTTTTGTATCATGAAGTTTTTTTCCACATTCTCAAGATTTCCTGATGTTTTTGCTTGTGTGATCACTATTTGGTTTTGTTTAGCAGAGAAGAAACATATCTCAATTTCTATGATCACACTCATAAACCAGAAATTGTTATCTAGCTCCTTTCCTAAACCTGATTTTGTAGTCATATCTAGAAATTAGTGATGTAAAAGACTTCATTTTTGTCAAGGTGTTGATTCTATGGCTCTTTTGACCAGTTCCATTAAGAGGCAGCCTCTAAATCGTTAAGAGGTAAATCCTGTTTGGCAAAAAAAAAAAAAAAACTCTCTTAATGGTTCTAAAACCGTCTGAATGGTTTTGTATCCTGGACCTCCTTTAACCATTAAGCCCCTTGATTTCATTCAAGATAATTACCAAACAACCATATTTCATTTTACACTATATCATAAGAGCCTCTTAATCATTCTAACCACTTAATTTATCGTTAATATGTCTACAAGGAAGTTATTTGCATGATATGGCATGTGGCTTTTCGTTAATATGTTACCTATAGTTTTAATGAAAAGCTTACAGATATGTTTTTTGGGAACATATATGTAGTTTAAGACTTTGGATGCATGATTTTTGTAGCATTATCATATACTGTTTATTCAGATTCACCACATGGTGGCTTTTCAAAAGATGTTACTATAAACCATAAAATAAGTAGCCATTGTCAAATGTCAACTATATAAATGGTGTTCAAAGCCTTAATATTACAAGGAACAGAGGAACTTATTGAAAAGATGTTACCAAGAACTTTTCAATAAGTTCTAACTTATTGGCCTTATCATGATGAATAACTTGTCATGATTTACCAGATTATGCATACGCAGACCGGACTACAAATCACAATACACATTCAGATGCCAAACGGGCATCACTCATTACTCATATCCATCTACAGGTCAAACAAACGGGCGTAATGCTTTGCGCTGGTTACTTTTAAATTCAAGTAAGTTTGGAAATTTGAGTGCTTATTTTATAAGATAGGTACGCTTGCTTGCATTCGGATATGCATTTATCATAATCTGATCTTTCTTAGTTTCTTTTTCCTTCAAATGAAGGCTTATCTATTAAATCTTATGAAGTTACAGTCATATATTCGGTCTGAGATTTACGAACTAATCCAGATATCAGGTTTTGGATTTAATGATATTGAAATTAGTAATTCGGTTGATACAATTAAACTTGTGATCAGAACTATATATTAGATCTATAGATCATTACCTAATGTTGGAAATAACTTGGAATTATTATGTGTTCAAAGTTATTCTATTTCTAGGTTTATAGCAATAACCGCATTGAACAATTGTTACCCATCAGGTCAGAAATACAACAAACATATCAGATATGCTGAGTTGCTGACCAGCACCAAGAATATTAACATAATATTGGTTTCAACACTTCTATATTATATATATATATATGGGTTAATTACACGAGTGTGTATCGAACTTGTCACGTTTTTTCATTGTATGTACCCAACTTTTAAACCTACCATTGTATGTACTGAACTTTTAAATTTTCTCATTGTATGTATCAGGTTACCTGCTGAGCAGGTAACCGGTCACAATGCCACATAGATGCCACATAGATGCCACATAAGATGCCAACTGATTGAGTAAATTACAAACTTAGTCCCTCTAGTTTACTAATTGGTCCAAGGACCTGTTTTGCCTCTTTTGAAAAACCAAACTCACCACCACCACCACCACCACCACCACCACCACCACCACACCACCACTCTACCACCAATCCACCACCAACAGCCACCTCCAACACCCACCACAACCTCCCACCACCACCACCACCACCACCATCTCCACTACATCCACCACCACCAAACCACCACCACCATCTACGATCTGAACCACCACCACCTCCATCCAGATCCGGCCACCATCTCAACCACCAAACAACCACCACCATCTCCACCCACAACCACCAAACAACCACCACCATCTCCGATCTGAAATCAACCACCATCACCATCACAGATCTGAAATCAACCACCACCATCTCCACCATCAAGGACCTGAAATCAACCACCACCATCTCCACCCACAAACCACCACCACCATCTCCGATCTGAAATCAACCACCACCATCGACCACCCCAGATCTGACCACCATCGACCACCCCAGATCTGACCACCACCGCAATCGACCACCGTTAAAGAGAGAGAGGGGAGGGGTTTTCGGAGGTGGTGGTTACGGGGGTGCTCCATTCTAAGACGGTGGTTCACTACGTCGCCGGAGACGGTGGTTACGGGGGTGGAGACGGATGGAGACGTTGCCAGAAACGAAGGTGGAGACGGATGGAGACGTTGCCGGAAACGTCGCCGGAGGTGGAGACGGATGGAGACGTTGCCGGAAACGTCGCCGGAGTCGCCGGAGTCGCCGGAGACGTTAGGTGGAAACGGAGGGGGGGGGGTTTATATAAGGGTATTTACAGTTTAACCCCTTGCTCTTTCATTTTCTTTTTAAAAAAAGCTTAGGGACCAAAATTGTAAACTACTTATTTTGAAAATAAAAAAAATAAAATCCACGTCAGATATAACCTGTTCCACGTCAGCATTTTGTAGGTAATAAGTCATCTGATACATACAATGAGAAATATTAAAAGTTCAGTACATACAATGGTAGGTTTAAAAGTTGGGTACATACAATGAAAAAACGTGACAAGTTGGATACATACCCATGTAATTAACCCTATATATATATATATATATAATATAGGGTTAGGTTCAAATGTGAACTCAATTTTGGTTGCGAACGTGAGGACGAATCTCAGCCACACATCTACGGTTACCCGGCCAAACGGGCATCACTCATATCCATCCACTCAATTTTGGACGCGATCACGGAGGATTGACGCGATTCATGGGAGGGTGAAGATTATTAAAGGAGGGGACCCGGTCAAAGCCGCTTTTATTGACCAGATGAGTGACTGAGATTCGTTCTCATGTTCACAACCAAAATTGAGTCCACATTTGAACTTTCCTCTCTCTCTCTCTCTCTCTCTCTCTCTCTCTCTATATATATATATATATATATATATATAATAAAAGAGTAACTGATTTGACACGTGTCGTGCTCTGCTGAGCCGAATTGTCACGTGTCGCGTTTTGGTGAGTCGGTTTCGGTTATCAAAACAATAAATAAAATAATGTAAAAGATAAATATCACTTTCAAAAATCCTCTACATAATTAAATCAAATGGTTTAAAAAATCCTCTACATAATTAAATCAAACCTTTTAATCCAAACTATAGATAAATATGAAAACAATAAATAAAATAATGTAAAAGATAAATACCACTTTCAAAAATACATAATTAAATCAAACGGTTTTAAAAAATCCTCTACATATATTTATGTAATATTTAATATAATCAATACACGTATTATTATTTTTCATCTTCTATATATAATAAAAGAGTAACTGGTCTGCCACGTGTCGTGCTCTGGTGAGCAGGTTTCTAATTTTTCCCGCCAAAACACGTACATGGACACTTTTATGGTCTACATTCGTTCTCGCCTACATGTCAGTTCTTGACACATGTCATACATGTCATGCATACGTGTCATATCTCTATTAATTTAAATATTAAACTAATCTATCTATTTTATCTCTATCTCTCTCAAATATTTTATCTCTATTAGTTTAAATATTAAACTAATCTACCTATTTTATCTCTATCTCTCCTAAATATTTTATCTCTATTAATTTAAATATTAAACTAATCTACCTATTTTATTTTTATCTATCTCAAATTAAAACTCCAGTTATAAATTAAATTATAGTAAATAGTTTAGATTAATAAATCATACTTGTTATATTGTTTTTCTCGTATGATTTTTTTTAATTAAATTACCCCGTGTATCACACGGGATAAAACCTAGTGTATATATATATATATATTCAAAATCCGTACGGGTTTATATCTTCCCAGAATCATTCATTCTGGCCATCCCATAGATCATCATGCATTCAACATCATTCATAGAATAAAGGATAGATGAAAGAACAAGAAACCTGAACCCATTAATAATCTGGAAATATATTAGAATTCCACCACTTAAAATCATACATGTTGATACATACATACATACATATAGATATATATAGACAACGAAGAGGTGCAATCGAACCATCGTGATGGTTCGGCCTAGGGTGGTTATGGACTTATGGTGGTGTTGGTTCGTGAACCATCGTACGCCTTCAATTACATCAATAACCCTTTTAACAGACTTCTAACTAACTGCTAAGTAACTAATATAACAAACCTTCCTGATTTTGTTATTAAGTTCCAACAATATATAGGGTCAGGTTCACGTGAGACCAACATATTTTCGTGAGACCGGTAAGACCAAATTTTTACACTTGAAACTTCACAGCAAAACATAGTTATGAACATTTTTTACCTTCATATGTTAAGCTGTGAAGTTTCAAGTGTAAAAATTTAGTCTCACCGGTCTAACAAAAACAACCTAGTCTCACGTGATCCCATCTCTCTCTCTCTCTCTCTCTCTCTCTCTCTTATATATATATATATATATATATATATACATAGGGGTGGGTTCAAATGTGAACCACTTTTTGGTTGTGAACGTGAGGACAACCGAGAACGCGACATGTGGCGGATGACTAGGCGCCACGTCAGATCCACGGCGGATGACTAGGCGCGATTCATGGGAGGGCATTGAATTAAAGAGGGGGACCACACTCAAAGTCGCCACGTGTCGCGTTCTCGGTTGTCCTCATGTTCACAACCAAAAAGTGGTTCACATTTGAACTTTCTTCTATATACATACATACATATATATATAGAGAGAGAGAGGGGGGGGGGGGGGGAGGTTCAAACGAGAAACATATCAATTTAAGAGAACGTGTGAAGCAATCTCAGCCACTCATCCGGTCAACAAATGCGGCTTTGACCGGTCCACCCCCCCCCCCCCCCCCCCCTTTATTAATCTCTACCGGCCTCCCATGAATCGCGTCAATCCTCTGTGATCACGTGCACCATAACCGCGAGATGAATGGCTGAGATTGCTCCTCACGTTCTCTTAAATTGACATGCTTCTCGTTTGAACCTTTCCCTCACGGTTTGCACGTTTTTTGTGGTTTGCAATTGAAACTCCCTCTATATAATATATGTATATATTCATTCCTCTCTTGCAAATCCCAAATCTTCCAAATTCCTAACCACCATGTCATATATGATCTAAAAGCTTCTTTTTGTTAGTATTATCATGCTCATTCTCACCAATCTTTCCATGTATAAAACACCACATCTCCATGCCTTAATTTTATGGTTTTTTGGCTCCACTTGCACTGTTTTAAATGGAAGCTGCTTACTGTGATGATGCAGCTAATGGGGTAGCATAATCTCAATCCCACCATCAGCTAAGAATTCTTGAGGTCAGGCTGATAAAACTAAGATTCTCTTTTTGTTCCCAATTATATGCCTTGGGCTGTATTCATTAGTGAATAAAATATGAGGCAAAATCTTTGACTCATCCAACACCAAAGTGAGCCAGTGACCCACTTTGATCTAGACATATTACCTACACATTTTAATTGTAGTACTTCTTATGTCCTTTGAAAGAATGCAATATTTCATTGTTTTATAAAGATTCCAAGTTAAAGTTGCTTATTTGTCTATTATCACTATTTCCAATAAGTTGATGGTATTAATTATTGGTTATAAATTATTTAAGATATTTGATAAATAGTTGAACAATCGACTACACATCTATCCGAGGTCAAACATTGCCTGTTTTCGAGGATACCTTAAAATTTCAAAATGATATTGCCTGTTTTCGAGGATACTTTGAAATTTCAAAATGACATCAACATTGCAACGTAGTAATATCCCGTGGATTTCTTTTGTCATTTTGAGGTTTTCTTTGTGTAGATATTTCTCTTTGTCGTAGTCAACTATCCATTTGCAATAGTGGAAGAAACATTATGCTTCCTAAATGGGCCACTGGTATTTATTGTACTTTTGGGCCTCAATACGAAATAACTATATCAACTCTAGTCAACCGAACTACCTAGGCTACCTCGTAATTGATCTTCACATAGATCCAAACTTCGTACAGACTCGGAATTGATATCTGTACTTCAAAGTATTTCAATACTAATACCGAGTTGGTTCGGTTTTAAAACGTTTGAACCACCCTTCATTAATGTTAGAGGCAAGCAACCTTTTATAGATCCAAATTAATATCAATAGTTTATTCATTTTATTTGTAGTGATATTTAAATAATAGACACTTGCACCTTAAAAACTTCCCAAATCTTGGTAATAGTTAGATAAATATTGTAAAAGATTTTAGGGTTTCAATTTAAAATACATATAGTCTAATAAATTATCAAATATCATGGGGCTAGATGAACACAAAAAATAAGATAAAATAATATGAAAACCTTCTTCAAATCAAAAGCCAACAAATGGGAATCAAGTCAAATGCTACATATGAAAAAAGATAAACTATCTCTAGTTGATAACCAAACTAGTATCATTCATTACATTTAAATCACCAAAAGACACAAAATAGAACATCAAAGTCAAATGCTACCCTATATACACATTTCCCTGCTTCAATACCTAAATTTTTTGATTGTTTTTGTTGTACCAGTGTAACGCGGCGGGATGCGAAAAAACCAACGATTTTTCCTATTAAATCGAAGAACACGGAATTCAAGAAACCGAAATCAGACTAACACCATTCTTCATCATGTTCTTGAACTCATGAAAATTGATCATACCATCACCATCAATATCAACTTTGCTTATCATCATCTTGCAATCCTCCAACTTCTTTCCTTCTTTAAACCCCAATGAATCCAAAACCAACCCCAATTCCTCGACGCTTATGAGCCCGTTTTTATCCCCGTCGAACACGTCGAACGCGTCCCTCAAATCCCCGTCTTCGTGATCAAGATTCTCGACACCACCACCGCCAACGATCTTGCCATCTTGGTGGTCTTCTCGGCTCATCATGGACTCGAAAAGCTCGCAAAACTCGTCGAAATCGATCAACCCGTCCCCGTTGATATCGACGCGTTGGACCATCTCCAACACGTCCCGTTCGCTCGTCGAGATCCCGATGTTCTTGAGCGAATCGCTTAGCTCTTGTTTCGTGATGAACCCGTCTTTGTTCTTGTCGAAAGTCGCGAAAACGCTCTTCAATTCAGCTTTTCTTTCAATTGAGTGATTACCCAAAGTCTTGGTGTCTTCCACCACTACCATCTTCTTGTTGGTTTGATGAGTTTTGGGTGGATCTTGATGGGGTGAAGAAGAGTGGAATTGATGGAAAAAAGCAGTGATCTTTTTTGTGGGTATTCTGGGAAGAGTTGAAAAAAGGCCAATTAGGAAGAGAAGGGCAAGAAAGAGGATGGTTAAAATAGCCATTGAAGAAGAAGAAGGTTCAATGAAACAGAGAGGAAAGAGGAGGAGGAGGAAGTGTGTGTTTTGTGGGTTGTGTGTGTGTTTTTGGAGGAAACTGACGGTTAAAGAGAAAAAGGGGGTGTGTGTTGTGTTCACGCGTTATTTGGTGCCCTTTCCTTTTTTAATGGAATCATAATTTTTGGTAGTAGTGATGCCCACAAAACGCGTAAACTGAAGAAGTAACTGGCACAATAAATGACAGGGATATATATACACATATATAATATTTTTATTTTTATTTTTATTTTTATGTAATAAAATATTTGTTTTTTTAAAGAATAAAATCAAGAAATATTTCAGGAAAATAAAGAAATACAAGGCCGTCCGTACTGGTAGGTTGGGTTCGGCGAGCCGGAGCTCAGTGGGCTGGTGGGCTAGAGCGGCCTCTGGTACGCCATAGATAGGCTCGACAGGCTGCAGGAAGAGCGGTTTGGCCACACCACTGAGTTTGTGTGTGTTTTGTGTTTGTTGTGTGTGGTGTGTGTGGGGTCTATGGTGTTTGTGTGGTGTGTTTTAATCAAGTGAAAGGGTTAGGAGGGTTCGGATACTAACCAAAGAGATTTTCAAAAGACTTATTGTAAGGTTGGAAAAAAGCTGATGTGGCAGTAGGTTAGGATAATTGGAAGAGTTCGGATACACCTAGCCTAACTAGTTTTAATTAAGGCATATAAAATCAAGTAATAAACTATGCGCCATCAGGTCTTTGGCCTGGTGGTAGGGAGTTTTCCCTATGATGGGGAGGTCTCGGGTTCGAGCCTTCCTTGAGGGTTTCTTCGTTGGGGTCTCCTCTTGGGAATATTCCCTTGAAGCAGGTGTTAGCAGTCCTACCGAATTAATTAGGGAGTGTAGTGGAGTGGATTCGAACTCGGGGCCCGGATCACTTATTCGCAAGATCAACGGGTTCGAATGTTGTGGGGAAGTCGTTAAAAAAAATAATAAACTATGGAAACTTTGTTTTTGAAAATTCAAATATTTGTGCTTTTATTACGTGTCAGATTTGGACCCAGAAACGCGTTGTGGTAATGATGGAGACATTGTCGTGAGATCCAAAGCTACATCAAATTGTTTTGAATATTATAAGTTTAATATAATATAAAGTATGGTTTTAAATTTTTCTAAATTATTTATGGTCATCAAACATTTTAAAGAAAAAAACAGAGGTAGTACTTTATTTAAAGAGCCGTTGGGGTTTAATATCCAGTAGAATTAGATATATAGTTTTTGAATACCGTACTAATTTATCTATATCTAGATTCATAAATTTTAAGTGTCTTTTATAGATGATTTTTTTTTTTTGTATTTTATAAGAAAATATTTGGTTTTTTTAAGGGTGTCTGGACCAAAGCTCGACTGATCCCTAACAATTTTGGTGGTTAAACATGGTCCCACTTAAATGTCCTCAGGCAAGCGCATGGAAAGGCTAGAACTCAGTTATTGCGCTATGAACCCCCGAGCGATAACCAATCCACCACAACACTGGAAGACAAGACAATATTTGTTTCTATCTACAATCGATGTGAAATTTACAATTTTACTCCAAGCCAACATTCTTGTTAACACACCAGTCCAATTCCTAATTCTGATGCCATTTTGAAAGCTTTAGTCTTTTTTTTTTTTTTATCTATAATACTATTTAAAAAGTAATATGATAGATTATATATATTTTAATATGTTATCAATGTTGAGATATAATTTTAAGGGTATCTTTAAAACATAGCACCAAATCAATTAAATTTGATGTAAATTTTGGTACAAACAATATGTCTAACCCCAATCATTAACATCAAATCTTACACTAAAAAACAATATACTTGCTAAGAGGTTATATTTTAAACAAATTATTTAATAATCTATAGTTTGGAAAGTATGCGTTTGGAGTGTATAATCTTTGGAGTATATACTTTTATTAGACGATAAAATATAGATCTTTAAATAATATCTTTCAATAAAAGACCAAGTAAACATTCTTAGAACTATAAATTTTTAAGTACTTCTTTTAGAAGTATAAAAATATATTTTCTAAAATAACAATCAAATAAAAACATGTTTCTTTTCTTCTTTTATGTCTAATGCATGAGTGCATCTCGATTCATTTTAATTCAACATATCTCATTTGAATATTCATCTATTTCTCATTCAATGATTGATAACCATTTCTCACTAAAATTGACATTTTTCATCGAAAACCAACCATATATATAAAAACAAAGATAGGGAGAGAGATGCAAATTCTATTAAGAATCCAAGATAAATTTGGAATCCGAGACCGATCATAATGTGATACATGGCATATTCATCATAAATATGAACATGATTTTCATACATAAATATATAGAGAAATTAAGGTTCAAATAAGAAGTGCTGAAAAAATACGAAGTAGAAAAGTGGTCTCCACCGCGATCACGCCATTGATGCAATTCATGGGAGGGTAGAGATTATTAAAGGAGGGGACCCGGTCAAAGCCGCCTTTATTGATTGATGAGTGGTGGAGATCACTTCTCTACTTTTCATTTTTTAGTACTTCTCATTTGAACCTAATACTAAATATATATATATATAGATATATATATATATATATATAGGGAAAACTGATGATAACTCTTGTAATCTTCCATCTAGATCTTATGGGCTTGTGCATAACAATAAATTAAGTTATTTTTTGATTTTTATATACTTATGCATATTACAAATTACATCTATATACAAATGTATAGAGTTTAGACGGATGACTACGAGGATGTTCCTCAATATATTATTAAGGTTTTTAGTTTATTGATATTCTCCTTTAAATTTGACTCTATATTCATCATTATTATGATATTTTTAATGAATATTCATCTTGAAAATGAGTGTATAACACACCCTAATAGTTCTTGGGTTGTTAACTAATTTTGTGTTTTTAGTAATACTTTCTCTTCCTCTCTCCTCTCTCCTTCTCCCCTTAAAGTGATATATGACATTCCAAAGGTATTGATAAAGAAAAAGAAAAGAGACTTTCCGTGGACTTGAAGCTTGAGGACAAATTATATTGGCGTATTCTTAGTGGCTAGGAATAAAGAAATACTTATTACAAGCCAAATTTGTCAATGTAGTAGTTTCTTTAAATGTTCCGTAGTAGAAATGGTATTGAGTCACTTTTCGTTGTAGAACCGTTATAACGTGTTACGATATAAGACTTATTTTTCACGTCATATTAATAAGATGTGGCAGACCATGGTTAATTGGCAATTTTCAAAATACAATATTCAATTTTTCTTTATTTTTTAATTTCATATTTGTTAGTTTCTAATACATAGTCTAATTTGGTTTGCTTATTACTATGGACTCATTGACTAACATTACACAACAAGTGTTTTTGTATACAATATTATATATATAAATTAAAATTTTGACGTCATAAGTCACGCCTTGAAAACATCACGGCGTCATCGTGGTTCATAAGGTTTGACGTTTAACTTTGCTGTTATGTCATGCCTCACGCCATTTAGAATCTTATGTAGATGTAAGCATCTGATGGGTAACCATGCTTAGTTGTATGATCATCATGGGGGTTTGCTGTGATTTGGACAGGGTATAGCATAACACAAATAACATATTAAAGTCGTGTAAATCACAAGTGATTTTGTACATGATTTAGTGTAAGTTCACATATGATTGGACTGTTTTCTATTATATTAAATATGTACTGTTATTCGTTTTTCGACAAGAAGCAAACAATAACAATATCTATTTAAAAAAACATGAAAACTAACAAAATCGTATATGATTTACATGAGTTTGCAAATCGCATACAAAGTTGTCCGCGTGGTTTTTTTGGAAAGTTAGTGCAAAATCATATGTGATTTTGTTGGTTATCGTATTCTTTAAAATAGATATTGTTCTCGTTTGAATCCGACTCTATATAACCCAAAGATGAAAGATGGTGTGAGAAGTTGAGTTAACATAACAAGCAGATCTGAATCTTGATCACTTTTAGCCTCAAGTCCACCTATGTATTGACCTTGATATGGAGATTGATCTGGCGCATCTTATCTTAATGTGCATCCAATAATTGTGAATCGTTTTTTACGCCTCTTACATTAACTAAACTTTTCATCAGAACCCAATCCTAAACCCAAAACATGTGCTTATTAATTTGGAAGGCGAAGGATCGCGTGAGAAATTAAGTTAATGATGAGAAACATGAGAAGTGCATTTGAACTCTTGATCTTTTTGATTTCATGTTCTCTCATGAATTTCGTTTCAGAATTAATATTTGATTAAGTGTGTCTTACTATGATATACATTCATTTCTCATCCGACGATTGATAACCATCTCTCATATATCTTTTTTTTTTACATTAACCGTTCACCAAAACTCAAATATGATTTAAAAATTGTTATATTTAAATTTGCAACGTTAGGACTCAACGGTAAATTAAATACAATATGATTTTTCTTCTTCCAAATACATGGGTGTGAGACCAAACCTAATCAAGACCAAACTTAACGACTTTTTTTCTTTGGAATTTGAAACAAAATTGTTTTTTTCAGTTTTAATTTTACACCTAACCGAAGAAAAGAAAATACCATTAAAATATTAAAATTTAGAAAATAATGGAGTAATCAGGCCTCTTTGAAAAATGACACTAGTTACAAAAAGATCATTTGTTTAGTGAACATTATTGGATTCAATAAAAAAATGAGTAAAACTAGTTGACTTAATTTGGTGATGAATATAGATTGTCGATTTGGTCCTTCGTTATTTGAAATATTATGCATTTGTGTCTTTATTTTTATTAATTTCATGATTAACACTTCACCTATCTATTCATTTTTTTTCGGATTTTAGGATTTGAAGGGTGTTCGGGAATCTTTTTTCGGGACCAAAAGTGTTTATTGAGGTGGGAAAAAAAGTTTTAAAAAAGTATTTGATTAGTTTTTATAATGGTAAAAACCAATAACTCAATAAGTTGTTTTTTTTAGAAAGTGTTTGATTTAGCATATACATAAAAAAAAATGATTAAAAAGGACAAAACACACTTTTTAAAAAGTTAATTGCCAATTTTCAAAATACAAATTTATGATTCTATATAAAAGATGTGACAAAACGAACATTTGGCATCACAACCACCTTTGTCTATGACATCACATCTAATCTCCATTGAGCCATCATCTCCATCCCATATCTCTTTCTCTTGGAATAACAACCTCTGGTTTTTAGATTTGTTTAGATAAGCGTCCTATAGACACCTTTGTTTGCACCCCACAAACAAAAATCTCATTATCCCAATGGTGGTTGTTCTCCACCTCTCTTTTGGTGAATAGAGTGAGGTGACAGTGGTGATATGTTCATCGGTTTTTTTGTTTTTTAGAAAAAGAGTATGTTCATCGATATCGTTCAATGATGTAATATAGAGAAGCAAATTTAGAAACGCAAATGGTTTTTTATTGAACATGTTAATGAGTTTGATAAATTGATTTATGTTTTGAACATTGATTAAGTTTTTTTTCGTAGTTTAATTCTTGTTTTAATTGAAGTTTTAGAGGTTTTCTTGACGTCTTGAATTTTTGATGAGTAAAATGAAATTCCTAACATGAAGATGTCGCTTGATTATTCTTTGATTGATGATTGTGCTTGATTTGATTTTGGAATTTTATTTTGAATATGTTCTTTGTTGGTTCTTGATTGTCAAGATGAGGATTCAAGTAAAAGCAAAAAAGAAAATAATTGAAAAACGTTACAATAGAAGAAAATAATAATAAGAAAAACCATAATACCTTTTAGTCTAAGGCGGTTAAGGTAAAGACCAAATTCTAAATAAATTGCATAAATTTAGGCTTATCATGTACTATGTAAGGAAAAAAGACCAAATTCACAATATTTCACTTACCATAAGGACCAAATTCAAACTTTACTCAAAATTTAATAAGAAAAATTGAATAAAATTGGGAAAAGCGCGTTGTTATAGCATCCAAAGACTTGGGCTTCTCCTTCAAGTTGCCGTGTAATAATATTCTCCTCTCACCACGACCATATCATGCTTTCCCTCACTTAACCATCTCTCTCTCTTTCTTTATAAGGAGAGGGGTTATAAAAAAAACTTTAAAATATAAAAAACCGAGGAATGCCTTGTAGCTTTCTATCTGGATTATATGTATTTGTATATACGGGGTAATTTGAGTTCTTTTTAGGTTTTTTGTACAATTGCATTATGCACCTATGCATATGTACGTGTGCATATTACAAAATTACCTGTATGCACAAATACATATGGTTCAGATGAAGTACTACAAAGGTGTTCCTACTTCCTCAGTTTTCCGTTTTTTGAGTTTTTTCCTTGAACCTGACCCTATATATAGGCTCGAACGAGAACCCTTGCTATTTGCAGAATACGAGAACCTTCGCCCATGTACAAAATCATGTATAATTCATGTACAAAATCACGTATGATTTACGAACAAATATCACATATATAATTCACGTACAAATATCACATATATGATTCACGTACAAATATCACATATATGATTCACGTACAAAATCATTTAAGATTTATATACAAAATCGCATGCACAAATATCACATATATAATTCACGTATAAAATCATATATGATTCACATATAAAATCGCATGTGTAAAATCACATGTGCTTTGGTACATGGTCCACTCCCTTTTTTTCGTTAGTGTAAAATCACAGGTGATTTTGTACTTGGACGAAGGTTCTCGCGTTCTCGTAAATAGCAAAGGTTCTCGTTTGAACTTCCATATATATATATATATATATATATATAGAGGAATAATCAAATAAAAACCACTTTTTTTGTAAAAACCCGTAAAAACCAACTAAAAAATAATTTTTTTTAAGATTTTTTTTATCAAATACTATGATATTAACTATTGTTACACATATATATTTTTTCATAATGTGAATATCATCCATGAAAAAATAAAATTTTTATTCATATTATGAATAAAAAATATACAACATTTTTATTCATATTATGAAACAAATTCATGGATGATATTCATCTTATGAAAAAAAATATATGTGAAACAACATATCAATTCTAACATTTGATGGAAAAAAATCGTAAAAAAGTTTATTTTTTGGTCGGTTTTTACGGGTTTTTACAAAAAAAGTGGTTTTTACATGAAGGCTCCTCTATATATATATATATATATATATAGAAGGAGGATCATACAAGAACAACTCCATTTGCAAGAATAAAGGAACCATTTTGAGCCACACATTGATATGGGCCCATGCGGGTCCTACATATTAAAAAAATCATATATGGTTTAGTGGTGGTGTAACACCCCGTTTTCAGATTTGGAGACTTAACGATGATTGGTAAGCAACTTAACTTGTTTACCTTGTTTTGTAGGAGTTCAGGGACTAGAGTGTTGTTTCTGGAAGTAGGAGGTTTAGTGTAAGCTATTTAAAAGAAGTGAAACCCTCATACTGTCTCTTTATTCAGTTTACTCCAGAGATCGATTAAGGGAGAGAGGAGGGCGACGGTTTTGAAGAGAGATGAGGCAAGGGCTTTAATTGGAGTCTTGGAATCGAGCAATTGGACGAATAGTTTCGTTTATTGCGTTAAGGTATGAATGCTACACTCGATTATAGTTTAATTGATGTCTTTTTCGAGTTATGGTATGAGTTAGGGCTAGATTTGTGGAAGTGATGATCAATTGATCATCAATTGGTTTGAATTCTATGAAATTAAGTGTCTATAAACGTTAGATTTTGACCATTGATGATGTAGAAACATGATTTTGGCTTGATTTGATCATGAAAACCGTCCTAGAGCAAGAAAAGAGAGAAAAAGAGAAATTTTCGGAATTCCCGTCAGAATTGCGCGGCTGTGGGAGATTGGCTCGTTCTCACTCGTTAACCGTCGGATCGTCGTGAAATTTGGACAGCGGCTTCACGACTCATAGTTCTTCGATCTGACCGGAGGGATCGAGCATCGTAGACTCCAGTAAGGAGCAGTAAATGGCAGAAGTGGGCTGATTTTCCAGGAAGTCGTTTTCGGTATTTTGAGGATTTAAGTGTTGTGCGCATGCGATTCTCGAAGGCAACCGATGGAGAATCAAGTACACTCATAAGGGGATACGAGGTGACCATATCACATGTTTGTGTGGCTTGAGAAGTGTTGGTGTTGCTAACTACTTATCAGGTGAGTTTCACTGTACGTGCTTTATTTTATTGTGAATGTATATATACATAATTTGTGTGTGAGTACTTATATACGTGCTTGCTATATGACTTGTATGTGTGCGCACGTAATGTATAAAAAGGGAACCACATGCCCTTGATGAGTTGTGGGGGCGGACTCGCGTCCTAAGCTGGCGAGAAAAAGAGAACCACATGCCCTTGGTGAGTTGTGGGGGCCGACCCGTGTCCAAACTGACGGGAGAAAGGGAACCACATGCCCTTGGTGAGTTGTGGGGGCCGACCCGTGTCCAAACTGACGGGAGCTTTATGACCTCATGAGGGTCGATTATTGTTGGATATATTGTTGGATTTATTGGTTGGAATTATTGTTGGATATATTGTCGGGTTTATTTGTTGGAATTATTGTAATGGAAATGTTGAATTGGTATATGATTGTAGTTGTGATTATGATGGCACCGGTTATGGTATGTGCGTGCATGGTAACGTAAGGTACGTACGGTGCTTGCTCACTAAGCTTATAGCTTACCCTTTAGTTGTTTCCCCTTTTTCCAGGTTCGGGATCGGGTGTGGACTAAGGCAAGGTCCCGCTTTGAGGCTAGCCGCGAGGATGGTTCCGACAAGGGAATTGAATATTTTTCTTAATATAATTATTGGAACATAATTATTTGTAATTAATTACTTGTTGCGGGATAACTGTAATAATTTTATTTATTTAGCGTTTTCCTTAAACGTAAATGTTATTTTATTTTATTTGAAATGGAAAAAAAAGTGTAATTTATTTTTAAAATTATCGGTTACTATTATTTTCGAAATACGGGTGTTACAACTTGGTATCAGAGCCTAGGTTTAAGAGAATCAGCACACACGCTTGCGAGTGTGTGTGTGGTTGGACTTAAACCAGAAGATTTTTAGAAAAGAAAATTTTAAAAGAGTCGGAACCGTCGGCTAGAGCTTCAAAACGGGGGTGAGTAATACTTACGTTACTTATGCGTTTATTGATAAACTGCCGAGATGCTAGAGTGAGCATTGAGTTGTATGCTAATATTTGTTTGTGGCATGCTAAATGTGCATTGCAATTAGTATGGTGTAATTATGGCATGCCAAACTCGGTTGGGTGTCAATGTGTATGACATGGATATGCTTATGTACCTAGAAATTGATGTGGTTTTTTTGTTGTTGTTTAAATTACCTACTTAGTTAATGCAATGGGGTTGCTTAAGGATGGTATCACGACTAAGCTTGTACTGTGATATGTCGGGGAGGGGTCGTTAGACATGTTCTTGTCTGATGTTGTCGAGTGATCCCGACACGACTATCATCTTGGAACGGTTATAGTAATACGGGCCCAAATAATAGTACTACTATAAACGTTTGTATGGGCTTGGATGTGATTAAGTCCTGAGAACCTCATTAAATTGACGACAGTTGAGAAATTGTGAATGTGTAATGGTTGACATGTGTGTATGAGATTGGGATGTGGTTATCCAAAACCTTAAGTGCTTAGGGGCATAAACTAGTACATAGGATGGTATGAGCACTAATGACTAGTGATAAGTACATTCGTGAGCTCTAGTTATAATAGAGGAGTGTAGTGAGACACTCTAGTTGTTGGTGATTGAGTGAGGTTAATTGATGCTTGATGTACTTACATGAGTAGGGTAAGAGATCTGGCCTATAGAGTTGCGTGCGCACTAATGACTGGAAGTTGCAAGAACTTTAGTGTTAAGTAGTGAGTGTAGGTGGACACTCTAGTTGTAAATACTAGTATTGCCTTGTGTTAGGCATGTTTCTAAGCGGCCCCTGTTGGGTGTTCGGAGTAGTGACCTTGGGAAATCGTTCAATTGATATGAATTTATAAGGTTGTGTAAACAAACTGCTTATTCCCACTCGGTGGATGATGAGGACCGGTACGGATTTTTTATTCTTCCGTTATATATATGTTTGACTCATCAAAGTACGTTTATGTTTTACGTGTGTTCGGATTCTTAGATTTCCTTCCGTTACGTTGATTCGTTTCATTGTATATGTATTAAATCCGGTTCGTTTATCAATTCATTATATGTGTGTACATATATGAATTCCACTCTGATTCGTTTTAGTTGATTCTTTAAATACGAGTATGGTCTTTTTCTTTGAAGCGTCGCATTCGATTCCATGATTTATAATGTGTTCTTACTTTCATCAAAGTTATTTACATATCCCGTTCGATTGGTTGATCGTTCGATCATTTATTTTCCAATGAGTTCTTTTGTTTATATACGATAAAATGAGATTGGGATATTCTGGACACGTCAAATTTTAATTATAAGGTGCTGAAATATTTTTCTTTAAATTTTTCGTGTTATTTATAAATTTCATAACTAATCGCTCGTTTATCGGATTAACGCATACGATATATTCTTAAAAACCTTGAAATATCTTCAACAAACTGTCCTCACATAACGAAACTTTGATTTTGAGCTAGGTTAGCTAAAACCTTCGTTTTTCTAAACAACCCTTGTTTTATACGAGGACAACACTCTACTTTTCAAAAATCTGCACAAAATTTATTTTAAATCAGATTTAGTCCGTTCTTGATTCGCTGGAATCCTAAGACGTTGATCTAAAACATCTGTTTACAAATGTTTTCTAAAACCTACTTCAAATATGCTAAATTGTTGAATTTGTAAACGTGTAAAATGCTGAAAATCGTACGTCTCGATTTTAAAAAGTTGTGTTTATAGTTTTCGTTCGGATTTGATTCATGTCGGAATTATGAGGCATCCTAAAGATCTGGAAAAGGTTGGTTGCGTGGTTTGGGTTCACTATAGGTTGGATTTAGCCTATAGAGTTGATTTAGAGTTGGAGTGCGCTATAGGTTGGTTAAACCTGTAGAGTCGGTGAGGAGAGCAGTTGGCTCATTAGAATACTCAGTCGGTCGACTGAGATCCAAGAGCAGTACGGTTGAGTATGCGCTAGTGTGTGTCATAGGATATGGTCCTTGGTGAATATGTTGTTGGATTTAGTTTTTGGTGGCCAATAGAGGGGGGTTTACGTAGAGACTGAAAGCCCTGACTCAAGGATAGATGTTTATGTTTAAGGTTGGAGAGACACTCCAGCTGTCGTGGTTAGGATAACCTCTCTAGTTAGAGAGAGGCGTTAGCCAAGAGATAGACCCAAAGGGCGAGTCAGCTCTAGCAGCTAGAAAATTTGAAGTCAAGGTCTACGACAAAGGTGGGGATCGGGGATTCGTCTGTGTCGACGTGAAGCGTGTTCTAATGCCCTATTTAAGGGAAAGGAGAGCCGGTGGTTGTTTTGTGGTGGATATTAGAAGCGGAAGATGCACCCTACGTCGGTAGTGGACTGATTATAATCGTTAGTTTTCTTGGAAGAATAGATAAGGATAAGAGAAGCTTAGGGTCGTGTTGGGTTGGGTTAGCACCCTTACCCTTAGGTTACGCTAAGAGGCTGTTTGGGAGAACGGTGCCTGCTGTTTTAGAGTTTACGGTCGAGTTCCGGAGCAACCTCATACCAATTCCCAGGGAAGAAGTTGATGTGAAGATTGGTATGGATTGGTGGAGTCGGAATCAAGTGATTGTGGATTGTGCAGGCCAGATGATTCGTATCCAAGGCCCGAGTGGGGGATAGTTGGTCGTGTATGGAGAGAGGGAGCAAACCAAGTCGACGTTCTTTTCGGTTGCGATGAGGAGAAGGTACCTGCAGCGTGGGTGCACGGGTTATTTGACTCACGCCTCGGTTGGTCGGTTGAGAGGAAGTACCGGTAGTCAGTTGATGTCCGGATGTACCTCCGGAAGATCTATGGAATTTCCGGTCGTTTGGCAGGCTGGGTTGGGTTTGACGTGATACTCGGTTTAGCATCAGTTGTGGGGACCCCAGTCGTTTAACGTCATTTGAGCTCTTAGAACTAGCGGGTTGCATAAGCTCTCATAGAAAAAGGGGTTACCCGCTGAGTAGCTAGTTTTGGGATTCGCCATCTACGGGTCATGAAGAAGAAGGGACAGGGGTACCATCAGGAAGAGGTATCCCTTACTTGAGATGGATGACTTGATTGATCAGTTGCAGGAAGCAGCGTGGCTTCTAAAATTGATCTTCGTTCGGGTTAGCGCCATCTTAAGGAGGAGGAGGAGGAGGAAGACATTCATAAAGCATGGAACGAGTTCTTGTTCGTGCGAAGATGTTGTTTGTATCAATATCTGCGGACGGAGGAAGTTTAGGTACGAGGGATTTGTGGAGGTCGAGTTGTCATCCAGACTAGTCTTACTTGACGCTCGTGTTTCCTGCACTGGTGGTTACACCCGTAGGCTTTAAGGTCAAGTAGGTACTGGCGAGATTAGGTGTTTGGAATGCAGTCCAGCGAGTTTAGAATGCAGTCGTACGTAATGCTAGCGGGAGTTGTACCCGGAACATTTCACAGACTGATTTCGGGGACGAAATCCTGGTAAGTGGGGGAGAGTTGTAACACCCCGTTTTCAGATTTGGAGACTTAACGATGATTGGTAAGCAACTTAACTTGTTTACCTTGTTTTGTAGGAGTTCAGGGACTAGAGTGTTGTTTCTGGAAGTAGGAAGTTTAGTGTAAGCTATTTAAAAGAAGTGAAACCCTCATACTGTCTCTTTATTCAGTTTACTCCAGAGATCGATTAAGGGAGAGAGGAGGGCGACGGTTTTGAAGAGAGATGAGGCAAGGGCTTCAATTGGAGTCTTGGAATCGAGCAATTGGACGAATAGTTTCGTTTATTGCGTTAAGGTATGAATGCTACACTCGATTATAGTTTAATTGATGTCTTTTTCGAGTTATGGTATGAGTTAGGGCTAGATTTGTGGAAGTGATGATCAATTGATCATCAATTGGTTTGAATTCTATGAAATTAAGTGTCTATAAACGTTAGATTTTGACCATTGATGATGTAGAAACATGATTTTGGCTTGATTTGATCATGAAAACCGTCCTAGAGCAAGAAAAGAGAGAAAAAGGGAAATTTTCGGAATTCCCGTCAGAATTGCGCGGCTGTGGGAGATTGGCTCGTTCTCACTCGTTAACCGTCGGATCGTCGTGAAATTTGGACAGCGGCTTCACGACTCATAGTTCTTCGATCTGACCGGAGGGATCGAGCATCGGAGACTCCAGTAAGGAGCAGTAAATGGCAGAAGTGGGCTGATTTTCCAGGAAGTCGTTTTCGGTATTTTGAGGATTTAAGTGTTGTGCGCGTGCGATTCTCGAAGGCAACCGATGGAGAATCAAGTACACTCATAAGGGGATACGAGGTGACCATATCACATGTTTGTGTGGCTTGAGAAGTGTTGGTGTTGCTAACTACTTATCAGGTGAGTTTCACTGTATGTGCTTTATTTTATTGTGAATGTATATATACATAATTTGTGTGTGAGTACTTATATACGTGCTTGCTATATGACTTGTATGTGTGCGCACGGTATGTTATAAAAAGGGAACCACATGCCCTTGATGAGTTGTGGGGGCGGACTCGCGTCCTAAGCTGGCGAGAAAAAGGGAACCACATGCCCTTGGTGAGTTGTGGGGGCCGACCCGTGTCCAAACTGACGGGAGAAAGGGAACCACATGCCCTTGGTGAGTTGTGGGGGCCGACCCGTGTCCAAACTGACGGGAGCTTTATGACCTCATGAGGGTCGATTATTGTTGGATATATTGTTGGATTTATTGGTTGGAATTATTGTTGGATATATTGTCGGGTTTATTTGTTGGAATTATTGTAATGGAAATGTTGAATTGGTATATGATTGTAGTTGTGATTATGATGGCACCGGTTATGGTATGTGCGTGCATGGTAACGTAAGGTACGTACGGTGCTTGCTCACTAAGCTTATAGCTTACCCTTTAGTTGTTTCCCCTTTTTCCAGGTTCGGGATCGGGTGTGGACTAAGGCAAGGTCCCGCTTTGAGGCTAGCCGCGAGGATGGTTCCAACAAGGGAATTGAATATTTTTCTTAATATAATTATTGGAACATAATTATTTGTAATTAATTACTTGTTGCGGGATAACTGTAATAATTTTATTTATTTAGCGTTTTCCTTAAACGTAAATGTTATTTTATTTTATTTGAAATGAAAAAAAAAGTGTAATTTATTTTTAAAATTATCGGTTACTATTATTTTCGAAATACGGGTGTTACAACTTGGTATCGGTTACTATTATTTTCGAAATACTGAGTCTTGTGTTATGCAGTCTGCATAATACATGATTATTCAGACTGCATATGCCACGTGACGCTCTCAGTTGTCCTCACGTTCGCAATAAAAAAGTAATTCACATTTGAACCTGACCTTATATATATATATATATATATACACATAGAGGGAGGATCATACAAGAACACACACATTTGCAAGAACGAAGGAACCAAGGAAATCACATGTGATTTTGTACTAAATCACATGTGATTCCCCTATGGCGAGTGTAGTACACGCTCCCGACAAGGCGAGTGGGTCGTGCTAGTGGGCGAGCTTTAGTAGGAAATCACATGTGATTTCCTTGGTTCCTCCATTCTTGCAAATTTGTTTGGTTCTTGTTTGAACCTACTTCTATATACATATGTATACACATATATATAAATTGATTTTCGAAAGAGCAAGAACAAATATAAGCCACATAATTCATTAATTATAATATCATATATAAAAATAGAAAATTCTTTAAAAAGGGTCCTTTTTATACACACTTAATTAAGAGAATGCCCAAAAAATACGTATTTTGCAAAAATATTCTTGTATTTCGCTTGGTATTTCTCTTTCTATTTTGCCGGGTGGTTTCATATTTTCTATTACTTTGGGGAACAACGATATAGATGAAGGATTACAGAAAGTGATAGACTCAATTGACAAATTGAGGAGAAGATTTATTTGGGGGTTTCAAGCTCTGGCAAATCGAAAATCTGTTGGATGGATTGAACAAAAACTACGGCACCGAAGCAGCTGGGAGGGCTCAGTATTGGTTCCCTTAAATCTGCCAATATCGCTTTGCTAATTAAGTGGATATGGAGGTTCAAAAGCAACGGCAATGCCTTATGGACTAAGGTAAGCATGGCAATCATGGCTTATCAGAACGCGAGTCAGGAGTATTGGCAAAACCAAGTTATTCTGGTATGTGGTTAAACATCGTAAAAATAGGATCTTCCCTATCCCCCTTAAATCTGAATCTGGATGAATTATTCACTCGAAAAGTGAGGAACGGTACCGAAACTAAATTTTGGTTTGACCGTTGGATCGATATTCCCTTCTAAAATGTGTATTTCCTGAATTTTTTGACCTAGAAGGTGACAAATCGTGTTCAGTCGCGATGAGATTCGCGCATTCCTTTAACGAAAGTGCAGCTTGGACGTGGTCTTGGTTGAATAACAATGAGGCTGAAAGGTTAAGGAATACAGTCAAGGAATTGGAGCAATTGCTGAAACATGTGGTATTACGAGATGGCGTCGATAAATGGACTTGGGATGGCGTCGACCCTAGTGGCGATTATACTGTAAGTTCGATGTGAAGTATTATTGACAGTATATTGTGCCCCCATGTGGAATACCGTTGTTTCTGGAACAATTGGTTGCCACCATGAGTTAATTGTTTCTTTTGGAGGTTACTTTTAAATAGAATTCCAACCAGAGTTAATATTAATAGGAGGGGGATTAACACCCCTTCTGTATTATGCTCTCTCTGTGAATCAGAAGAGAAACAGTTGATCATCTCTTTCATTCATGTTCGCAGTTAAAGATCTATGGAGATGGTTTTTTGATTGGTGCTTGATCGATGTTGGGCAACAAGCCACATTTAACCAGTGTCTCTTCAAAATCCTTGAATTTGGCAAATCTATAAAATGGAGAAATTCTTGGAAGCGACGGTTAGAAGTTTGGTATGGCTGATTTGGAAAGCTAGAAATAACGCAATATTCAAGGGCTTAAGATTCTCAGCTTCAATGGTGAAAGATGATTTCCAAGCCACCTTGTTCTCTTGGATGAAACATAGAGCTAATTGTAAATTCTTATTGTGGTGTGCATGGTGCTCTTGTCCTAGCTTTTCTTTCTGTTAATGTTGTATCTTGTTTATAAACGCTAGCGCTTTGCTAGTTCATTTTTGGTTAATAAAAGTTAGGGTGATTGTTTGGGGATGATGGCCGAGACGAAGCTCCCTTCTGTTTCCCTTTTTGCCGTTAAAAAAATTTTAAAAAGAAAAATGACCAACTTTCAATAATGAATTTACTAAGAGAATTCAAAGTGAAATTTAAAAAGTTATGGGCTGACTTTAATTTGAATTGCAAACCACTTTATCTTTATGAAGGAAAAAATGATGATAGAATTAGTTGTTTGAACTAAAGAAGACGAATTAAAGATTCAACATGAGACAATCATAGAGAATTAGAGATGTTTGAACTTTAATTTGATTACTCAAAAGCATGAAATCACCGATTCATATCTTGTATTTAACTTGTTTACTTTGTTTTTGGTTTTAAAGTTTTCTTCTACTAAAGCATCTTTTTAATTTTAAATCTAAATACATTAATATATTGTTTTTATGATAAAAAAATAATATTAGATTTAAGAATTACTAATAATTAAAAAAAACTATTTTTTCGAGTACTTATAGATGCATTCAACTGATATTGTACACTATATCATTTTTACATGACATCAGTATGTTCCACCCTCAAAAAGATTATATGATATACATTTATTATTTAAATTAACATGATTTGGAATCATAATGTTCACTATTTTACATAATGCTCTTTATAAATCAATATAAATTACTTAGAATTTCATTTCACTTCATGTTAACGTTTTCAAAACTGTTTTAAACTTTTAGGTTTAAAACAAAAACAAAAAATTGAAATTATCAATCTTAGAATGAAAAACCAATGTTAGGACCATAGCATAAAACTAAATTTCTTGCAGGTCCTATTACTATATGATTATAATTATCTCATTAATGTTTTCAAAACAAGTTCATTATTAAATAATTTTTTAATTTGATAATAATATAAAATATCATAAGTACATATAGAGATTTTTGAAAAATAATGTATCGAGATTTTTATAAACATGTACATCTTATACTATTATATATATAGAGAGGAAAGTTCAAATGTGAACTCAATTTTGGTTGTGAACAGGAGAACGAATCCCAACCACTCATCCGGTCAATAAAGGTGGCTTTGACCGGGTCCTCTCATTTAATAATCCCTACCCTCCCATGAATCACGTCAATCCTCCGTGATCGTGTCCACCATAACCAAAGATGTGTGGTTGAGATTTGTCCCCACGTTCACAACCAAAATTGAGTTCACATTTGATCCCAACCCTATATATATATATATATATATAGAGGAAAGTTTAAATGTGAACCACTTTTTGGTTGTGAACGTGAGGACAACCGAGAGTGCGACACGTGACGACTTTGAGTGTGGTCCCCCCCCCCCCCCTAATTCAATGCCCTCCTATGAATCGCGTTTATTCACCCGCCGTGGACCTGACGTGACGCCTAGTCATCCGCCACATGTCGTGCTCTCGGCGGTCCTCACGTTCACAACCAAAAAGTGGTTCACATTTAAACCCACCCCTATATATATATCTATATATATATATATAGGTGGAAGTTCAAATGATAACCCTTCCTATTTGCGAGAATATTGTGAGAACAGTTGTCAACCTTCCATTTAGTCACTCTTTTCCATAATGGCAGTGGCAGATCCTGCATTACTTAAATATTTGCTCCACAGCTGCAAATGCTGATTAGGCTTTCTCTTAGACGTAAAGTTTTTGGTCAACTTCTTTGATTTTTTCGTTAACAATGGAGGTCCCCATGCTTACCTTCTCACTGAACCCAATTTTCTTGTTGAGAGAAGTAACTTTAGCAGAAACTGTTAATGTCAAACCATGTTTTTCATCAAAGGACTTGGCAATACTAAACAACATGTTTACCTAGAGCAAAACCTTTTAATGTGTGTAAACAAAAAAAACTAAATAAATTGATTAAAAGCATACATGTAAATATTATATTAATGGATAACTTTTTTGTGTTAAAGATGTGCATCCATTAATTCATCCTTCGTCCACACCAAATTGAGATGGCCATGAATCCCTAACAGCCACCGTCTCAAACCACAATCTATCGATAATCTCAACGATATCACGATGTTATCACGGCGTTATCACGTCGTGATACGTTGTTATCACGCCTAACGACGTTATTACGTCATTATCACAACGTTATCAGAGTCATAATAATTGAAGGTCGGTTTTCCTTTGAACACCGTGAAATTGAAGGTCGATTTTCCTTTTGGTTTTCGATTTAAGATAAAACCACTTTCTTCGCTTTTCTTCTCTACCTATTACTGTGGATTCCTGATTAACGCACTCATTGGATATAAAGGAAAAATCACAACGTTATCACTATGAAATTGGCATCAGGAAGTTTGAGGCTTGGGCATAATGAAATCATAGCAAAATTGAATCTGGAAAATCATCAGCGTTAGTCGCAAGGAGAAAATGATGTCAGGTGATATGATATACAAGTCCATAATACTTGGCTGACAAGTGTTCTTATATCCTCGCAAATTACAAGGGTTCTCGTTTGAACCCTTCTCTCTCTCTCTCTACATATATATATATATATATATATATATATAGAGGGAGGTTCAAATGTAAACTCTATATTTCGTGTAAACTATGTAAACCCATCGTGGCCCTTGATCAAAAAAATCAAAGGAGGATATGGATTCATAGAAACTAGTCAAAGGTCACCCAACGAAAACATAACCACGAATTTTGTCATCTTCTAGAAAATTTACAAATCCTTAAAACTCGATTCATTAACAAATAAATCCCATAAAACCCTAGAACCAAGAAAAATCAAATAATTCGCAGACATCCAACAAATCACACGAAATTTAACAAACCCTAAGCATATCTGGAAGAAATGAAGCTCTGATCTGATGTTGACGATGATGACGATGGTGGTGGACGGTGCTGGTGGCAGTGGACGGCAGCGGTGGTGGGGTGGCGGTGCTGGTGGCGGTGGACGGCGGCGGTGGTAGATCTCGTTATTGTAGCTTCCGGCGAATCTGCCGACGGTGGTGGCATCGAGGATGGTGGTTGCAGTGGACGTCGGTGGTGGCGTCGGCGGCGGTGGTGGCGTCGGCGGCGGCGGTGGCGCCGGCAGCAGTGGTGGTGCCGGCAGCAGTGATGGTGCCGGCAGCAGTGGTGGAAGGTGTGATGGTGAAGGTGTGTTTGTTATTGATGAGAACTCATGATATGAGATGAAGATGATGATATGGAGTGTTTTGTTATTAGGAGTAGAAAAGCTAAATGACCTAAATACCCTTCTAGGGTTAAAATCAGGTGTGGCACAAAAAAAATTATAGAATTGTTACCATGGTGTCTACATATGACAACCCTTGATTAAAATAGATAGATGGTTGAGATTGGTCCTATAGTTTTTACAAAAAAAGTGGTTTGTATTTGATTTTTCCTCTATATATATATATATATATATCTATATATATATATATAGAGGGAGGTTCAAATGTAAACTCTATATTTCGTGTAAACTATGTAAACCAATCCACACCATTGATTTTAAAAAACCTTTCCATATTTCACATTTTCATATTTCCATATTTTCTATGAATCCATATCCTCCTATGATTTTTTTGATCAAGGGCCACGACGGGTTTACATAGTTTACACGAAATATAGAGTTTACATTTGAACCTCCCTCTCTCTCTCTCTCTATATATATATATATATAAAGTCAATTTCTTTTGTGAATCATAATTTTAGTGTGAACTTGTGAACTTCGCAAAAAAGACGATTATATGATAAAATTTGTTCATGATTTTGTTTAACATGATGAATTATATTATATGATTCATTTTTTATTGAAATTGTTTCATATTTCGGTGTTTTTTACTTAAAATCAAAAGGTTTCATACCCTTTTCCATTCTGATGAGATTGTTTCATATATAATATAATTTCATCATATTAAACAATTTTATGAACCAATTTTATCATATAATCATCTTTTTGGCGAAGTTCACAAGTTCACACCAAAGTTATGGTTCACAAAAGAAAATCCCTCTATATGTATGTGTGTCAGTTCGTGTGTGTGTATTTAAGAGGTACAACTTTCGATAAATGATGTGCAATTATAAAAGCTTTAAAGTCTTAAATTCAAGATAATAATAGAAAATAAAATTGTTTTTATTTTTAAAATGACACTTTACATTCATGTAATTAGTTGTTTAATTTGATTTTCTATCATTTTATTTTTCATTTTTACATTCTTATCACATTAACATATATAATCGTATATTAATTAATATATATTAAAAATATTTATCTTTTTTACACTTTTTAAAAGTATATCATTATAATGGTCTCATTAATACTTATAAAAGAAGTTAATATTGAGTAAATTTTTTATTTAATTTGTTGTGGGTTTGAAAACTCTATCATCGAGCCAATAATTTTCATTTTTTTGATCGACTGATCTTGAATTTTATACATCTGATATGCGACTTTGAAACTCATAAAACCATTAAATTAAAACCGAGTGAGAGAAAATAAAACTGACACGAAAGAAGATAATTTATTGAAGTGCTTAAGGCTATCCGTAGTGCCATCATGGGCTCGACGGGCTCGGCCAGCGGGCTCGAGTGGGTTGCGTTATGACTCTGACGAGCTTGGCGCGGGCTCAGCCCTTCGGGTTCCACACACCGACTAACCTGCTCCTCTCCCTCTCAGACTCTCTTTTCTTTTTTTATTTTTCTTTTTTTTTAATTGTATAGTATTTGGTTTGGTGGGTTGTGGTACTTAACATAGAAAGCTTCAAAGGGCTTATAGTGGGTTTATGGTAAATCTAATGTAGTGTTGATATGGCATAATGGACTTGAAGACTCAGAGAATTGCGCTACTAATAGCCTAATAGCTTAAGATGTTTTACGTGAAATTGCACACATTCGTTTATAGTAGATTGATATTTTGAAAAATAAGGAGACTTTGACCAAGATTGGTCGGATTGGTAATGACCAAGATTGGTCGGATTGGTAATGACCAAGATTGGTCGGATTGGTAATGACCAAGATCGAAGTTAGAACCGGCTAAATCAACTATTATATTGACCGACGTCCAACCTTGAGACTTGGTCTTCCTCTTTTTTTCTTTCATTTACTTAGATTAATAATATCATCTAAATACGTTTGTTTGTTGGTGTGCAACATTTGGCCATAACTATAAAGAACATATTTAAATGAAAACATCATATTTGATATGAAGTTGTTCACCACACTTTGTCATTTTAATCAGTTTAAATAATTTATTAAATATTAAATATGATAATAGATCAATTTCCCCATAATATATTGTTATAAAAATCTCATGACATTTTTTTATGTAAGTTATTGTTGTATACAACATTTAGAGGTAGTTTATCAAAACCTTATCCAATAAGTCATTATTTGGTCAGTTATCTTTCTAGTGAATATAGTAATGGTCTAGAAACTTGTCCTGTAAGAGTAATGACAAGGATTGAAAGTTTTATTCGGTAATGAGATTGACGACTCTTACCTAAATAAGAGTTTGCGTGAAAAATGGTTGCATACGATGCCATGTTAATGAACTAGAATCTTATCCGGTAAGATAAAGTAAGAGTGTGGACTCTTACTACTTACTAGTAAGCGCTTACCCGATAAGTATTTAGTTAACGACCCTTAGTATTTATTATAAAGTTTTATAACTAATTACATTTTTAAATAATTAGAAAGTAAATATAAAGTAATAGATACAAATACTGTTAGTTTACTATAAATTAAGCAGACTTAATATTTTACCTGCTTCTATATGCTTGTTTTGGCTTTCTTTTAACCATATTTTCAAATCTTTATCATTCCCGACTTTCTTCTCTTTTGTCACACTATTCACAAATAAGGGTTTCCATGGAACAAGCGATTTACTCTTTTTAGGTGTAGGCTTTACGAGATGTATAACACATATCCACATTCCTTTGACTTGATTCAGTTTTTTATTTAGTATGCAAATACAAATAAACTATACTATAAATATAAGTTATTTTATTGTAAGAAATTTAGTTAAAAGACATGAAATTTCTTTTGTTCATGTGAAAGTGCCAAATCCATATCAAACGTAACTTAAAAACTCATAATATAACAAGTTAACAACTGGTATTCTGGTAACTAGATGTATGAATTTGGCACTTTCACATGAACAAAAGAAATTTAAGGTTTAATAATCTGGTATGGGCTGGGCCTATTAAGCATTGGGTTATCATCAACAAAGGTAGGGCACAAGATATAATATATAGACAACCTTTCACTGGTTGATGAAAGGCTTCAAACACAAGTAAAATTAGGTCCATGTTCAAAATCTTACATTTAATATATTAAGGAACAACCTTGAATACTCAAAAATAACATAAACCTATTACGATGCCCCATTATCAGATGACCTTTAAACACACATATACGCGCGCGCACACACACATATAGGGTCATGTTCAAATGTAAACTCATGTTTCATTGTGAGTGTAAAAGTGTTATTAAAAAATAATACCGAATGCAGTATTATTCAAAATGAATAACACTGAATGCAGTGTTATTTAGTTTAAATAATACATAAATATTCAGATTGAATATATCACGTGGTGCGATTTTAATGGTCTTAATGTTCACAATGAAAGATGAGTCACATTTGAACTTTCTTATATATATATATATATAGGGGCAGGTTCAAACCACTTTTTGGTTGTGAACGTGAGGACAGCCGAGAGCGCAACACGTGGAGGATGACTAGGCTCCACGTCATGTCCACGGTGGATGAGTAGGCGCGATTCATGGGAGGGCATTGAATTAAAGCAGGGGACCACACTCAAAGCCGCCATGTGTCGCGCTGTCGGCCGTCCTCACGTTCATAACCAAAAAGTGGTTTACAATTGAACTTTCCTCTCTCTCTCTCTCTCTATATATATATATGTATGTATATTAACACACTCAAGGAAATCTTACTCTCCTGGCCCTACCCTCTCGACACTCTGGGACGATACGTGTCCGTCTAGCCTCCGTTGATGGGAGCGTGTTAGAGTGTCACATCGGCTAGACTTGAACCAATTCTTCACCATATATATTGAAACTTTCTTTCTCTCCTTAAGGACTCTTTTAAAAATTATATACAAAATTCAATATATTCTCACCTCTTTTATTTATTTCAATCGATAAGTAAACTCATAGAATAGGTTAATTAACCACCTCCTTTTTTAAAGTTTTTTTGACCATTAATATGTTAAATTCAATTACAAATAAAATATTATTAAATTAAACTTTTACCAATAAATGAAACAATTATATATTTATAAGAAGCCACAAGAAATTGGGGGACCATAACCCCCCATACTTACAATTCCATTATAATAAAACCAATATTCTCCCAAATGGTAGCATGGTATGGGTATGAATCATGGATGGCAATATGGCATGTGCATATATGGTCATAATCGTTTCAAATATATTGTTTTTGCTATATTATTAGAATAAATATAAAAAAAGCCGCCCAACCGCGCACTTACAAGTAAAGCTGGCATTGTGTGGCTAACATGCGCCCTATGGTATGAATGCCTTCTATATAGATGGTACACATACATACATACATACATACATACATACATACTTATATATAATAATGTGGTCCATGAGTATGGGTATGATTCAATTTTCATTCCCACATCCAACACATAGATGGGTGTGTTTTTTTGGGCTATCTTCACCAATTGGGAGATGGAGATTTTTAAAGATGAAGATAGAAGTTGAAGTTCGAGAAAATCCTGAGAGTCATGTTTTTCCACAGCTTTCTTGAACTTCTGTAATTTATATATGAATTCGGCTTTCGAGAATCTTTCTTTAAGAATTCATGTGATTAAACGAAGTTCGAGAAAGCTGTGGGAAAAGATGGCAATTCTACTGGATCTATGATTCTTCTTCCCTTTCTACTTATATGTGGATCTTGCATACAAAGGTAGAATCTTTGATTCTTTGCATTCGTTTTCTTCAACATCTTATCTTGTTATATGGGTTTTCGTTATTTCATCTTTTTATGAGAAAAACATATAATAAAATACGTAAAATGGAAGTAAAAGTTTTTAGAATGAAGGGATTAACTAATCTAATTTATCAAAAGAAATCTAAACCAAGATTCACTTTACTTTACTTAGTGTGCTCCTCTTCTAAATTTTGAATTATGTACATCTACCCAAATATTTCTATCAAATGTTAAAACATTACATTTAAAAATAATGTTTTCTTAGTCTTAAAAACCTTATCCAAACAAGTAAACTTTATTCATTAGACATAAATAACTTGAAACAGAATACTTATTTTATTTTAAAGAAAATACATATAAAATCATATCTAATAGGATAATCCTTTTTCTTATCACATTGAAAAAAACGCATTATATAATCCACTTAATGGAATCATACTATTTAAAAAGTTTTATAAAATCATATTAAAGCTGGAGGTTAAAATATTATGGCAATGCATAATTATCTTTGTGTCCTTTCCTTATCTCCTATATTTCTGTGGATCTCAGAAAACAAAGTTTATTCTTTGTCAGTAGTATTTGTCACCTTTTTACTCACTACACGTAAAACAAAGTTACTTTTTTACTTTAAAAGGGTTCAATAAGTTTTAAACTTTATAGATATATGGTTAGTTTCTGAAGTTTAAATTAATAGGAGAAAGATAAAAATGGATCTTCATCTTATACATATTAAGAGGACATGTATCATTTTAATTTCTTATCAATTTAGATGTATAAGATGAGTTTGAGATTAAAATTGATCAACAGTTTAGCTCTCTTTTAAGCCTTTCCACCTTAATCAATTTTCTTACGGAATCTTTCACACACAAACACACCTGCATGTGCAACACACACACACACATATAAAGTTTAGATGAGAAGTGCTAAATAGTTGAGTAGTAAAAAAGTGATTATAGCCCTTCATCTAGTCAACATTTGCGGCTTTAACTAGGAAGCACGAGATAATTCCTCGCATGGGTATGTAAAAGATAGAGGGGGTAGTTTCTAACTTTTACAAATAGATGACAAACAAGTTCATATATGACTCATGATTCATATGACTAGAACCAACTGGGCTAGCTCAGTTGGCCACCACCCATCCGCAAATGCGTGGTTGACTTGGTCAAGGAGGGTTTGATGATACATGACCCGGGTTCGATCCCAACTCCTTGCATCAAGCGCTACGACAGGATGCTCTACTTGGGGGCCATATCTGGTGGAGTATGGTCAGGTCTAAAGGGACACAGGGGTAGGGGGTTTCCCGCCTAAATTAACCTTTTGATGATGATTCATATGACTAGAGTAAATTACATTTATGGTCATGTGGTTTATACTATATGGCACTATTTGTTCCTATTTTGAAATAACTATGGAAAAGATACCTATGGTTTACATTATAGTGCACTGTTGGTTCCTGTGAGTTACATTATATTGCATTATTGGTCCTTATGGTTTACACTATATTACAGTATTGGTCCCTATGCTTAACATATTAATTTCACTCGGAGTTAGGGTTGGGGACCAATAGTGCAATATAATGTAAAGCATATAGATTTTTTCCATAATTATTTTAAAATAGGGACCAACAGTGCAATATAATAAAAACCACATGGACCAAATATGTAATTTACTTAATGAACTAGCTATATGTTCATATGTGAACCCGTTAATTAGTTCATATGTGAATTACAAGGGTTCATATGTGAATCATTTAAAAATAGCTAATGTTGAATTGCACAAAAACAACTACCATGCTTTTTTGATAGAAGTATAAATGAACGTTCCACTATTGTTCCCTTTGTATTTTTGACAGCCCCGAAAGCATACTGTTCAATATACCCACTAGTATGGGTCTTTGGCTCATACTTGGTTATTATATTTAAATAGTACAACTCAGACAACCAAAAGCACAACACGTGTAAAAGGTGATCTACCTTGTGTTAAATGCAGTGGTATAAATAGTATCTGAAGAGCTCCTTCTTCAGCACCTTTGTCTATCTCTATTCATTCCTTCTTCCTCATCTGTTCTTACTTCTTTCTTTCTCTTCTCTTCTCTTCTCTTCTCTTCTCTTCTCACTAATGCAAGGTGAAAGTTGTGTGTAGTTTAGAATATGTTTATTACCTTTCTATTTTCGCAACAATCTGTATGTATTTTGTTCATAAATACAAATAAATTTAAATATTAATTTTATGTATTGTAAATGTATTCATCCCCCTCCTTTTACAATTTTATTAGCTTAAAGGTAATCTTCTTTGGACGAACGCTTATCGTTTTCACCTATATATATATACATAGACGAAAGTTCGACTGCAAACTTAAATCTAATTGCGAACGTGAGGACAGCCAAAAGCACGCCACATGACATATTCAGTCTGAATAATATAGGATTATTCGGACAAAATGTTATGTTTTATTCATGGTGAACAATATAACATTCAGACTGAATACTACAAAAATGTTATATTATTCAGTATGAATACTGTATTATTCACCATGAATAATGCACTACATTTTGTTTGAATAATCATGATTTGTTCAGGTCGAATAAGACACACGTCGCACTCTCAGTTGTCCTTTACATTCACAATAAGATTTGAGTTTCCATTTGAATTTGCCCCTATATATATGTGTGTATATATAACACTAATATGAAGATTTATCTCCATATTTTATATGATCATAAACTTCACGGGTACAACAACAATTTACATCCACCCTTTTTTTGACCCACTAGCAATTAGAGTTAACAACCCAGACCAAGTCGCCAGACTTCATGCAGTACACGTTGGTTAAATCCAGGGAAAAAGCAGGCAATATTGTGTTATAAGTTTTGGGGACGTTACACTAACGATGTATTTTCTTAAAAAGTGTGTTGGGTCTGGAATACTGCTGCTAAGATACTAGTGCTGAGATACATCTGCTGAAATACCACTGCTAGCTTTGGATTGTTACTACTGAAGGCTGATCTGAAGATTACCACTGCTAGTATGATGGTTACTACTGCTAAGAACATTACAACTGCTGATCTTGTTACCATTGCTAGAACAGAATTACTGCTGCTGATAAAGATTACCACTGATTCTGTTTTACCACTACTGGAAGAGTCAAGATAAGGAAAGGATTATGTTGATGAAGATATGGGATAGATACGATTATTTTGGAGATTATCTTGTAGATTTACTTTCCTTATGATTATCTTGTAACTCGATATATAGCTGATAGGTTAGATGTTTAGTTTAACGAGTTCATTACGTTTTCTGTATTAGAATTTGAAGCCTCAAGATTATTCTTGAATCCCTACAATAGAGAAGTATTGTACGTCTGGTTTGTGTAACACCCCAGAATTGGAGTCAACAAAAACTTTCTTTTAAAAGAAAGGTAGTATACAAAAATAACGCCATGGCGTGAGCTCTTCCCAAAACGAGGTATAAGTAGTGTAATAATTACAACGTTTGTAATCAATTAAGAAATACAATAACCAGCTAGTCTAGTTCCGTATAGGAAGAAGACTACAAAAGGGTTATCGACCAGCAATAAATCTCGCGGCCAAAGGACCGGTCTCTCAACTTTCCCCCATGCTCACTCAAAGTCCGTAGCCTACTTAGGAGCGGCGTCCCTAGTACCTGAGAGACACATCGACACCAAACAAGTGTTAGGCTAAAGGAGCCTAGTGAGTTGCACAAATAATACCATACATGAAGAATGTATTAAGACATGCGAGATATACAAGATTATACTAGCAACATAAATAGCATGTTAAACCGGTTTATTATTATCTTCGGAAACAATGGGCGCGACCCATTTCCACCAACCAATGCCCCGACATTCACTAATTCCAAACACCTCGATGTCTCGAATTTAGCATGGCAACATCATCCGAGGCCCGCACACCAAGGAGCAACCCGAGGGCCGGCGACATAGGAGCATTCCTATTTCAGAACCTCCCAAGACTGTTTGGTGTGGACACATTGCGTTGGTTCGTCCATGTTATTTTCATATCGGATCGTGATACGGAATTTAGCATCGTGTCACGTCCATGTTGTTTCATATCAGACCTCGACACTGAATTTAGCATAGCATCTCGTCTACATCATTTAAATACCAAAACTTCGACACTAAATCTAGCATAGCGTCATTGATAGAGGTTTATATCAAGGGTCTCAAGCCCCTTTACATCATTTCACATATATATCCATATACTCGGGTATCAAATCCCTTTTTCATAATTCCTTGGGTTTAACATATACGATAATCATGTACGATATTCTACCACATGTATTCAACCACATAACCCAAATCATTCATGTAGGCATAATCATCATACATTTCACGAAAGCTCTAAACTCGACATGATAAGAGATTCATACTAAAGTCATATTCATCCACAAAATCAAGTAAGGAATGTAACACCATCAAGATGATGTGCTCTCAGTTTTAACAAAACGGTTTTAACAACTCACCTTAGGGTTTTGCCACAAAACCCCCAAATTCCAAGATCTAGGTCAAATACGTGAACGAACCTAAAATCAAGTAAATCGAACCCTAGGTTAGTTTCATAACTCTTACACATAGATTAACCAACCTAAAATGGTTTAGATAAGCTTACCTAGCCAAATATTGAACAAACCCTAGAATGGAGAACACTTGCAACAATGGTGATTTGAGGTTGTGAGAGGTGGAGAAGATGATAATGAACTTGAAGTTCTAACTAGCTTGATGGTGATTTTGGTGTGGAATTCACTCTCCAATCGTTATCGTTGTTCTCCTTGATGATTTCTCCAACCAAAAATCGCCCAAGATGGTGTATTTGTTGCTCTCTTTGAGAAAGAATTCGTAGCTATCAAACTCAATGCTGAAAATCCCCTTTTATGTTTGCTGCACGTCCCCGAGGGTTCCCCCGGGACTTCAAGTCTCGCGCGCTACCTGATTCTAACAAGGTCAGCAGCCCCCGAGGGTTGCCTCCGGGACTTCAAGTCTCGCGCGCTACCTGATTCTAACAAGGTCAGCAGCCCCCCGAGGGTTGCCCCGGGACTTCAAGTTTCGCGCGCTATCTGATGGCCTAGTTGCTCACGTGGGATGCCAAGTGACTTCAAGTCCCCCCGGCTGCTGATTTAAGCTCTCTTTTGAAGTTTCATTTCATTGATCGAACACTTGATCGCCAATCTTTCTCGGCCGGTTACCGTCACCCTTTTTAGTGCACGGTCTAGCACCAATTCTTCGCTTTTCAAGCCTTTTCCAGATAATCCAAGTTGTCTCTAATATTCCCACAATTCCGGGTGTTACAATCCTCCCCACCTAGAGAGAATTTCGTCCCCGAAATTACTACTCATGCCCGAACAAAAAGAAAATGTCTTTGTTTCAAATGCTTTGCAAAGTTAAACAGTTACGCTCACCCAGACTAGTTAGTTAGACTAACTCTAGACTTAATTTTTACCCGCAAAAAGTACATGACTCTAGCAATCCTAGTCTAAGGGTGTTTTATCAAAGCACCACAAGTTACTACTCTTTCCTACCTCCTTTTTGAAATCTAAAGCATGTTAGTAGTGATATAGTCGCTAGAATAAGCAAACCTTAACCCTTCGTACAAATTAATGATAAGCAACCCAATCATCTAGATGCAATACCTACTTATTACAGGCACCACACCTCACTCAATTTCTAGTAAGGTCAATCATTCCACTAAAAGTCCTTTAATTTTTCCAAGGGATGCTTCAACGTCCCAACTAAACGTATATGATGTCCTCATTAGTACCCATGAACACAAAAAATTTCTCCCAATAGCCCATGGCCACTACAAGGGAAACACGTTCCTCCTTTAGCTAATCGTTAAATACCACCCGATTCTTAAATCTCTAATTTCGCACTACGATAACATTTCCAAATACCCAAGTATCTACACAATCATACTTATCTCCTTAGATGACTTAACTGAAATTTCCGAGCAAGAACACCCCCTTATAGTCATCTTTATTTAATCAACACAAGCCCACTACATGACCACATTAAACTTGTCATCATAACGCTGCTGAATTTCACACTTAATTTGACATTTAATGTCACTCTTTTTACCACAAAACTGCTACTTCACATAATTCAGTTATATGCCACGACGTCAATATCCTTTATATTCTCAAAAGGTTTCTTTCTTATGGTAATCATCAACACACTGATAACTTACACCTTTCGGTCGACGTACAATGTCCTTGGTATAAATCACATAGCTACCATATATGGTACTACATATAACATTTTCTCGATTCCTAGTCACGCATGGAGAATACTTCCTCATCCATATCACCACGGTACCACTAGGTACTTTATCGAAATTTAGAGACATTGATATATATATATATACACACTTAACCTTTATTGTCCCTTCTAAGCCCTTCATATAAAAATTGAATGTCACCTTACAATTCGTCTCTCCCGAACCTTAGGAGATCTTAAAACATGGTCACTTAATTCCGCTCGAACAAGTCTCGTCTTAGACGGTTCGCTACAATATCTTAGAAACACGCTCCAACAACCTCTAGAACACTATCTCGTAAGGGTTAGCATGCACATCGTGCATTCATTTAGGTGGTGCTAACCAATCCTTCATACTTAGATCTGTCCACATCTCAATGGACTCCGCCTAGTCATTAACAAACTTCTTTCTAGATAAGGGTCTCTCAACGGGCCACTCTTCTACCCGCAGTCGTTGCAACACGGTGCTCCTCAACAACACCCTCGTTAGGGAGATACGAAACTTAATCTCTACGTAATCTAGTTTCGATTTACAATGAGCACAAACACAACTCTGTCCATACTTTCTAAGTGTTACTCCGCTATATAAAAGCATGTTCTTAAAAGCTATCAATCAGTTAGCTTATTCTACACATTAACAGGATAATATGCAATTAGTCCGCAAACGGGTATTAACCCTCAACTAGTTGGTACATCAAGGGAATTCAAAAGTTTCAAAATTAAACATAGCAACTCAAATATTGAAAACACACAATCACACACAAGGTCTACATGCATCTCACACAAAAGACTTGGTGACAATGAAAGTGATCCGTATTAATCGGGAGCACATAAGCACATAAGTGTCCCTGCTCTGCGTACAATTTCCTTACGCTATAGGTGTTCACCTTTTTTTTTAACTAGTGACACCTCAGGTTCACTTTCTGACTAGTGAGGTTTCGTGTTCACTTTTTGACTAGTGACCCACGCATTCATCTTAGAACTCAAAACTCTTAACCGAGCCATTCAAAATCAAAGCTCACAACTGGGCTATTTTAGTAATCGGGACTTGTTCCCAAAGTTCTTAAAGTCAAAACCGAGCATAAGCTCTAGACTCAATTTATCTAAAGTTTGATCGTCTGAAAATAATTTTATCTTGTTTGCCCCGTTAGTGAGGACGTAACTCACGAAGTCATTTTGACCCAAAAGCTCAACACAGTTTAACAAAATAGCTATCTAAGTGGGTCTACACTTTTATAAATCTCATATACAAGCATTTTACAAAATCCAGTAGATAAATGTTAGGATTATGTGCGAGACAGTAACAGGGTTATCGTGTCCAATGTTATAAGACACTAGTAGGTCACACTGCTGCACACCAAAATGAGAATGTTTGGATTATGGGAAATAATTAATTGGTTAATTAATTATTTAGAGAGAAAAAGAAATAAATAAATAATTAGTTTAATTATTTATAATTAATTAATCAGTTAGATTAATTAAAAGGATAATTATGGAAGTTATTTCAAAGATAATTACCAAGAATTATATATGGAATCAAACACTGCTAGGTTTGTCCATATAAATAAAGGGTTAAGGGTGTCAGTTGATTGATTCATTCAGTTCTAAAAACCCAGAAAAATCTCTCTCTCTCTCTCTCCCCTAAAAACCGGCGCCAAATCCAGTAGGAGGAAGGTTCGCATTCGTTTTTCGGGTAATCCTCGGTGGTGGTCTAGCAACCCTCTCAACCGGTGCCAGTAGCAGTGTATCCCCTGCTTGCGTTTCGGAGTTATTATTCGCAAAGGTAATCCACCAAAACACCCTTTATTGTGTCTGTATCGTTTGGGATTGGATCCTCGATTGGGAATCGGGTTTTATTCCGCTGTGCATGTTCTTGTATCCCTCGATTCCCAACAGTGGTATCAGAGCCACTTTCCAAACCTGCAGATCAGGTTGTTAATCTCATTAGGTTAAAAAGTTTTGATTTTTATCGAATTCGAGTTTTAAAAATTAAACCTTTTTGGAAAAACCTAAAACAGATCGGAAACCACCGCCGGCGAAACCACAGGTTGTGGTGGCCGGCGGCTGTCCATGGAAGCCAACCACCTCGCCGCACCACAGCTAGTGGATGCGGCGGTGGCCGACAGGAATCACCGCACCACCGTTTGTGGTGGCGGTGGTGATCGGTCTCGGTAATTGATGGTAATCGCAACCGAAATCGAAGGAAATCGACGGTGGCGGTGGTGGTTTCGAGCCACTGCTGTTGCCGGATCAGAACAACCGCCACACCACCGTTTGTGGTGGTGGCGGCGATGATTGCTGCTGCTGTTGATCGGAATCGATGGCGGTGGTGGCCGTTTGCTGCCATCGCCGATCGATTTTGATGACGGCGATAGCCGTTTCTCGAGTGCAACCGCGGGAGGCGGCGGTGGTGGTGGCAGCGTCCGCCGCTGCCGTCGTCGTCTGAGTACAACCGCCGCACCACCGAACCATGGTGGTGGCGGGACTTGATTGCGATTCCGGCCTGTCGAGATACGGCAGACCGGTGGATGGTGGAGATAGCGGTGTTGAGGCGGTGGTGGTGGTTTTTCAAACCGCTGCTGCCGCCGGTGTTCTACGGTGATACGGGCGGCGGCGGTGGCGGTCGTGTCATCGTCGTCGCCGATAGAGAAAAACCCGATCATCGACCACGTCTTGGCGGATCGGTGGTAATTCGAGGTCGTAGATCGTTTTGATTGTTTATCGTTAACGAGTCACAGTTGGGATTTGTTTCCAGATAAACTTCGAGAAAAGAATCGTTTTTAATCAGATTAGGTTAAAACGATTCAGGATTAAATTGATTTATTTGTTTTAAATTAATTTTTGGTTTTATAATTATCCGGTTAAAATTCAGTTGTATTTTAATTTGTTTAATTATGATAAGTCATAGCTGAACCCTTTTAGACCCGTGGTTGTGTTTTATTTTATTTATCCGTTTTAGAATAGTTGGGAGGCCTGCGAGCCATTTACAACCCCTTTTTGTAATTTTAATTATTCTTGATAGACTAGTTGGGAGGCCTGCGTGCCATTTAAGCCCTTTTTGTAATAATTATTTTAATTACATCGAGACGGAGACAAGACGACGGCCATGGATCTCGGAGCCAGTGGGAGTGCCGGAAGTTGAAGACTTTTGTCACTTAAGGTTGAGACCGTTGTTTTGTGTTGGCTCACAAAACAACATTAGTTTAAGGGTTTAAGCTATGACTGTGCCTTTTATATTTAAATTGCGTGGTTGTTTAATTTACGTAATTGTTATTAAATATAAATTGCCCTTTTTGAACGGATTGTTTAAAAATTCAAAGGATACAAATACAGTTAGTGTTTGGATCCAGTTTTTTCAAAGATTTTTGAAAAAGGAAACTGGCAATTTAGACCCTTGTTAAAATCATAGATTAGTAAGTGCAACCCACTTTAGGGGCACTTCCGGTGTAAGGTACATAGGGCGTTGTAAGTGCACACACTATGAACGCCCGTGTTCAAACCGAAACTGGAAGGTGATAAAACTCTGCGAATTATCTCCGGGTGGTACCGGCCAGAGTTTGTCCAGGTCCCGAGTGGTGCAATCTATTTTGGTAATTATTTATTCACTGGGTGGTACCAGGCCAAAATGCACTAGAGGGACTAAATATGCATGGATTATTAATATCCGATGTCCCGACGATCTAGAAGTCGTATTTTCAGATAGGAATACGATTGGTATAGTGTTACCTACCATAGATCGCATGAGTCGGTTTGACATGATCACATGCTTCCCGACACATGTGAAATATGGATTCTAGTCTAATAAATTTATTTTAAGGGTAATAATTTATTAGAATTATATAATTATAAACTAAATTGGAATTTATATTCTTCTGTAGATGTCTCCAATTAGCATTCCGTTTTATTCACCTGAGGAATCACTTCGCCTTATTACGGGCAAGTGGAAGCTTACGGGCCAGAACTTTCCAGTTTGGAAGTTGCACTTACAGAATGTTTTGAGTGCCCAGGGTAAGCTTTATGTGATCAATAAGCCCATGTCACGACCCAAAAGCAATGCCCCAGAAGAGGAATTTGCTGAATATTTCAGATTCATGGCAGATGAGTCGGATGTAATGTCGATTCTAGTTTTCTCTATGTCACCCGAGTTCACGGGAGACTTAAGAGTAAAATTCTGTCACGAGGTCGTAAGGAATGTAGAAAACCAGTTAGGTTTCTACAAGCACACGGCCAAGCTTTTGATCATGCAAGAGATTCTCTACCTAAAGCTACAGAAGGGTCAGTCAGTTAAAAACCATCTTATTGAAATGAGAAGGCTTTTTAAATGTTTATCACGTCTGGGGTACAAGATGACTCAGGAAGAGTTAGTGTACCTCATGTGGTTCTCCCTCACAAAGGAAGTTCAGGACACAGCTAGTGCCTACATGAAGGAACCAAAGAACGACGTGGATAAAGTTCATGAAGATATCCTGGCCAGTCTAGAGCCAGTACCCGAACCTGCGAATCTCATGGACACTGATATAATTGATGAGCTGGGAGATCTGAGTTGCCCAGAGTGCGGCAGCAAGGATATTTGCGAGCACTCGATGAACATCGACCAGATGGATATCGGTTTACCCGATACTCCAGGTATCTTTATGATAGATTGCTTAATCACTTCTTATGAATCATGGGTAATTGATACAGGCAGTGGTAACCACATTTGTAATCATTTACAGGGATTCACTAGAAGAAAGACTCTGAGGAAGGACCGTTCGAACCTACGAGTTGGCGAAGGCACTCCGTTGATTGCTGAAGCCGTGGGATCTTATAGTCTTAGTTTACCCTCGGGTCTAGTTTTGGAACTGGATAATTGTTATTATATTCCAAATATGATTAAGAATGTATTGTCTTTTGATTTGTTGGTAGACCAAGGCTTTTATTATGAATATTCTTATAAAATGATTTCAGTCTTTAAAGATAATATTTTCTATTTTAAAGCTACACCCGTAGATGGTCTATACACTGTAAATCTTAAAGACAACAATAGTGAAATCTATCATATAAGTAAGAGATCCAAGGATATTGAGGATCAGACTTACCTCTGGCATTGTCGTTTGGGCCATATAAACAAGAAACGCGTTGAACTACTCCTAAAAGGAGGTTTTCTCGGCAATTTCGACTATAAACCTTTTGATAATTGCGAATCTTGTTTATCTGGCAAAATGACAAAGCAACCTTTCAACAGTGAGAATGAAAGGGCTACTGACTTGCTCGAAATAATCCACACAGATGTATGTGGACTTTTCAGTCATGTAGCAAGAGGAGGATACCGGTACTTCATTACCTTCACTGACGACTTCAGTAGGTATGGTTATGTCTACTTGATGAGACATAAATCTGAAACCTTTGAGAAATTCAAGGAATATCAGAATGAAGTACAGAATCTACTTGACAAGAGGATCAAGTTCTTACGGTCAGATCGTGGTGGCGAATATCTCAGTGATGAGTTTGACAATCATCTGATGGAGTGTGGGATTGTATCCCAACTTACACCTCCGTATACACCTCAGATGAACGGTGTATCAGAAAGGAGAAATCGTACTTTGCTTGACATGGTACGAACGATGATGTGTCATTCTTCGCTGCCAATATCATTCTGGGGACACGCGCTCGAAACAGCACACACATACTGAACAGAGCGCCAACAAAGTCGGTAGAAAAGACTCCATACGAGTTATGGAAGGGTAAGAAACCCAACATATCTTTTCTGAAAATTTGGGGTTGTGAGGTTTACGTCAAACGACCTACCTCAGAAAAACTCAAACCCAAATCCGACAAGTGTTTCTTCGTTGGATATCCCAAGACCACCGTGGGATATTATTTCTACAACCCTGAAGAGAACAAAGTGTTTGTTGCTCGAAATGGAAAATTTCTGGAAGAAAAGTTTCTCAGTTTAGAGAACACCAGAAAGGATGTAGATCTACAGATAGTAGACGAAGAAAGCACTACACCAGTTGTTGAGCCAGAAACTCAACATAACAATGTTGAACCTCAATCAGAGCCGATTGAGGAAGTGCAAACACAGGACCTTCGCAGATCCAGCAGGGTAAGACAAGAACCAGATAGGTATCTTGGGTTCCTAGTCTCTCAAGATAGCGGAGACTTAAATGAACCAACATCCTATGGAGAAGCTGTGTCAGGCAGTGAGTCTGAACAATGGCAGGAAGCCATGAAGGCCGAGATGCAATCCATGTACGACAACCAAGTCTGGGAGTTGACTGATTTGCCACAACACTGTAAGGCTGTTGGACGCAAATGGGTTTTCAAGAAGAAAACCGACATGGATGGGAACGTACACACCTTCAAAGCCAGACTGGTTGCAAAAGGATTCACGCAAACTCATGGCATTGACTATGATGAAACCTTTTCACCAGTGGCAATGTTGAAGTCAATTAGGATTCTTATGGCCATCTCAGCGTACTTTAATTACGAGATTTGGCAAATGGACGTCAAGACAGCCTTTTAAATGGAAAGTTAACAGAAGACGTCTATATGGAACAACCAGAGGGGTTTGAAGATCCTAAGAATCCTAATAAGGTGTGTAAACTGCTAAAATCTATTTATGGATTGAAGCAAGCATCTCGAAGCTGGAACTTACACTTTGATGAGCGAATCAAAGAGTTTGGCTTCGCTAAAAGTGAGTTCGAGCCATGTGTTTACACTAAGTTCAGTGGGAGCATAGTAACCTTCCTGGTCTTGTATGTAGATGACATACTACTCATAGAAAACAATGTAACAACTTTACAGAGTGTTAAGGAATGGTTAAGTAAATGTTTCCAGATGAAAGACCTTGGAGAAGCCGCTTATATACTAGGTATAAAGATCTACAGAAACAGATCTAAGCGGCTTATCGGACTTAGTCAGAGTACATACATTGACAAAGTACTGAAGAGATTCAGGATGGATGAATCCAAGAAAGGATTCATTCCAATGCAACATGGCATAGTGTTGAGTAAAACACAGTGTCCTGTTTCTAGTGAAGATCAGGACAAGATGAAATCGGTCCCATATGCTTCTGCAATTGGATCGATTATGTATGCCATGCTATATACTAGGCCCGATGTTGCTTACTCAGTAAGTGTTACGAGCAGATACCAACAGAATCCAGGTGAGCCCCATTGGGTGGCTGTCAAGAACATTCTTAAATATCTGAGAAGAACGAAAGAAATGTTCTTGGTCTTTGGAGGTTCTGAGGATGAAATTAGTGTCACAGGATACTCTGACGCTAGTTTCCAGACCGACAGAGATGACTTCAGGTCACAGTCGGGGTATGTCTTTACCCTAAACGGAGGTGCGATCTCATGGAAGAGCTCGAAGCAGGACACGATTGCAGACTCAACTACAGAAGCAGAGTACATTGCAGCATGTGATGCGGCAAAGGAAGCTGTCTGGCTAAGGAATTTTCTATCGGATCTCAGAGTGGTTGCCAGTATCTCGAGACCGATCGATATATTCTGTGATAACTCAGGAGCCGTGGCGCAAGCAAAGGAACCTAGAGAGCATCACAAGTCAAGACACGTGCTCAGAAAGTATCACCTCATCCGAGAGATTATTGGAAGAGGAGATGTAAGAATATGCAAGATTCCAACAGAAGACAATGTCGCAGATCCGCTGACAAAGCCACTAGCAAGGGCAAAGCATGAGGCACATGCGAATTCCATTGGGATGCAGTACCTGGAAGCCAGTAGCTAGTACTTAGTTTATTAATTATTACTATAGTCTAATTTAGAAACAATGTAATCATGTAAAGTTTTTATTTCACAGTGTGTTGGAAATAAATGGAGGTTTTGTTTTCATGATTGTTCTAAATTAACTATTTTTTGCATATTTAACGTATCCATGATTCTACAAAGTCTTGTATGAAATCTAAATTTCCGTAGCCACTTATTGAAATGGGAATTTCAATAGGGAGTTTGACGCTATTATAAATACTTGATGATTTATTCAAAGTAAAGAATAAAAGCACAAGTGATGTGACCAAGTATTTGTAGATACTCATCAGAGTGTTTGGGTATTGGAAGTGACCAGTAATCAAGTCTGCTTCATGGAGCCTTAGTCATAGGCACTGACTTGATAGGTTGTCCTTAGACCTGAGATACTTGGTTTGGGAACACGAGGACCACTGTACTCTTAGCGCGTACTAACGCTGCACCGTAACTGGGTGGCCATACGGGACGTGACTAGATGCAGCGGAAGCTGTGGATCCAAATGCAAGTAGTCAAGAAGGGATTTGCACCTCTTTCAAAAGAGAGATATTTCCGGGCCCCTTGACGATTAAAATTGGCAGAAAACGCGTGGCCACGCTCGGATAGAATAGCAGGGGTTATTTAGTAATATCCGTTACTACAGGCAATCGAAATCAGAGTCAAGAAATACTTGATTTTAAGAAATGAATCCTCCACTCCATGTCTTAAATCACTTTAGAAATATCGTGTGCAAAAGGAATGAACTTGTGTACAAATTCAAGCGTGAATTGTATCTCTGGATATAAGAGATCTTATAACCTGGTTAACCTAAGCGTCTGGCTAGGGACCTCCTTAGGCGAATGATAATAGTTCAGTTACATGTCTAGCACAAGTGGGAGTCTGTTAGGATTATGTGCGAGACAGTAACAGGGTTATCGTGTCCAATGTTATAAGACACTAGTAGGTCACACTGCTGCACACCAAAATGAGAATGTTTGGATTATGGGAAATAATTAATTGGTTAATTAATTATTTAGAGAGAAAAAGAAATAAATAAATAATTAGTTTAATTATTTATAATTAATTAATCAGTTAGATTAATTAAAAGGATAATTATGGAAGTTATTTCAAAGATAATTACTAAGAATTATATATGGAATCAAACACTGCTAGGTTTGTCCATATAAATAAAGGGTTAAGGGTGTCAGTTGATTGATTCATTCAGTTCTAAAAACCCAGAAAAATCTCTCTCTCTCTCCCCTAAAAACCGGCGCCAAATCCAGTAGGAGGAAGGTTCGCATTCGTTTTTCGGGTAATCCTCGGTGGTGGTCTAGCAACCCTCTCAACCGGTGCCAGTAGCAGTGTATCCCCTGCTTGCGTTTCGGAGTTATTATTCGCAAAGGTAATCCACCAAAACACCCTTTATTGTGTCTGTATCGTTTGGGATTGGATACTCGATTGGGAATCGGGTTTTATTCCGCTGTGCATGTTCTTGTATCCCTCGATTCCCAACAATAAACGCACTGGGTAATAAAACACAACAAATCATTTAATTTGAAGAAAACTTTATGAAAATGCACATGTCTTGGAAGGATATCATTTTGGCACATAAGAAGGATCTTGTCCTATCCACACAACCATTTCATCCCGACATCCTATATAGTCGAAGTTTGCAAAGTCATTTAGCACACACAACTGCTATTAGTTCATCTGAACCATCTCGCATTGAAATAGAAGTCATCTAACGAACTCCTCTATCCCGAACCCAAGACATCATGTGATTCTCGATAATACTCTCATGAAGGCCTCACAGAACTTAATCCTCCATAATCTAATACTGGTTATGATCGAGTTTAAACTCGACTCCATCCATACTTTTCTAAGTGCTACCCCCACTATCCAATAGTATATAGGGATTACTTCCACAACATCAATACACCGTATTCTACTCGATAGAGCCTTAACCTCCTTTAGTATCATATTTTCATGACCTTCCTCTAAGTTTATAACTTAGTCATTTTAATCACAATAATTCCTATTGCATAAATCAAGTATTTATCCCAAAGGGTCTCGTGACCTCTATCATTATGTACCCACGTTCATCCGATAACAATCATTCACACGCTAATTTCTAGCTTACATAAACACTCATGTAATTTAAGGTGATAAGTCAATAAGTGAATAAATTATAGATAGATCCTCACAACATGCATACTAAAATCGTCGTAACTAGACCGCATAAATCTTAAATGTGCATAATTCTAGTTTACCCTCAACTTAGAGTTTCACACTTTTATCCAACATAAAATCCACTTAGAACAATTTGATTCGTAAATCTCAATCCACCCACACTCGTTCTAACAACCTTATTAAGCCATGCATCCATGGTGTTTCCCAAACCTTGCCATTTGTGTAAATCTTATCAACGGTATAACTAACAGTGCTAGAAACACGTAGATAGGTTACTATTCCTCATATTTAGACCCTTCCAAATTCATGACCGATTTAGACCATCGATTCCTTTAATCAACACTTAGGTTACGCTAGTAGTTACTCAATTATACCGTTTCGATAAATAGGCCGTAAAGGTCAACTGTCCCTAAGCTCTTCCGATGCGATCCACCTTCACTTAGTCGTTTGGAGGATTCATTAGCTAAACATAAATTTTCGCTCTTAAGCGAAAAGGATTTATCACTAAGATTTAATCTTAAATCAAAGTATTCAATACTTTCTTATGTTGATACCATAACACGACCCCTAAATAAAGACTTACCGTAACTAAGGGTCCTTCAATATCTGATCAAATATCATGTCATAAGAAATCAAGAAAGAGAGTAAGAATAGACTACTATACGTACCAACACTTATCAATCATTACATCGATAGTAACCAAGAATACCCAAATGACGATACATTCATAACTCAGTAGCTAAGTGATTTATGAATAGACCGTACACGAGATTCTCTGCTTCTATTGACGCAATTTCTCGATCCATGCAATCCGTATCCCTAGCACTCTCCCCACCTAAGACTTTACCCATGGTAGGTGACGATCTATTAGTGCACTAAGTTTAAGTCTAGGTACACTACGGTCAATACCTAGTTCGCTTAAACTAAAGCTCTGATACCAACTTGTAACACCCCAGAATTGGAGTCAACAAAAACTTTCTTTTAAACGAAAGGTGGTATACAAAAATAACGCCATGGCGTGAGCTCTTCCCAAAACGGGGTATAAGTAGTGTAATAATTACAACGTTTGTAATCAATTTAAGAAATACAATAACCAGCTAGTCTAGTTCCGTCTAGGAAGAAGACTACAAAAGGGTTATCGACCAGCAATAAGTCTCGCGGCCAAAGGACCGGTCTCTCAACTTTCCCCCATGCTCACTCAAAGTCCGTAGCCTACTTAGGAGCGGCGTCCCTAGTACCTGAGAGACACATCGACAGCAAACAAGTGTTAGGCTAAAGGAGCCAAGTGAGTTGCACAAATAATACCATACATGAAGAATGTATTAAGACATGCGAGATATACAAGATTATACTAGCAACATAAATAGCATGTTAAACCGATTTATTATTATCTTCGGAAACAATGGGCGCGACCCATTTCCACCAACCAATGCCCCGACATTCACTAATTCCAAACACCTCGATGTCCCGAATTTAGCATGGCAACATCATCCGAGGCCCGCGCACTAAGGAGCCACCCGAGGGCCGGCGACATAGGGGCATTCCTATTTCAGAACCTCCCAAGACTGTTTGGTGTGGACACATTGCGTTGGTTCGTCCATGTTATTTTCATATCGGATCGTGATACGGAATTTAGCATCGTGTCACGTCCATGTTGTTTCATACAAGACCTCGACACTGAATTTAGCATAGCATCTCGTCTACATCATTTAAATACCAAAACTTCGACACTGAATTTAGCATAGCGTCATTGATAGAGGTTTATATCGAGGGTCTCAAGCCCCTTTACATCATTTCACATATATATCCATATACTCGGGTATCAAATCCCTTTTTCATAATTCCTTGGGTTTAACATATACGATAATCATGTACGATATTCTACCACATGTATTCAACCACATAACCCAAATCATTCATGTAGGCATAATCATCATACATTTCACGAAAGCTTTAAACTCGACATGATAAGAGATTCATACTAAAGTCATATTCATCCACAAAATCAAGTAAGGAATGTAACACCATCAAGATGATGTGCTCTCAGTTTTAACAAAACGGTTTTAACAACTCACCTTAGGGTTTTGCCACAAAACCCCCAAATTCCAAGATCTAGGTCAAATACGTGAACGAACCTAAAATCAAGTAAATCGAACCCTAGGTTAGTTTCATAACTCTTACACATAGATTAACCAACCTAAAATGGTTTAGATAAGTTTGAGTCTGTTCAAATCAGATTGGGCTTTGGTTTGTAATCATTAAACTTGTGATCAATACACAGTTGTTTACAATTTCATTGTTAGTTCATTCAAAGTGTTTTTCCGCAAACTTCTTTGAATTGTTTTTCTGATTCTTGTCATTGATTCGATCCTGTCAAGTGGTATCAGAGCTAGTTTTATTCAGAAAATCAATTAACAATGGATACTCAGGAAACTGTCTTGGTCTCTAAAGTCCCCATGCTCAAACCCAATGAGTTTGACATGTGGAAAATCAGGATCCGTCAATACATGCTTCTCACAGACTATGGAATGTGGGAGGTTGTTGAAAACGGACCTGGTACTAATGAAGAAGCTGCTGAAGGAGGTGCAAGACCCCCTCCCAGATCTGATGCAGACAGAAAAAGAAGGCAAACTGAGATGAAGGCTTTAAGTACCCTGTTGTTGGCTATTCCCAATGAATACCAACATCAATTTAGTAGCTGCACTGATGCTAAAGCCCTCTGGACTGCTCTAGAGAAGAGGTTCTCTAGAACCAAGAGTACAAAGAGAAACCAGAAGGCCATTCTGAAGCAACAATATGAGAACTTCACATCTCTGAAGAATGAGTCCTTGACTCAAACTTTTGATAGATTCAACAAATTGATTCGATCCTGTCAAAGTGACAAGTTCTTTTCTTAATCGCCTACTTAGTACAAATTGTGCTAACAAAATCATATTTTTCATATATTGATACCATATTTCTTAACTATCATATTTATTAGTTATCTCGTTCATTTACTATTTTAAAAAGAAATCATAATGGACTTAATTTTATCATTATTTCACTTATAAATTTTATTCCAAAATTATTCTTTTAATTAATTATTTCATTCACTTTCTAGTCACGTATGAATTAAACTTTGGCAAGAAAAACACGAAATAACCAAAGTTCATACACGAAACAACATTATGAACTTTAAACAAAAATCATATATTATTTAACCTATGTACTTTATTTAAATTACCTTAATTATCCCATTAATTGTAAAAAAGTGGTCTCAGAGAGTACATACAAAACAAATACATTGTGAAATCAATATATGATATATTTGATTAAAAGTGATCAATGGTTTAAAAATACATCTCACACTTTTCATAAAAATAGTGCTTCTCACATGATCCCATGCATATATATATATATATATATATATATGTATATGTATTAGGTTCAAATGAGAAGTGCTAAAAAAATGAGAAGTAGAGAAGTAATCTCCACCACTCATCTAGTCAATAAATGCGGCTTTGACCGGGTCACCCTCCTTGAATAGTCTCCACGCTCAATGAATCGCGTCAATCCTCCGTGATCGCTTCCACCGTAACCAGTCAAAGCCGCCTTTATTTACCGGATGAGTAGTGGAGACCATTTTTCTACTTCTCATTTTTTAGCACTTCTCATTTGAACCCCTCTCATATATATATATATATATATATATATATATATATATATATATACAGGGGTGGGTTCAAATGTGAACCACTTTTTGGTTGTGAACGTCAGGACAACCGAAAGCGCGACACGTGGCGGATGACTAGGCGCCACGTCAGATCCACGGCGGATGACTAGGTGTGATTCATGGGAGGGCATTGAATTAAAGAGGGGGACCACACTCAAAGTCGCCACGTGTCGCGCTATCGGTTGTCCTTACGTTCACAACCAAAAAGTGGTTCACATTTGAACTTTCCTCTCTCTCTCTCTCTCTCTCTCTCTCTATATATATATATATATATATATATAGAGAGAGAGAGAGGGAGGGAGGGAGGATCAAACGAGAACAATAACTATTTATAAGAACATACGAACTAAGAAAAACATACATAATTTACGCTACTTTGCTAGCGACTTAATAAGTCGTGGCCAAAGTCGTTCGCATGACTTTTTTCACAAAATCGTATATGATTTTGTTGGTTTTCGTGTTACTTTAGATATATATAGTTCTTGTTTGACTCCTATATATATAATTGAAAGAAGTTATATATAATCAACACGTAATTGAGATATGTTTATACTTAAATAGGAAGCAATTAAGTTAGGCATGTATATATATAAGGGTGGGTTCAAATGTGAACCACTTCTTGGTTGTGAACGTGAGGACAGCCGAGAGCGCGACACGTGGCGGATGACTAGGCGCCACGTCAGGTCCACGGCGGATGACTAGGCGCGATTCATGTGAGGGCATTGAATTAAAAGGGGGGAACCACACTCAAAGCCTCCTTTATTGACTAGTCTCCGCCACGTGCCTCGCTCTCGGCTATCCTCACGTTCACAACCAAAAAGTTGTTCACATTTAAACCTTCCTATATATATATATCTAGAATTAGGTTCAAACAAGAACAAAACCAAATTTCAAGAATGAAGGAACCAACAAAATCACACGTGATTTTGTGCATGGACGCCCACTCGCGGCTCACCCACTCGCCTTGTCGGAGCGTGGCCTACACACGCTTTTTCTATCGCAGCATAAAATCACATGTGATTTCATTGGTTACTTTGTTCTTGCAAATTGGGTTGTTCTTGTATGAACCTCCCTCCATATATCTATATATAGAATGAACATAGACACCTTACATAAGGCATATGTCTGCTTTCTAAAATAATAAAGACATAAAAATGCAATCTATAATTGTAAGGTACAAACACATAATGCATCAAATTCATGGCCATGCATGTTATTGGTCAGAAAAAATTATTCATCCACCAGTAAGGAAACCTATGTCTGCAACACTACACTTTCTAAACAATGAAACCTACCTCTTCACTTCTTACCAGATTTTTCAAGCATTAACTAACTATGACATTACTTTAAACTCCATGCATCTTAATTAATTTTCCAATAATAAATCCATTTTAAAATCAGGTCATAATTAATTAACTACAAACGAAACAATAAATAATCGGGATATGTGGTACTAAAGTAGTAACTAGAAATGTAAATGAGTCGAGACGAGCTTGAGTTCGGCTCGTATAAGTTCATCAGGCTCGAGCTCGAGCTCGACTGTTTCAAGCCCTATGTATAAAGCTCGAACCCAAGCTCGAACTCAAGCTTGAACTCGTTAAGAATTTAGCAAGCTCGATTAGGTTCGGCTCGGGCTTGGCTTGACGGCTTGGGCTTGGCTTGAGCTCGACTCATTTACCTATAAATCAATGCTTAATATTGTATTTTCTAGCTTCTTGCTAGTTTTTTTAAATGTATTACCGTTCAAAAAAATTTATTTATTTTTTAATTATTTATATTATATATATATATATATATATTATAAATTGAGACTCGTTTAGGCTTGCAAGCATAACCATAAAGGCTCGAGCTCGAGTCCGTTTATTAAATGAGCTTAAAATGAAGTTCGAGCTCGGTTTGAACTTGTTTAACTCGGGTTCAAATCAAGCTTTTAACGAGTTGATTTCAAATAGCTCACGTACAACTTGGCTAGCTTCCTTGCATCCTAGTAATGAATTGTCCGGTTGTCCCACTACATCAAAACAGACACAATTTTCCCTTCCACCCTTAGAAATTTGAATTGGGGTCGAATAGGAAATATTTATGTAATCAATTGAAATAAATTTAAAATTGGGAATACTAGGAAGTATTTATGTAATCAAATGGAATTAAGTTTTTCTTGATATGTTGCTTCTTGAAATATAATTTTTTTTCATGAATAACAATTTATTAATTTCTTTCTTCTAATTTCTAGATTGATGACATAAATTGGAGTCAAAGGATATGGTCAAAATGCCATATTTTGGTCTTTGAGCTTGCTCATTTTCTTGCTTTGAATTCAACAAAAGAATGGAGGTTTGAGATTTCAAAAAAGTTATAAAAACATTGAAAAACAATTAAAACCATCTTTTCCGATACAATTTTATAACCAAATCCAATTATTCCAAGTAGCTCAAACTTCCCATCACCACTCATTTTCTTTATATTGTCATCTAGTCTTTGCATGTGTGTTACAGTTTGTACTAGTGTATGTTCATCAATAAACAAACATATTTATAATATATATGTATATATAGGGTAAGGTTTACGTGAGATCAAATTATTTTCATGAGACCGATGAGATCAAGATTTTACACTTGTAACTTCACAGCAAAATTAACATTATGAAGGTAAAAGAAATTCGAACATTCACAGCAAAAACATTGTGAATGTTACCTTCACAGTGTTTTGCTATGAAGGTTCTAGTATAAAATCTTGGTCTCACAAAAACAGTTTGGCCTCATGTGATCCCAAGTTTATATATATATATATATATATATATGTGTGTGTGTGTGTGTGTGTGTATATATATATATATATATATTTGTGTGTACACATATATATACATATGTCTAAGATAATAAAAAGAAAAAAAATACAAAAACATTTATATTATATGTAAATTTGTACTAATATCGATTGTATTTATGGATGACCAACGCAATATGTCCAGTTGGCCATGTTCGATACTCACATGTGACTTACATTGAAATCATATATATGTGGTATGAGTGTTTTCGTGTTTTCTTTAATTAATTTGACCAAGTTCTTTGTTGAAACTCACCCTCTAGACACAACACAGATACATACAAGAAGGTACAAGAAAGAAAGGTAAAAAGATTGTGAATGTAAGAATAAATTGTTCATATGTGAATTATTGGTACAAAAAGGTTCACATATACATCTTCATATGTAAACATTTGGTAAAATGTTAGGTAAACTAACATGGGCTCACATATGCAAAATGGATTTTTTATCCCGGGCCCTCGTCCTTTTTATCTTGTTCATTTGGAATATTCCCCTATATATGTGTGTTTGTGTGTGTTTATAAAACACACACACATATTCATAGGTTCAAATGAGAAATGATTATATCTTTTCATACAGTTAATATTAAATTTGACTGGTCATAATTTGTATCTATGTCAAAAATAGATGAATTATTTCGTAACTTTTACAAATAAACGGTAAAAAAGTTCATATATGAACCCGTTTGATTCATATATGTACATATATGAACCAATGTAATTCATATATTAACTATTTTTAATTGATTCACATATGAACTATATGTTCATATGTAAATTAGTGTAATTCACATATAAATTAATTATTTTTTATTGATTAACATATGAACCTCTGTGAATGGTTAAATAGTTCACATGTGAACTAATTAATGTGTTCCATATATGCATGAATCACGAGTTTACATATAACATTGTTTATCATCTATTTGTAAAAGTTATAAAACTACCATCCTATCTTCTGCATAGATGCGATGAATTATATGATACTTCAAAGTTAACGTCGTAAATGTTGAACAGGTAAAATGCTAAGATCATTTATCTACTTCTCATTTTTTTAACACTTTTGATTTGAACTTATCACTATGTGTGACTACATGTACACACATAGATACATACGTACATACATATAATTTTCTCTATTTTCATTTTTCTTAACCGTTAGTTAAACCAATAACAGTGGAGATATGTTTGTACGCTTGGTCACAATTAGAAGGTTTGTATTTAACACCTCCTATGCATGCATACATACACACACACACATATATAAATCTATAAATGATATAGGTATTGGTTCTTTTCGTTATTATTTTTTATATAAGATACATATTTGAGTTTGTCCATTATACGAAATTCTTCTGGATGGCCTATTAAAGTATTAGCGTCATAATAAATAAATAAAAAGGTTGTATTTTAAATTAAACATATATGGTTTGCTCAAAAACCAAACGTAATACATCAATAAACAGACTAATTCACCTTCCATTTTATTTTACTTTTAAACAGGATTTGTGAGAGAATCGAGTTTGCTCAAAAATTAATGATTGGTATAAAAACAAAAACATATAATTATAATGATATATACTTAAATATGATTAGATAATTAATTACTAATTAAACAACGTACGCATGTTTCAATCCTCTATTGAACATATATAGTTTCTTGGATGTTTTAATGTAGTGCTTAAGGAAGTGAAGTTAAAAGAGGTATGTGTGTGTGCAAGTAGCCAAAAATGCAAAATCAAGGGCCATAGCTATGGCCCAACACTTCATATCATGAACTAAAAAACACGATAGTATGAAAGAGAACCATATATCAATTCTAACTTTCTTCAATGGTCCAAGTAAGCTTCTCTTTTCTTGAAAATGCTTAAATCTTTATTATTTATTGTATTCTTTCTCTAAAGAGAACAAAGAACTTTCTTGTCAAAACACAAAACAAAAGTAAATGGTGTCTAATCTCATTTCTCTATCCTTCCATCTTTATCTTTATGTCAAAAAGACATGAAAACATTGAACCATACTTGAACAATTTAAAAGCTCACTCTTTTTATTTTTATTTTTTAACACACACACACACACATATATATATATATATGAAAAAGAACTCACAAATATAAGCATGATTGCCGGCAACGGTTACAACATTTATTGAACATGGTACAATTAAAAACTTAGATTTATTTATATATAACGGATCGTCCTATGCTTGAAAATTTCATATGTAATTAAAAAGAAGAAAAATTCAAAGCATCTTCAACATCTTCTTCAAAGTAGAGAAAATAAAGATTTTACATAAATTTCGTCTTCAATATAGATTCTTCAAAGTGAAGAAAAATTATGAAAGAAAGTGTAAAAAAACATGTTTAAAGAGGATCATGATTCTTTTTTGATCTTTAACTTTTAATTTAGTGGGTAATCGCGTTTAATTAATAGTTGTTTATAGAAGAGTTATCTTTTGACGTGGATGATTGAACTAATGACATGGGTGATTGAACTAAAAGTGGTTTAAATACTTTAGTTTAATCAAATATGTTTAACTTTAATCCAACATTACAGCTGAAAGTATGGAGTTTGCACCCCTCTAAGTTAAAGCATGTGCAGTTGTGCACTAAAACAATAATTCCATAAAGATTTTCTTGATCCCAAGAATAAGTATTAATAAAGCATTAGTATCTAAGGACAAGTGAATTGAAACCTTAACCTTCTTTAGAAAAACATTTATTCATATTTTATGGTATATGTTATATGTTTGATTATTTTTGTCATTTTCAATGAAGAAAAAGTATTTCAATGGTTTCTTGGTTTATTTAAACAATGTTAATGACAAGAAAATGTGTTAAGAAATGTTAATGTATATAAAATGAGTTTAGGTAAAAACACTACTGAAATCTATATGCACCATCGACACAACTTTACGGTAGATAACAAGCTTACCTTTCATGATAGGAATAACTAAAAACTATAATTGGTTTGAGTTGTGAAAACGCTTCTTTTTATTGAGTTGATGCAATCCTTGTTAACAATAGTAGTCCTTTTGATACCTATCATGTCAAGAAACAACGATATTTGATCTTTTCAATCTTTGCTCACCATGTTCGTCCTTTTGATTCGTACGATATCAAAAGTGGCATATTCAAGAAGCAAAAAGATCCGATCTTTTCAACCATTGTTCATAAGGTCGTCCTTTTGATTCGTACGATAATAAAAGAGGGGTAAACTCGAGAAACAAAAAGATTTGATCGATCTTAATTTTCAATACTTGTTCACCATGTTACATAAAGAAACTTATTTAATCAAGAAACAAAAAGATTGAATATAAGGCAAACTAAAACAATCCACATTTCTCTTTTGACCATTTGGTTGGCACTTCTTTTTTTAACAAAAACCATGCTAATTAATCAAAAGCCATAATGAGATCTCATGTGATTTCACTTGTTGTAACTTTGAAGATCCTCTAATTTGAATACATAAAAAAAGCTATTGGATCCATTTTGGGAAATTTTACTTTTATATTTTTCCACCAATAATTAAAAAATAAGAATACTTTCAATGCTAATATTTTGGGAAATTTGTATGTATATATACAAACCTTCCTTCTTATACCAAATCACATAAATGGCTTTAAACTGTTTGTAAATGAAGTCAGTGAATGGGTTCCATATGAGAAAGGGAAGCCATCATCCCTGTGGACCAATCTACAATTTATTACAGAAAGATACCCCTTTCTCGACACCGAATCATGTCGTTAATTACTAACATACATCTGTTTTCGATCGGATAACATTTATGACATGAAAGGTAGGATGGATATATGATGAATTTAGTGTTTTCAAAAGTTCAAAAAGGTTCAAGAAACTGGATCCAAATTAAAGATTTTGATATATGTGGTGAGATTTAGAAAACCCAATGAATCTTTTTGAAGATCTGGATATTAAAACTACAAAATACCCTTAACAATATTTAAATACATAATATGCAAATCTACAATTTGAACTCTAACTCATTGCCAATTGGCAGAATATTAATTAACTATTAAAATTTCTACACATATGTAAGTCAATAATTAATCCTAATCAAAAATTTGTCATCATCAATATATTAACACTTGTTCTTGTATGTGTGTGTATATATATATATCATAGATATATATATATATATATATATAGATCTTAAGACTGAATTTAACATGAATTTTGTTCATAGAAAAAAAAAGCATTTTTGATTTTCTTTATAAGAGAAGGGGAAAATCAAGACTCTAGATGCCACACTCATTCTATACATAAATTACTAGTGAATTAAATTATAAAACAATTTAAATAAATAAAATTAAAAACCCAATTAAGATCATGAAGAAAGCAAGAAAGATAGAGATCAGAGAGAGATATACCATGCAAATTAAAGGGTAGATCTGGGAATTCCCTATTTCTTTCTTGGTTTAAACTTATACAGTACTGCTGATCCTCCCTCTGTCTTCCCACAGCTTTATTGAACTGCAAAGATTTAAGCCAAAAAATACACAGATCCAACAGATCAACATTGAACCATGCAGTTCAAGAAAGCTGTGGAAGAACAGAAAGAGCACCATTTTTCCATCTTCTTCTCTTCTGGATTAAAACCCTAATCAGGGTTTCATGAAAACACACTCTCACTGTGTGTCTTGACAGCTATGTATGAGATTAGAGGTAGTGAAGTGAAGTGAAGTGAAGAGGAGAGAAGGGGGAGTGTATATATAAGGAGAAAGGAGGTCTTTTTTACCACCAATCCCAAGAAGAATATTGGTTATTACAAAACTCTGATCATACCCCACTTGCTTTCCAATCCCTCCTTTCATTATTTATTTTCAAAACAATTATTACTCTAACCCTTTCTATTTAATTGGGTAATTGTTTGATCATAATATAGAAGTAATATCTTTTAAGCATCTACATATAAATACTAGTTTTTAAATAAAAATATATAATTTAGTTTAACTAAAGAAAAATAAATAGTTAAAAAACAGAAACAAAATTACCAACCTTCGGTGGTGTTTGTTTACCTCTTAAAAGTTCCATTAGGCCATCCGCATTGGGGTTGGTGGGGGATCGGTACTGCCACCGGCACCGGCGGTAACACCGCCGCGGGTGACCGGTAGGCGACCGGTACCGATGGCAATCGGTGCCCCACGCCGATGATAAAACTCGCGTAACCCCCCCCCCCCTCTCTCCAACAGCTAGTTTAATTTATTTATTTTTCTCTTTTATATATATATATATATATATACATCTCTATCTCATTCTCATCTTCTTCTTCACATCTCATCTTCTTCTCCACATCTTATTCACCTCTTATTCTCCAAAAAAAATGTCGGATTCTGATAACGATGATATAGATCTCGTCGTAAGTTAGATTATTATGAACAACATTAAAGTTGGTTAAGGAATTGTTCGATAACAACCTTATCCAAAACGAGGTTGCAGAACCGTCAAACAAAAGACCGAGAGGGCTGAGTAAAGATAGAGGTTGTCAAACAAACTTGTCGCCGACTACTTTTCTGATAACCCGGTGTACGACGACCGCGACTTTAGTCGGCGGTTTCATATGAGTCGTCGACTATTCTTAAGGATAGTGGCCGATCTTGAAAGAGAGCTTGATTATTTCAAGCACATTGGGATGCAAGAGGCGTAAAGGGGTTTTCTCCACTTCAAAAGTGTATGTCCGCTATCCGACAATTGGCGTACGGGTCTGCTGCGGATGGTTTCGACGAATATTTGAGGATGAGCGAAACGACGTCAAGAGATTGCTTTGACAATTTTTGCAAAGGTATTATTCACCTCTATATGCGCTAAAATTTACGAAAGCCAATTGCTACCGATGTTCAGGCTATATACGCATTGCATGAACAAACACACGGTTTACCCGGTATGCTTGGTAGCATGGATTGTATGCATTGGGACTGGAAAAATTGTCCCATGGCATGGATGGGTCAATTCCATAGAGGTGATCATGCTGGAGCGACGGTAATTCTAGAAGCGGTCGCATCGCAAGATGCATGGATCTGGCACGCATTCTTCGGGGTTCCGGGTGCGACGAACGACATAATCGTTGTAAACCAATCACCGGTTTTCAACGATATATTCGAAGATAAAGCACCCGATAGTTCGTTTGTAGTGAATGGCACACACTACAAACACGGGTATTATCTCGTCGACGGGATGTATCCGGAGTGGACGACTTTCGTCAAAGCATTTAGGTACCCATCATGCGAGAGACGGCTCGAGTTCAAGAAACGTCAAGAATCGGCTAGGAAAGACATCGAACGGACATTCGCCACGCTTAAAGATAAATGGCACGTTGTAAAAAGACCGGCGCTGGTATGGTCACAAAGGAAATTACAAGAAATCATGTAAACGTGTATAATTTTACACAACATGATTCATGAAGACGAAGGCTTTTCACATTATCCTTTTGATCCAACTGAGGTTTTACCGCAAGATATTGAAACAAATATCTCCGAACAAGACCGAGCAAGAAACGTCCGCCTAGTAAAAAACCGAGAGAAGCACGCCAACCTTCGCAACGATTTATCTCAACACGTGTGGAACTCTACGGCGAACGTCAATAATTAATTTTATTGTATTTTTTTTAATTTTAATTTTAATGTAATTTTAATGTTAATGTAATTTTATTTTATATTTAATTTTAATGTTAGTTATTTTAATTTAAATTAAATTATTTCAATATATTTTAGAAATTAAAAAAATAAAATGAGGGGTATGAGGGGTACGGTTAAGGATGAAAAGTATGGAATTGGTAGGGTAGTGATAAAGATAGTGGAAAGCTGATGTGGCAGCAGATATGGCCTGTATGTCCTGCACCATTAAGGATAGCCTTAAGAGGCAGTCTTTGAATAGTTAAGAGGTTAATCATGTTTGGTATAAAAAATGGATTGCCTCTTAATGGTGTCAAACCCTCTGATTGGTTTAGTATCTTAAAAGTCTCTTAACCATTTAGAATCCTGATTTCATGCTCAACAATTACCAAACCACCATATTTCATTTTACACGATATCATATGAGCCTATTAATCATTCTGACCACTCAATCATCCAACACCAAACTATTCAGCAACTACCAAACAACCCCTTAATTAATAATTCCTAATAGGCAAATAAAAAAAGTTTGTATCTATAAATAATTTAAAATTTTGTTATATTCTAGAAAAAGAAATAGGATGACATTTAAAAATCCCAAGTTTAACCATTATTCACATTCTACTTTTCGTTTACGGTCTTAAAATAATATTTTCCAACACTTTTGAAAACAAATACGAGAAGAGAATTTCTTTTATAAAGGGTGTCCAGGCCAAAGTCCGACTAATCCCCGATAATTTTGAGGGCTAAACATTGCCCCACTCAAATGTCCACAGGCATGCACACGGAAAGGTTCGAACTCGATTAGGGCGCTATGAACCCCCTGAGCGATAACCAATCCGCCACAACACTGTTGACTACGAGAAGAGAAAGTTGTTCTCCATAATTGTCATATCCCTATATTTAGGCCTCTGACCCCCAATCAGCCTAGCCAGGCTAGATGGTATATGAAGGAAAGGGAGCCTTGATGATGGAAGAGCCAAGGGAGGCAGAGTCCCCTACTGAATATGGTTTAAGATATGAAGCTAGCCAAGATCAAGTGTTTTAAGAATTACCCTGTCCTCGATTCCGTGGCCTGGGGTGAGCCTGAAATGTATGATGCTTGGTAGCATGAGAATTCAAGGTCTAATAAACTAGAAGTAAAAAACTAGCATTTTTTCGTTTTATACAAACAAAATGTAATTAGGCATACTTAATGGTATCTTCATTAATTACAAATAAAAAGGTGATATTTTATTTGTTAAAATATTTCTATACTTTATACCTGATGAAATGTATAATAAAAAAATGTAATAATAAGTAGTCATATAACTCAGATTACATTAAAATTAAGTTGTATTTTTTATTAATCCTATATAATGCTTGAACGTGCATGTAGAATGATCTATAAGGTCTATCAATAATTAATTGCATATGCATTATGTCGTGATGTCAAGAAGTAGGCCATGATGTTGATAATAACAAGTGAATCCAAATTTCAATTCAAATCGAAAATTAATGAATTCTCAATCAATAAACAGTAGTTGGTTTTTACTTTTGGCATTTTTGAAAGAAAATATGGATCTTTAAGTTGTCACTTCGGTAAATACATTTAAGTCACATCAACATCATAAAATTAATACCGAGACAATTGTAACGAGTTTTTATGTGACTTTCCGATCTTTAAGATGTATACAAAGATTTCTACAATTCTTTTAATGTACATTGTGTAAAAATGGTTTTATGAAGTTCTTGTTTTCTTACTTTCTTTTAATGTAAACTTTTATATGGTAATCAATCAAAACAGAAAGAAAAAGAAACTAAATTATACATAAACTTCACATTTATATCTTTACTAAACTCTATGCTTTTAAATTCAATTAAAAAATAATTTTGGATTATAAATTAATAGGCAATTAGACAATCTATCATAATTAAGAAAACTAATTAAAGGTTAAAACACAAATTAATAACCAGGAGTAAAACAGAATTAATTGAATTAGGGTCTATATTATTTGACCTTTTTTTTTCTTTTATAGTTTTTATCGATATGAATTTGATTTTTTTTACCTACTATCAATTATATAAGATTCTTCATTCAAATTTCATATTATTATGTATAGTTTATTACATATTTGGTCTCTATAGTTTTAACACTTTGGATCCTTAGAATGAAATAATTATGAAACGGGTCCCTAAAATGGACGTCGGCCATCCATTTTTGCTCCATTAGACCCATCATGTGCACGGCACAATGAGGGTAATTTCGTCATTTAAGCTATTATAACATATTTAACAATTTTAATTGATGTTTTCTTTTCTTTTTTGAATCTTCATCTTCATCACTGAAGCTCAAGAGAACTTTGAAGCTTAAGAACAATGGAAGAACCATTTCTAAATCTAAATCCAAAGACAGACAAAATCTAAAATCAAATGATATTTCCTCTATCAAGAACATTCACTCTATATTATATTATACCTATCTTCTTCAATCTTACATTCATCCCCATAAACATTCATATTCATACTCAAATCAAAACACCATATTACCATAGTCGATAAAGAACATTCACTCTAATATTTTTTTCTAATAACATTCACAAATCAAAATCCTTTTCTAAATCAAAATACAAAAAGGAAAAAAAAAGTCATATTCAAGAACACATTCATCATTAAAAATCAGATTCACGAATACACTCCTCATTATAAAAATCAGATTCAGAAACCCATTCATCATTAAGAAACAAGAAAAACCTTAATAAAAATCCTAAATCCCTAATCTAAATACAAAACAAGAAAAATCTAATCTAGAAGAAATACCCTAATCCGAGAGAGGTGGAGTTAGTCTATCTCGACGTCGATGGTGACCAAAAGTGGTGGCAGGCGATGATGCAGACATCAAAAAGGTGATCTTAGATCTGGAACGGTGGCCTTAGATTTGGGAAATTGAATTCAGGGCGTTGGTTTTAGATCTGGAACGGTAGTGCAAATGGTGGTTCGATAGAACTGGGAAGATGAAGTGTGGTGGTCACAAATCTAAGACGGGGGCTATGTTTAATGGAGGTGGTTGGCTAGTGGTGTAGGCGGCAATAGGCGGTGGTCGGAGGTAAGGGATTGGAGGTTTTAAAGATGAAAAGTGGTTTTATAGTTTGTAATTTTTATAGTTTGTAATTCATCACTCTTTTTGTCCTTGAGCCTAAAACGTACCTTTAAGTGTGAGGAACTACAATAGAAAATCATTTTGAACCACAGGGACAAAAATAGTAATAAGTTATAAACCATAAGGACGAAAAAAATATATTTTAAACTATAAGGATGAAAATTCTAACTTCTAAAGTATAACGATGAAAATAGCAATTTTTAACAAGAGATGAAGTAATACTGAAGAAAAGTGAAAGATAATTAATAAATAAATATCATTTCCATACTAAAAATTCTAACTAGATGCTAGTGACACAAAATAAATAAAAAACTTAATACATATACACACAAATAGTTGGTTTATTAGCATGTCCTAAAATTATATATTCTCACATAATATCAAATTTCATCCTTTCAAAACAATGATTTCTTAATATATATTTGGGATTAGTCATGAGTTAAGATTGTGCAGTTTTGATATAGTAATAAATGTTATAAATATTTTTCTGTAATAAACATCAAGTAATCTACTATATATATTGTATAGCATGCAATTCCACAAATCAATAAACATCAAATTCATTTATATTGTGAACACAAAGCTTTGATCTCTGTTATGTTATCAATAGCTAATGCAAGTTACTTCTTCTTCGTTCTACTTCTGTCCATCATAATCATAAACCGTTCACATGTAAGCAATAATATTTTTATAATATATTGCATAATATTCATACTCATCACAAAAAACTTAAATCAATAATTAGCGGAAATGGTCATATGTATTTGCTTATTATGTTATCTTAAGCGTTTCTTGATTCTTTTTATTGTCCCCGGACATTTTTACTTTGATATATTATGGTAATAATTGTTATTTATTTGATCAATTTGTTTTGAATTTGATTAGGCGGGAGGAGAAGGATTGTTAACACAAGAACGTAAGTATTCTTTCTCAATGTAAGAAATTTGTGTCATGTGGTTCATGTGAATTAAACTCGTTCTAATATATAAGATGTAGTTCATGTTACAGAATGATAGATTGATGTGGAGTTCGTTGTTCTTAAACGCATCATCCTAGAAACTGTATTGATACACGTATTAGTTGTTGTAATGTATGTTTATGTGTTCCTTCGGGATTCTTTGGACACAAAGATGAATTCCCTTGCTATCGGGATAGGAAGACACAAGATGGTAAGCCTAAATGCCCTTAGGCTCAACAAATATCATATGAATGGCTATTTGGTGCAAATCGAAAGATCCAGCAAAATCGTCTATCATTTGCTATGACACAATTCTACTTAGATAGAAGTTAAATTAAGAGAGACTTTGTAGTTTGTTATCGTCTTATGTATGACATCATTAATAATATCTTTTACACATATATTACTCTTAAAAACATGTGTTTTATCTTACAAGATATACTTTATTTATCGATCTTATGAAATCTACAATTCACCTTTCAGAACAACGAAAGTCAGTTTTATCCGATGAATAATCAAAGATTCAAAAAGAATTTTACACATGCAAATCTAGTTATTAAACATAATAAAGTAAAAATCAAAATACGGTCTAAAATATTCGATGATGACTACTATTGTAACTTCGTTAAATGACATCTTGTCAGAATATGATGATGATAATTTTTGGTTCCCAGCGAAGACAATGAATAGTACTTCTACTTTTCGTTTTGTACATTAGAAACAATAATTAGCTCAATCGTATAATTTTTGTGTGCAACGTTTTTTAAATGTAATTTCAAATCTAATGTATTAATTTATATAAAAGATTTTATATTCTATTTTTCAGTATGTAAAAATCAATAATTATTGTAACAAGATATCGTTTTATATTGGATAATTTGCATATATTAAAATAAATTGAAGGGCAAAGATTTTTATTATATATATATATATAGAGAGAGAGCAATAATCAAATGCAAACCCAATTATTTGATGTGAACTATAGGACTAATCTCTACCATTAATTTATTCTAATTAAGGGTTAATAATCTTGATGGCATTGTTTGTAATAAAAACACACCTTATTATAAAATATAAACCCATAAGGGAATTTTAGTCATATTTTTTTTCACACCATAGAGCCAATCTTCCAAATCTATCTACCTTCTCTTCTCAATTCCAACAACCACAAACCCTAACCCACATATTCCAAATCTCGCTTCTTCTTTACTTTCCGGTAAACTAGATATTCAATCTAAATGGCATTGAATCTAAACACAAAGTACGCATACAGAGTGGTCTACGTCAAGGATGTGGAAAATCCGTCGAGTTTTACGATAAGGATTTCGCATTCGCGAAGCTTCAAGCTTCGCGGCGCGAAGCCTGCCAGCCTACCCTCGCGGCGCGAGCCCTCAAGCCTCTCGGCACGAACCAGCATCAGACCCCCAAATCGACTTTTGACGGGATTTCGTTCCAAAGTCCGAAAATCTTCATCCCAGCGTCGATTTCAAGCATAGAACTCAATTGACGCTTACCCAAACATTCCAAACCATCTAGTAACGATTTAACATCTAAAACATTACGAGAGATCATCGATTGATCACTTCTACAACACATGAACCCTAACCCCCAAAACACGACTCAAATGACGAATAACCACAATAAACTCATACCTTGCGCTAGGAAGATGTTGCTAACAAAACCCCGGTGATTGATTGCGCCAAAATCACCCAATCGAGTCTCTAATTCCACCAAAATCTCTTGGAGCTCTCAAACCCTCACTTCTCTTCTCTAGAAATCGTCCAACACAAGGAATGAAGGGTTTGAGACTTCCAACTAACTTATACACCTGCCGCTCACACCCTAAACTTTCAGAATTAACCGGAAGGCCCTTACACCTGGAAATTACACAAACAACCCCTTATTTAACTTATTTTTAACGGAACAAGTTAAATAACTGAAAATGGGAAATGGGGCGTTGCAATGGATCTGAAGTCTCATTAGGTGAATCTGAAGTTTCATATAGTGAATCAATTTGTATGTTTCATCTAAAGTTTCATCTAGTGAATCAATTTGTATGTTTCATCTAAGTTTCAAATAGTAAATCTGAATATATGGTGAATGAATTATGAACCTTTTTCTGTCAAATGATGATCATTCCCTTTCCAAATCAAAAGGTTAGATTGGTCCTCAAGTCCCTAACCTTTTTTTGATCCTCACTTGATTTAGCCTATATATATATGTGTGTGTGTATGTGTGTGTGTATATACACTAGTACAAAAAAGGTCTTTTGTGACGTTTAAAAACCGTTACCATAGGCATACAACAACGGTTTTCGTGGACATAAAAATCGTTACCTATTCTACCGTCACTTTTGATACACTTTTGGTTACGCTTAAAAAGTGTTACCAAATCCCATAAAAAACAGTTACCATTGGCTAAAACCGTCACCTTAGAAGTATTAGGAAAAAAACAATTTTTCCCTAAAACCGTCACTATAGCATGGCATGTGGTGACATTTGTTTTTTAAAGCCGTCACCAAGCATGGCATACCATGACTTTTACGTTTCAAAACCATCACCAAAGCATAACACAAAGTGACATTTATTTATCAAAACAATCACTGTAGAGTGACATACAATAACATTTAGTTGGAAAAACCATCATCATAGAATGACATATGGTAACGTTTATTTATCAAAATTGTCAATGTAGAATGTCATACGGTAACGTTTATTTGTGAAAACCGTCACTATAGAAGTACATATGGTGACGTTTATTTTTAAAACAATCACGACAGAATGGCATATTGTGATGCTTCCGGTTTAAAACCGTCACTGTAGCTTGACATATGATGACGTTTATTTTTAAAACTATCACCACAGAATGGCATATTGTGATGCTTCATTTTTAAAACCGTCACTATAGCTTGACATATGATGACGTTTATTTTTTAAATCATCATCATAGCATGACATACAGTGACATTTATTTTTAAAATCGTGAGTACAACATGACGCTCAGTGACGTTTAAATGTCAAAACCATCACCATTGAATGACATATGGTGACGTTTATATTTCAAAATTGTCACTGTAGAATGACATATAGTGATGTTTATTATTTCAAAACGGTTACCATAGCATGACATATAGTGACATTTATTAATTCAAAATAGTTACCGTACCATGACATAGAGTGACATTTATTATTTCAAAACAGTCACCATAACATGACATATTGTGATGTTTATTATTAAAAAAATGTCATCATAACATGTCATACGGTGACGTTTATTTGTCAAAAACGTCTCTATAGCATGATATACCACGACGTTTATTTTTTAAAATTGTTATTGTAGCATGACATATGGTGACGTTTGTTTGTCAAAACAGTCATCATACCATGACATATGATGACATTTATTTCAAAAATCATCAACCTTGCATAACATATGGTGACGTTTATTTTTTTCAAAATCATCACCATAACATGACATCTAGTGACATTACATCATAAAAATCGTTGCAATAAGCTATTTTAATGACAATTTTTATCATATGAGAGTAAAATAAATATAATTCTAAAACTCAAAATATAAATCAAATGATCACCATTAATTACTTATAAGAAAGTAAAGTAATAAACTTATTACGAACACAATGTATGTGAAGGTGTGAACAAGGATAACAAAAATACTAAATATCTCAAACACTTGTTTCTTATCTAAGCTATACTCTTCATTTTCTTTGATTTCTCAATCATCCGGTTAAAACAAGTCGACCAAGTCCCTTTGTATGATTTTTCTTCTTACCATTAGAATTATAAGTTATTTGTGGTACCTGCAAGAAGATAAATCCAAATGGATTAACGAAGTTTTAACAGAGGATTAAATAAAACATAGCATAAAACAAGTCCAAAGACTTGATAAACATTAAGCCGAAAACTTTAAATAAGAAGAATGTGAATGCATATAGAAAAAAGCTCTTAAATTGGTTCGAAAAAGTCAATCACCCAAAATTTGAGTCTGGCAAGTTATAGAATAACACAATATAGATGACGTTGGACCTAATTTAGTGCCCCTAGTTCGTGATTGGATAAATATATTATGAACATGGCAGAATTGGAGTACAATAAGTATGAAGAAATACAAAATTATAATTGGTAACTTCTCAAAAGGGGTGTTCTTTTTCATATTTGCAACTATCAACATGGTTTAGAGGGATAAAATACAATTCCCAAGTAGTTAGAACTGCTATTGATTGTTGATTACCTAGCTTGCTATTGATTGTTGATTTAAAAATCATTCAATTGTTGTCTTAGCTCATATGCTCCTAATTGTCATCAAGTAGTTATTAATAACATCATCTAGTCTATAAAATAAACAAAATCCTTCATGTGAAGTAAGCAATTTCATTTTGATTTCCGTGGTAAAAAAGTCCATCATGTCCATCACTAAACTTTAATTTCAATTATTTCACCATTTTACGCCTTATTTCTCTAAAGTAAAAACAATGAACAAGAAATAATTACCAACTTAGCAAACTGTAGGGCGATAATATTCTAAATATTATTAGTGTCAATCATGAGGTATTAGTCGGTGCCTGTTTGGATCTGAATACCCTCGGAACGTGTGTGTGAGTTATCTGCCATTCAAAAAAATTCCTCTGCTTTTTAGCAATTCAACTACAAAAAAAAAAAAAAAAAAATCCCCAAGCACAATAGCTCTGAAACAACCATCCATTTTAGAAGTAACATACATAACTCTCTTGAATGCATTCAACACTGAGAATGCCAAATACCTATGGTTTGGAATCAGTTAAATGGAAGTATTGAAATTCAAAACACAGTTACAGTAACTTGCTTAAGTGATGAGTGACATCCACTATTCCACTCTAGACACAATTGAATCCGCCGCAAAATAAAGAAAAATTAGACCAAGTTTTAACAATTAAATGTGGTAAATCACAGTCGATTTCCATCAAAAGAGAGAAATAATATACAAACTGAAACTTGGCTAAAACAAAGTAAATCAAGTTAGGGTTAAATTAATTGCATTCGTTAGAAATGAAAGAAAGGAAAAGCGTACCAGGTGATGAAGACCTTCATCGAGTGAGGCGAAAGCGAATGCAACAAGTACAGAATGGAAAGCATAATTCATATGAACATACCTTGGATTCTAGATCGATGGTGATCCTGAATCAGGAGCATCAGGATTGGAGATAGCATATCGCAGATGGATGAAAAGAAAACGAGGACGGCAACAATAGAAAAGGATTTGGCGATTTTAAATGAAAAGGGTTATGGTTTGAAAATCTAGAAATGAAAAGGGGGTGGAGGCGGGAAGGAGACGAGGGAAGGAATGAGGGATCAATTTAAAAGTTTCAATTATTGCCTTTCTAAAATGAGGATTCGGTTTTTAAAAATAAGTCACTATTTGAAAGTTTGAATTGTCTATTTAATTGAACTTATCATTCAAAATAATCAATTCAAAATAGAAATATTAATAGTTACAATTGGAAACACATTTTAGTTTAATTTTAATGTTTACTAAAATTCTATTTAAAATACTTATATGCATTTGATCAAAGAGAAATTACGTATGTGTATGCGTTTTATGTATGCACGTACATGGGTCATGTTGGTTATAATGGGACAAGTTGGATTACATTTGGTTTTGTGTTTGACAAACTAGTTGATAAGATAATTGATAGTTAATAAACTATCTGTTGACTAATAATCTAACTTATGAATAAATTATGTTTAGTAAAAATTAGCTTATGAGTATGTAAAATGACAAAAAATGGTATCTTGAGGTATAATAGTTAATATTAATAAGGGTCTGATTGGAAAAATCTATAAAAAAACTCCTTAAAAATTACTTCAACTAGTTTTTCAATAAGCTAGCTTATGATCCATCCAAACATGTACTGGCTTATTTTTACCAAACACAGCCTTGATCATATTCGGTGAATCCGAGTCATGTTTAGTTATAATGAATCATATTAGGTTGTGTTAGATCATATTGAGTTACAATGGATCTTAATTATTGAATTATATTTGGTTATTTGGTTATATTGGTTTACAATGGACCATATTGGTTGACTAATATGCTAGTTAGTAGCTGATAAGCTTATAAATAAATTATGTTTGAGAAAAACTAGCTTATTAGTATGTAAAATAATAAAAAATGTTATATTGGGGAACAATAATTAGGCTATGTTTGGCAAACTAGCTAACAAGCTAGCTATTGACTGATAAAAGCTAGCTAGTAGTTTCACCAATTAGCTTATGAATAAATTATGTTTGGCAAAAACTAGTTTATGAGTATGTAAAATGATTAAAAAAGATATATTGAGATGTAATAATTAATATTAATAAGAGTATAATTGGAAAAAACTACAAAAAACTCCAAAAAGCTACCTTCAAGCAACTTAAAAAGCTCGCTTATAAGTTACCATTTGTCAACCACAAGGGTTGTGGCGTACTGGTTAAGACCTGTGGGGTAAGTGGCTAGTTAACTCTTTTACCCCAGGTTCGAATACAGACGCTTCCAGATTGTGGTCTCTGAGGATTAACTCAGGACAACATGTTTTAGTTGTCGGTGAACCTTGTTGCAATTAGTCGGGGCAAATCCTCGGATAACTTTCAAAAAGAAGTTACCTTTTGTCCATGTAAACAAAAAATAAGCTAGCTTATAAGTTGGTTTGTGGTTACCAAACAATGCCGAGTATAATTGAAAAAAACTACAAAAATCTATTGAAACGCTAATTACACCATCGTTTTAATAAGTTAGATTATGGTACATGTTGGATAGACTAGTTTATATGCTAGCTTATTTTTATCAACACGACCATAATAGGTTATATTGGTCTTAATGGACCATGTTGGATTGTATTGGGTCATAAAGTCACAATTAGTCATGTTCAATTATCAAGAGGGTTGAAAGCTCTATGTAAAAATGAAAATGTGACCATATATGTTATTTTCTGAGTTATATTATTTATTATTTGTATTACTAACAAAAATGTTGGATTGTATTGGGTCATAAAGTCACAATTAGTCATGTTCAATTATCAAGAGGGTTGAAAGCTCTATGTAAAAATGAAAATGTGACCATATATGTTATTTTCTGAGTTATATTATTTATTATTTGTATTACTAACAAAAATATATTTAAACTTTACAATATAAATTAAACTATTTAATAGTTATAAACAAGATTCAAATAAAAAAAAAGTCATCAAGTTAATGCTCATAAATCTCCTTTAATTTAATATATATGTTTATAAGAGTAAAAGAGTTGAATGGTAACAAAATTAAAAATGTTGACTTGGTAAGTAAAACTTATAGTACAAAATCCAAATAGTCCAATACTTATCATAGAATAACACCATTAGATATATTTATCCATAACAGACAAACAACTTTACATTATCGTTCTTTATTTAAATTAATTTTTTTATTTATAAAAGAATATATTTTTACCATAAATATGAAATGATTTAAAAGGAGCGTTCTAATTTTATGATGACAATGGAAAATAAATCAAATAGAATTTTAGCTTTTCAAAAATATATTTAGATGGATGACATAGGGTGACGTAAGTTTTCCAAAATAAAAAACGTAACTTCACATGCAGTGACGTTTATTTTTTAAAAGCGTCACTGTAACATGACCTACAAGAATGAGCTACTTTAACATTTTTTTTACCATCATTGTAGTATGAGCTTTAACATTTTTTATCTAAGACTGTCACCATAAATGACATATGGTCACGCTTATTATATAAAATCGTCATCCTATCATGATGTAAGCTGACGTTTATTATTCGAACCGTCACCATAGCATGATATATGACGACACTTATTATACAAAACCGCCACGTTAACATGACATAAGTTGGCATATATTTTTTCTAAATCATTAATATAGAATGACATATAATGACTTACTAAAACTTGTCACTGTATCCTAACATATGGTGACGTAAATAATTCAAAACCGTCAAGGTTACTTGAGATATAGTTACGCAAATGTTTTAATACCGTTACTAAAGCATGACACATGGTGACATAATTTATTCAAAAACCCTTGCCCTACACTACCTTTTCGTGACTCAAATTTTGCAAAATCGTTGCCATAAAACTTAATGACTTTTGAAAACGGTTTTCAATTAAGCGTTGCTATAAGTATTTTACTTTTGTTAACGTTTTTTTTTTATACCTTCATAACATAAAACAACGCCTTATACAAAAGCGTTTCAAGAAGGTCTTATATGGCAACGGTTTTTAAAAACTGTCACAACATAAAACAATGGTTTTTCAAAATCGTCCTAAACCGTTACATTAGGGGACCTTTTATTGACGTTTTAATCGAAAACGTTTCATTTATGATTCTAGGTTCTTGGTAACAGTAACGTTTTTATATAAAACCATTACTAAAACAATTCTCTAACTTTTTCTATGACCTTTTGTTATGGTTTTTTATCAAACCGTTACAAACCTATTTTCTCAAAACCGTCACAAAAAGCCTTTTTTGTACTAGTGATAGGGAGGTTCAAACGCAAACGATATCAATTTTAAAAAAAAATACAAGGACGCTTCTCAGCCACACATTTTTCCCTCTTCAAACTCAAACCCCATTGGTGTTGAGGTGTTGTGGGTAGTGGTGGTAGTGGCAGCAAAGGTGGTGGTGTTGGTGGTGGCGGAGGTGGTGTGGGTGGTGGTGGTGGCATCAGCGAAGGTGGTGGTGATGGCGGAGGTGGTGTGGGTGGTGATGATGGTGGTGGCGGAGGTGGCGGAGGTGGCTGGTGGTGGTGACGGGGGTGGTGTGGGTGGTGGTGTTGCTCTTGCTGCGTGGGTGGTGGCTAACGGTGGTGCTGTTGTGTGTGGTGGTCGACGGTGGCAGCCGACCGCCGATAAAGGTGGTTGTAGGAGGTGGTCAAGAGAAAAGGAAAAATGTGTGGCTGCGAATCATCCTCACGTTTTCTTAAATTTATATCATTCTTGTTTGAACCTCCCTATATATATATAGACTTAGGTGCAGGTGAGACCAACCTGTTTTCGTGAAACCGGTGAGACCAACACTTTTTACATGAAACTTCACAGCAAAACACTGTGAAGGTTAAAAAATCGGGTATTCATCGTAAAAACACTGTAAATGTTACGTTCAAAGTGTTTTTTGATGTGAAGGTTGGATTTTTTTTACCTTCACAACATTTTTGCTGTGAAGGTTCGAATTATTTATTTGTTACTTTTGTTTTGGATTTGTTTTCCTTGATAGTGTCTTTTAGTATGTTTTTACGATGAATGTTCGAATTTTTTTAACCTTCACAGTGTTTTACTGTGAAGTTTCATGTAAAAGGTGTTGGTCTCAGTGGTCTCACGAAAACAGCTTAGTCTCACCTGAACCATGGGTTAAGATGAGAAGTGCTAAGTGGAGAAGTGGTGTACTGAACTTGTCACAAAAAGTTATTGTATGTATTGGACATTTTGATTTATACCTTTTAGTGTATCAAAACTTTAAAAATTCTCATTGTATGTATCTGGTTACCCATCCAACAGGTAACCGGTAAATTTTGTAACTTTTTATTGTTTTAAATACATCACTAATTAATCTAAACATGAACATGATGATGAATATGAACATGATGATGAATATGAACATGATGATGAATGTGACGATGAACATGAAGATGAATATGAAACTAGAAGCAAATCAAAACCAAAAAATCTAATGAAACAAAACAAAAAATCAAAACCAAACACTCTGATACAAACCTATACCACATCTGATACAAATCAAAACCAAACAATCTAAATGAAACAAAAAAGATGATGATGAACCCTAACCTAGAAACCCTAACGCTAACCTAGAAACGAAGAAGAAGATGATGAACCCATAAACCCTAACCCTAACCTAAAACCGAAGAAATTGAACTCTTTTCTTCTCATAACTAATTAATTTCCAAATCAAAATCAAGAACTCTAATCGTTGTTCTTCTCCATTTCATCAGAAAATTGGGTTTTTTGTCCGATTTTGAGAAGACACAAATGGGGTTTTTGGATTTTGGGATATGGAAATCGAAGAAGTAGATCGACGGAAAGAAGTACCTTTGAAGAAACAGATGGTGGTAACGGCGGTGAAGGTAACGCTGGTGGAAACAGCGGCCGCCGGTGATGGTGGCGGCTCTGGTTTATCATCGATGAAGAGGTTTGGCGACTTTGGTTTATTGCTTTCTGGAAATCGCAAACAGATTTGTTTTTTTTTATTTGCAATTATTTTAAAACACAAAAAATACATGTCAGCATTCAGTCAGATGCCACATTACCAAAACCGGTGTCACATCAATGGGTAACCTGCTATAACAGATTGAATATATACAATGATTTTTTTTTAGATTTTGATACGCTAAAAGGTAAAAACCAAAGTCAAATACATAAAATAACTTTTCGTGACAAGTTAAATACACTTTTGTAAAGTAATATTTATATTCTCATTTGAAATATTACATAGATAGCAAATCGCATCAAGAAATAACATGATTATGCATAATTTTTAAAGGGAAAAGTACACCAAAATGTATCCAACTTGTCACGTTTTATCACTGTATGTACTGAACTTCAAAACTTACGATTTAATGTACCGAACTTGCTAAAACTTGTGGTTTATCATTTAAAAAACAAAGATGTAATATAAAATGTCACAAAGTTGCTTTTATTGTATTTAACGAAATAACAATTTCTCTCCTTAGAATAACAAACACTAATTCTTATCTATTTTATATTAAATCTATTTATATATAATAAAAGAGTAACTCACTGACACGTGTCGTGCTTTGGTGAGCTCATTGACACGTGTTGCGCTCTGGTGAGCCATTGCCACATCTATATATAATAAAAGAGTAACTGGTTTGCCATGTGTCGTGCTCTGGTGAGCAGAATTGCCACGTGTCGCGTTCTGGTGAGCCGGTTTCGATTATCAAAACAATAAATAAAATAATGTAAAAGATAAATACCACTTTCAAAAATCCTCTACATGATTAAATCAAACGGTTTAAAAAACCCTTTACATAATTAAATCAAACATTTTAATCCAAACTATAGATAAATATGAAAACAATAAATAAAATAATGTAAAAGATAAATACCACTTTTAAAAATACATAATTAAATCAACAATTTAAAAAATCATCTACATATATTTGTGTAATATTTAATATAATCAATACACGTATTATTATTTTTCATTGGTGATATAAAGAATTAAAAATATTCTCTCTATTTTCAAAGTACAATTTTCCAACACTTTTCCAAAGTTGAAAAATCTTACTTTTCCTATTTTCTTAATTCTTAAGAAAATTTCATATAACTTCTTGGAACAAACAAATATACTCAAGCTCTTTAAAAAATTTCATTTTTAATCCAAAATATAGATAAATATGAAAACAATAAATTAAATAATGTAAAAGATAAATACCACTTTCAAAAAATCTTCTACATAATTAAATCAAACAGTCTTAATCCAAAAATACACACCTCAATCTCAATCTCTCAATCTCAATCTATAAATACTCTTTCAATCTCTCAATCTCAATCTATAAATACCCCTTTCAATCTCTCAATCTCAATCAATTGTTGCAACTCTCTTAATTAAGTCACTACCAATTACACATACACACAAAGGTAATTAATCAAACGCTCTTTAATTTTTATTTTTTCCTACACATGATGATATGATTATAATGATTCTATTCATGTTTATAGTCCAAGTTGGAGTTGTTGATTTCTCGTATGTGACTTTGTATTTATGGTCATTTTCATATTTGTAATATAAGGTTATTGGCATGATTTAATTTTTTGAAATAATCCTGTGTATTACACAGGATCAAAACTAGTCATATAATAAAAGAGTAACTCATTGACACGTGTCACGCTCTGGTGAGCTCATTGACACGTGTCGCGCTCTGGTGAGCCATTGCCACATCATATGCATATGTGTCATGTGTCATATGCTGACACATGGCACTGATTCAAAATTTAAAATTACTAAAATTAATCTAAAATTATCTATTAAATTAATATAACAAACTTTATCTCTATATATTGGTATGAAGTCATCTATATCTCTATCTCTCTCTCTAACAAAAACCGTATAAACCTTACCTTTTCCATTTTAATTTTTCAAGTTCCAAATTCTATTTTATTATTTGTTTTTGCAATTATTTGAAGAATGGTAAGAAAATTTGTGTCATTGTGAGTAACTCATTCACACGTGTCGCGCTCTGTTGAGCCATTGCCACATCCTATGCATATGTGTCATGTGTCATATGTTGACACATGGCACTGATTCAAAATTTAAATTTATTAAAAATTAATCCTAAATTATCTATTTAATTAATATAACAAATTGTATCTCTATCTATTGGTATGAAGTCATCTATATCTCTATCTCTCCCCCTAACAAAAACCGTATAAACCTTACTTTTTCCATTTTAATTTTTCAAGTTCCAAAATTTATTTTATTATTTGTTTTTGCAACTATTTGAAGAATGGTAAGAAAATTTGTGTCATTGTTTTCTTATGATGAACTAAATCATATGGTTTGATTTTCTCCTGATTTACTTTTTTTAGTTTTTGGATCTACATCAGTAGAAGCATAACTAAGTTTTCTTCTCCACATTATATAATAATTTATATTTGTCAGGTCCTCCACTCTTTCCGGTAACGTCAAGACCGGAGCCTCGCATAGCTTCCTCCTCAACGTATCAAATGCTGCCTCTTGCTCTTCGCCCCACACGAACGGCTCACTCTTCCATGTCAACCTCGTCAACGGAACTGCTATCTTGGAGAAATCTTGGATAAACCGGCGGTAGTATCCGGCCAACCCAAGAAAGCTCCTAATCTCCGTGGGAGTCTTCGGTGTCTCCCAATTCACCACTGTCTCTATCTTTGCTGGATCCACCTTAATGCCTTCCCGGTTCACAAGATGCCCGAGAAATTGGACCTCTTGTAACCATAAGTCACACTTAGAGAATTTTGCGTATAATCTCTCCTTACGCAAAATCTCTAACACCTCCCGCAAATGCTCCGCGTGTTCCTCTTTCGACTTGGAGTAGATCAGTATATCGTCTATAAACACGATTACCGACCTATCCAACATCGGCCGGCAGACCCGCTTCATAAGGTCCATGAAAGCCGCCGGTGCATTCGTCAACCCAAAGGGCATTACAATGAACTCAAAATGCCCATACCTCGTCCAAAAAGCTGTCTTGTGCACGTCCTCCTCTCTGACCTTCAACTGATGGTACCCGGAGCGAAGATCTATCTTCGAGAACCACGCGGCTCCCTGAAGCTGATCAAAGAGATCGTCGATCCTCGGCAGTGGGTATCTGTTCTTCACCGTGAGCTTATTCAATTCCCGGTAGTCGATACACATCCGCATCGACCCATCCTTCTTCCTTACGAATAGAATAGGGGCTCCCAAAGGTGAGGTGCTCGGGCGTATAAACCCCTTATCCAACAGCTCTTCCAATTGCTTTGAGAGTTCTTGCATCTCCGGAGGTGCTAACCGGTACGGGGCTTTTGCTACCGGTGCCGCCCCCGGGACCAAGTCGATCCGGAACTCCACCTGCCTCTCGGGAGGGATGCCAGGCAAGTCATCCGGGAATACATCCGGATACTCGCTGACCACTGGCACATCCGTGATTGTCTTCTTCCTCGTTTCTCCTTGACTGTCGACCACGTACGCCAAGAAGTTGCATCCTCCGCGAAGAACATGCTTCCTAGCCTTGGCTAGCGTGCATAACTTCGGTAGTCTCTTCCGTCTCTCGCTCAAGATGGTCAATTCTCCCCCACTTGGGTTTGAATCACCACCCGCTCAAACTCGCAGTCGATATGTCCCCCATTTCGACTCAACCAATCTACCCCGACCACTACATTGATCTCCCTCATAAGTATCGGGATGAGATCAATTTTAAACTCTACCCCTTCTATTTCTATTACAATATCCCTGAACACATCACGACATAGCCGGTACTCTTCGGCCGCTATCTCTACCTTCAAAGGTTTATCTAATCTACCCATTACATTCGTAAAACTCTTACAAAAAGATAAAGACACGAAAGATTTACTAGCACCCGAGTCAAACAATACCAAAGCAGGTAAAGAGTTGACTAGAAAGGTACCTGTCACAACATCTGGCTCCTCCTTGGCCTCCTCGGCCGTCAAGTGAAAGACTCTCGCGCGACTCTTAGGTAACTCAGGTTTCTTGCTAGCCCCAGCCTCTGTTGCCGTCTTGACCGGCGCTGCTCCCGTAGTCTGCGTGGAACCTGTAGTCATCGGGCAATCGCTGATGTAGTGCCCCGGTTGGTAACATCGGAAGCACAACTTGGCAGTCGATTTGCACTCCCTGCTAGAGTGACCTGGTTTCCCGCACTTGTAGCAGGTCCCGGTCCCATACCTGCACTCTCCCAGATGATGTTTCCCACACTTAGGATAGTTGGGAAATTCCTTCTTAACCTTCACTCTCGGCACAGTCGGCTTAAACTTCTTAGTTGGCTGAGTCTGAGCCTGTGTCTGAACCTGTGTTGCCTCCATTTTCTTCCGCTTCCCTTGCCTCTCTAACTCGAGCTCCTAGCTCGTGCTCTAGCATGCATCTCATGGAAATTCTTGCAGTCGGACATGATCACGAACTCCCTTATCTCCGACTTCAGGATTTGCCCGTACCGATACATCTTCATGGGCTCACTTTTCACATAATCCGGGCAAAACTGTGACTTCTCCAAGAATTTATCAGTGATTTCATTCACTGATTCAGTGGTCTGCTCCAAGCTCAAGAACTCCCCCGTGAGGCGTTCTATCTCTACCTGCGGCGCATACTGCTATTTGAACAGTTCTTTAAACTGTTCCCATGTCAGAGCCGCTATCTGTTCGGAACCCTTGGCCTACGTCAGGATGTTCCACCAATCCTTAGCAGCACCCCTCAACAGATTCGAGGCGTACCTCACCTTTACCTCCTCAGTGCAAGAGCTAGTGAGAAAGGTGTTGGGTTTTTTCTGTGATCCCCGAATCAAACTGATCCGAAGAACACTAAATTGAGCGGAAGCGGTTATGGATAAAAACCCGAAACCACGATCTTTCCGTTTTAAGTTTGTTTAATCAATTAATAGGTTTAGGCTTTTACCTGGATAGCTTGAGACTTAGTCCACCTGTAATCAACCGCACGAGTGTTCCTCTAGCAGAACTCAAAAACCCGAAAATAACCGTAACCGAGCTGGCTTGAGTATGGTGGGCGGCCCCAAGAGGGAGAGAGAGAGAGGGGGGGGGGGGGAATTTTTTGGAATCTTTTTAACTGGGAATTAATTGAGTCAATAAACCATAGACCCCAAGGCTGTTATTTATAGCTTATCAGATGGAGAATCCTTATCTGATTCAGTTTCCTTATAATTATCTAACCTTTTCTTTTTCTTTAAGAAAAGATTTTCTAGATAATTATCTTAACTAATTAGATTATCTATTATATATTTATTTTACTAATAAATATATAATTATCTTAATTAATCTAACAACCCTCTAACTTTGGGATATCTGACTGAGATTACCCAACTGATTTATAATTGACTATTATAAATCCAAACTCACCATTTCTGGGTTTTATTCAACTTACTCGATTTATAGGTTCTCACGGGTGTGACCCTCAAGTGTCTTGCAACATTGGATGTGTGATTACTGGTTTGTCAACTTCTGCACATAATTACTAACAGACTCCCACTTGTGCAAGTTGGCAACACCGCCTTGTTCACACGGACCTAAGGAGGCCCCTAGACAGGCACTTAGGCTAACCAGGTTACAAGAACTCTTATACTCAGATAGGTGATGTCAGGATCTAATTATCTCACACAAACCACACAACTCAGAATGCAAGAGTTACTTGTAGAAAAGTAAACCTTAACAATGAATGAAACACAATGGAATAAACAAACACAGATTTGTGTATATCAATATTGATTACAAACCAAAAGCCTCAATCTAATGATCGATCAGGAATCACCAGACATGCAAAACTTCTCTAATGCAAGGATTAAAAACCTTGAGGCTCTGAATTCTATACATAGATGATTATCAAAAGTGTTACTTCTAATGACGATTCAACTCAAGCTATATACACCTAGATATTACAGATAAGAATCAAATCAAAACAAACTAACTTCAAACTCCAAGTTTATCTGCAACATCTTCAATGATTATCCTTCGCTTGAGTACCTTTATCTTCACTTCAGTCATTATCCAACCAAAAACACTTTATCTTCTTTAGCAGTACCTTGAGTTATAAGTAGTAGAGTTAGTTACCTAGCAGTAGTTTCACCAACCTACTGCTAGTATTGAATCAGCAGTAGTTTCACTCTGCTGCTTACACCCAACAATCTCCCCCTAACTTAACTTCTTTTAAGGAGTTAAGTTTTGGAGTTGATTAAGTACCTTTCTCACCAAATCAGCTCCCATTTCTGAACTTCTGCTGCAGCTTAGTCCCTTCTCTATCACATTTTGCAGCTTCACCAAACTGTGATTATAATCTCCATCCACCAAGTAATATTCACACTTTGATCCATCACAAACCAAACTGTACACACCACAACTTTCATACAGCACCCATTGATTTACTATTTCAATATCTTGAACAAACAAATGCTGCACCCTGTCCACATCAAACAACATACATAGCCACTCAAGGGCTTTCTTGATCTTGTCAACCATGGCATCCTCCACCTCCTCTTCATTCAAAATTTCCCCATACACAGACATCCCAAACTCAAAATTTTCTTTCAAATTGTCTCTAGAGCAATGTTCCACAACATCAGAAAAACTTTTCCAGAAATCCTTGTATCCCCCATTCCTATCCAGCTTGTAGTACAATTGATTACTTTGGTTGATCACATTCCATTTTTTCACCTTTCCAAAAGGATTGTATGCTTCCTCTTCCTGAATTGCTTCTCCAGTTAACCTTATCTTCATCTCCTTTACTCTTGCCACATACTGCTTTTCCAAATCATTCAGCTTCAGATATTTGTTGCATTTCTTCAAAATTCCTTCTATTTTCAAGAGAGTCAAATTGTACTCCCTTTCAAATAAATGAAATTCATCACTCCCATCTGCAAGCCTGAGCATTACTACCTCAGATTTTGTGTACACTTTCCAAAGAATTACTCCCAAAGACTTGTGATTCATGAAAGATGGAGAGTAGGTAAGATCCAGGCTCTCCATTATCATTTTGATTGTTGTGTTCAGTTTTTGTAAGCTCCTTCCAAAGAAATCTGCTCCATATAGTTCAAGTCCAACCCTGTTGAAATCATCCAAATCCTTCCTTGTGCACACAGAGATGAACTTATCCAAGTTGAAGTACACCTCTTCCTTGCCATTTCTCCTGACAACCTTGAGATCATCCTTTTGACCTGCCTTGATGGTTGTCCAGTGAATGATGGTATCATCAGCTTCTTCCTCTGTCTTTCTCTTCTTTGCCGCTGGCTTTCTGGCAATAGACTTCTTCCTCTTCATGGAAGACAGCTTTTCATTCAACTCAGCATCCTCAATTTCTTCTTGATCCAATATCTCTTGGATCTTGGCTGCAGATAACTGACTTTCAATGTCTTCAGGAATTCTTGATGCTGTTTTCTCCATTGGTTCTTCAACCATCTTACCCTTTCCCTTTGGATCTGCTGCACTCTGCTGCTGAGGTTGAGAACTTTGTGTTGCTGAGCTTCCCACCTTTCTTGCATCAGCCATGAATCCTCTATTGGGTAGGTCAACTAGCAGTACTTCCACAGCATCTTTCTCTTTTTCTCTTCTTCCTTCAGACTCCTCTTGGTCAATCTGTTGCTCAATCTCATCTTTGGCAATCTGCTGCTCAATCACTTTCTCAATTTGAAATTCTGTCTGTTGTGCACTCTGCTGTTGTGTACTCTGCTGTTGTGCACTCTGCTGTTGTGTAGGCTGAGAATTCTCCCCCTTGGCCTGAGAACTCTCCCCCTTTGAGAAAGCTGAGTGAGCAGCCTGAAACGGATGTCTTTTCTTCTGAGCAATGAAAGAATAAAGCATTCTTCTAAGAATAGAAATCTGCATATTCTGAGACATAATCTTTGAAGACTGAATGGCCAATCTGTTATCATGCTCCTGCAGCAGAGTATCTCCAGCCTGCATCAGTCGCTGCTGCACCTTGACAACTTTTTGCAGATCAGCAATCATTGTAGCTTGGGATTTAGCAAGACTCAAAGCCTCAGAACAGTCTGCCGCTAGTTTGCCCATGGCCACCATCAATTCATCATAAGTATAGCTATCCTCACCATGTTCAGGGGTGTTACCCGCCCTAGATGGATCTTTGGAAGATTTAGTAGTGGTCATTTGCCTTGCAGAGGCACCAGCTACCCCCGTGGTTTCTTGGCACCTAGGTCCTCGAGATGATTGTTCATCCTGAGTTGCCGTGGAGAAGGTCTTAGAGATGTTCAACCTGTCCTGTCCTGCACTTTGTACAGAAGCAGTAGGTTGAGCCTTAATATCCACATGCCCATCCTTCACCTGAGAGGGCACCTTCAATGAGTGGGGAGACACTCTAGGGGATTCCCTTTGTGAAAAGTCCATTGGAGAGTGCTCCAATGAAGGGCTTAAAGGCTCAGGGATTGTGGCCATTGAGGAGGAACGAACTCCTGAATGCCTTTGTGAACTTTCTGCAAGTGAGGGTGTTGGGGTTGATGAAATAGGGATCAGAGGGATCTTTGATGTGGAAGATGTGGGTAGGAACTCAGAGGGTGTGCTTGATTGATTTGGCTGCGAGCCTGAGTCCTCATCTTGAGAGTGGGTTACCCTCCTCATTGTAGAGAATAAGGGGGTAACAGATCCAGAAAAATCCTTGTTTTTTTTTCTGAGAAAGGCAAACATCTTAGGGGATGGATCATTCCCCTTATAGATGTCCAATGGTATGGCCAACCCTGGTAGTTCAGCATTGATAAAAGCCTGAATAAACCGAGGGTACAAAAACAGTTTCTTTGAAGTTTTGGGAAGAGGGGCCTTGATATGAGAAACAATATCATCAAAAATCATTTTTGAAAAGTTGAACCGTTGGTTGTTGGCCAAGCAGATCAAAGCGTAAGCAATGGTGCTGCTAAACTCATTCCAACTTGTAGACTTCTTTGAAATAGAATGAATGAGTGTATGAACTAAAAACTTCCATTGAGGAGAAAATTTAGATTTTTCCAACTTCAAATTTCCAATGGAGCCTTCATACCCCATCATCTTGAGGTTTTCAAAAATATCAGAGATGGAAAAAGAGGTAATACCATTCAGATCATCCAACTGAAGATGAGCCCTAATCTTGGCTTCAGTGATGGTAAATCGACGTCCTCCAACTTTTCTCGAAATGGTAGGAACTCCATTGATCTCTTCAGTAGTGGCATTTGTCCAAAACTGCTGCATATGACCCTTATAAATCGTAGGGTTAATGGTGATAGCAATAGCAATATGAGATGATTTCAGAAAATCAATGATTTCATGAAAATCCTCATTATTGTCGTCTTTCTTGAGATACGCCACTCGATTGTGCTCTTCTACAAAGTAAAAAGTTGCCATGAATAGTCAGATTGAGTGAAAACTTGATCAACAAAGTAATCAGTTAGGGTTTGAGAGCACAGAGAAGAAGAAGAAGAATATTGAAAGGCCGTTGAATGAAATGGCGGTTCATCTGGTCCTTATATACAACGGTTAGAAGCAGTAGGTTCCAGGCGTGTCCAGCAGTAGAAACAAGTGCAGCAGTAGAGTAACCAAGAAGCAGTATTCTCTATGCTGTGAACAGCAGAGTCAATCTTCTTTAAACAAAGCAGTAGGTTAATGAAAGACAAAAACAAAAACATTACATATGAGACATCATAAAGTAACAAAAGACATTATTCAGGATTAATCATTCCCACATTGGTGATAAGGAAGAGAAATCTTCCTATATCAAATGATTTTGTAAACAAATCTGCAAGCTAATAATCTGTGTGAACTTTTAATACCTGAATTAATTTCTTCTCATTACAATCTCTAATGAAGTGAAACCTGATCTCAATATGTTTTGTTTTTGAATGCTTGACTGGGTTATTCACAATACTTATTGCACTACTATTATCAATGTAAATAGGAGTGTTAAGAAAGGTCAAACCATAGTCCAGCATTTGATTCTGTATCCACAAAACCTGTGAGCAGCAGCTAGCAGCTGCAATATACTCTGCTTCAGCAGTAGAGGTAGAAACAGAAGTTTGTTTCTTACACTGCCAAGATACCAATCTTGATCCTAAAAACTGACATCCTCCAGTTGTGGATTTTCTATCCATGTTGGCACCTCCATAGTCACTATTTGTATAAGCAATCAAATCAAAAGGTGAGTCATGAGGGTACCACAATCCAAACTTAGAATGTCCCTTTAAGTATCTAAAGATCCTTTTCACAGCCTGTAAGTGAGAATCCTTAGGCTGCACTTGAAACCTGGCACATACACAAACAGCAAACATTATACCAGGTCTAGAGGCAGTTAGATACATTAAAGAACCAATCATAGACCTATAATGATGCACATCAACTTCCTGTCCCTCTGGATCCACAGTAAGATGTTTATGTGTCTCCATGGGTGTACTTGCTGGTTTTACATCAGAGAATCCAAATTTGTGCAAAATATCCTTCACATATTTGGATTGATGTATGAAGATGCCATTCTCCTTTTGTGCAACCTGTAGTCCAAGAAAGAAGGTTAATTCTCCCATAGCACTCATCTTGAACTTTTTATGCATTAGATCTTCAAATTCTGTGCACATGCTAGACTTAGTAGATCCAAAAATGATATCATCTACATAAATCTGAACCAGTAATATCTCCTGCTTCTCTCTCTTGATAAACAGAGTTTTGTCAATCACTCCTCTGGTAAACTCATTCTCCAACAGGTATGTTGACAAGGTGTCATACCATGCCCTTGGAGCCTGATGTAAACCATACAATGCCTTGTTGAGTTTATAAACTCTGTCAGGATATCTTGGGTCTTCAAATCCTGGTGGTTGGCATACATAAACTTCTTCCTCTATCTTCCCATACAGAAAGGCACTTTTGACATCCATTTGATACACCTTGAAGTTTTTGAATGAGGCATAGGCTAGAAATAGCCTGATTGCTTCAATTCTTGCTACAGGAGCAAAGACTTCATCATAATCAATGCCTTCCTCTTGTGTATAGCCTTGTGCCACTAGTCTGGCTTTGTTTTTTATGACTATCCCTCTTTCATCCTTCTTATTTCTAAAGATCCATTTGGTTCCAATTGCCCTGTGACCACTAGGCAAATCCACCAAATCCCATACATGTTGTAGAACAAATTGTAGCAACTCTTCTTGCATGGCCTCTATCCAACTTGGATCCTTCATAGCATCATGAGCTTTCTTAGGTTCTACCTGAGATAGAAAACATGAAATTAGACTTAAGTGTGGATTTGAAACTCCAGCTTGCTTACTCTTATGTCTTGTAAGCATGGGAGACTCCATATCTCCAATCACCAGAGTAGAGGGATAATTCTTTTGAGTTCTGGTTTGATAAGCTGCTTCTTCTTGTAATGAATCACTCAAGTTTGTATATGCCTGCTCAGGAGTGGATTCATTACTTTGTGGAGACTGAGGCTGAGACAATGTCTCAGCTGTCTGATCACCTGCCTGGGGTGTGATGTCACCTTCTTCTTCAGCATCATTTGTGCAAAACTCAGCAGGATCAATTGTTGGGATGGGAAACATCACAAATTGAGGCTGTACCTCTGACACCTGTTTTGTACTAGGTCATGTGAAATCCTGCTCACTAGATTTGAAAGAATTAGTGAAAGAATCAATATCAAACAACCAATCTGGACCAGTACCTTGTGCATTTGGTGTGTGTTCATTGCACTTAACATTATCATTCTCTTCAATGATTATGGTTACAGAATTGAACACCCTGTAGCCCTTACACTGAGTGGCATAACCAACTAGAAATCCTTCTTCAGATTTGCTTTCAAACTTACCCAAATGAGATTTGGTATTGAGAATAGTACAAGGGCATCCAAAAGGTTTGAAGAATCCAATAAATGGTTTCTTCTTTTTGAAAATTTCATAAGGTGTTTTCCCTTGAGATTTGACTACCAGAATTCTGTTTTGCACATAACAAGCTGTATTCACTGCTTCTGCCCAAAAGGTAATTGGTAATTTGGAATCAGCTAATAGAGATCTGGCAGCCTCAATAAGAGTCCTATTCCTCCTTTCAGCAACACCATTGTGTTGAGGAGTTCTAGGAGCACTATATTGCTTCTCAATTCCTTTCTCATCACAAAAAGAGTTGATATCAGAATTCTTGAATTTTGTACCATTATCAGATCTGATTACTTTGACTTTCAGATTAGTCTGGTTTTCTACTCTAGCGACAAAAGATTTGATCAGTCCACTTGTCTCATCTTTTGTTTTTAGAAAGTAAACCCAGGTAAATCTGAAGAATGAACTTGTTGCCAAATGCAACATGCCCACCTTCAAAATGTTTAAAGTTCTGAAGAATGAACTTGTTGCCAGTCATGTGCCTAGAACAACCACTGTCTATATGCCATATGCTTTTTCCATTCTGTTGGTTGTCCTGCACATGAGGTAAAAAGATTAGTTTCTGGATGGAACCCAAGCCAAAATGGTCTTGGGTTCTCCTCTATCATTGATGTAATTGACTTCTGTAAGTCTGTTGAGTTTCAAGAGATAATCAGTACTAGGAATTTCATGACTTGAGTACTTAGTTTTCAAAATAGGTGTGTGTGCATATCTTTTCAAAATGGCTTTCAAAGCTGGTGAGTGGTTTGAGTTACTAGCTGTATCCTTGCTAGTTTTTATTGTTGAAGTACTGTTAGCAGTAGGAGAGCTGCTAGCAGTACCTTTCTTTAACTCTACTGCTTTAGGAACCCACACCTTTTTGACAGTAGAATTAGATTTTGGCATTCTTGAGAAAGATGTTTTAGATTTTGCCAATCTAACTACTTTGGGGTTTTCCACTTTTAAGTACTTGTCATGACCAGATTTATCAGAAGAGTTTCCTTTTGATGAACTTTGTTTCTTGTTTTTGAAAGATCCAACAAACTTGTTTTGAGTAAAAGCTCTTTGATTTACTGGATTGAAGTAGCAATGTTTGGCCAAATGATTTGACTTACAGCATATAAAACAAGGTTTTGGTTTATTGATTCAAATCAATACGTTGCTTTTGTGCCCACTGCTGATTCCAGTTTCTTTGATTACCTCTCTTAACTTCTTTTTCTTTCTTCTTTAAAACACTACCTTGAGATCTAACATTGGGTTTTGTGTGGCAGTCTTTTTGAAGATCCTGTGCAAGTTTAGTATCAGACTTATGAGGGTTATCCTTTTTGAATTCAGGGTCATTCAACAAAGGATCTACTTCAAGAGCAGCTTTGGGAAGATCAGATTTATCTAATCTGTCTAGGATATCAGTGGTTGGTGGAATATAGTTGTTGTTATATGGAGGTGGTGTGTTGTGATATCCTATTCCCTTTTTAAGATCATCATGAACTTGAGACTTCAAGAGTTCATCTAAGGCTTTTGAGGACTTAGAATATTTTTCCAAATTTTCATTAGCCTTTTTCAGATCCTCTTTAGTCTTGTCCAATTCTGATGAGATTTTGGAAATTTTTAGTTCAAGCTCTTTCTTTTCCCAATTCCAGTAGTTTAAGTCATAACCATACTGGACCTCATTTGCCTGATAGGATTTGATTTGATCTTCTAAATTAGCTATAACTAAGGAGAACTGTCTCCTACTCAGTTCTAGCTTTTTGATACTATCACACATAACCTGGTTATGATCTCTATACTTCCTGACAGTTTCAAGACAAGATGAAGAACTGAGGTTGGATTTTACCTCTTTGGGGATCTCAGAGATTGGTTCTTCTGAGATTTCAGCCATAAGTGCTTGATTTTGTACTTGATCTTCAGCTTGATCACTCCAATCAAATCCAGCTCCTTCTTGTGATACAAGGGCTTGTGAGGATCCCAAATTAGGATTTCTGTTGTTGTTACTTGCCCTGTATGAGCTAAAGTGATTCTGCTGCTGATTGTGCTGCTGCACATTCTGATTCTGCTGCTGTTGATTAAACTGCTGCTGCAGATTCTGATGCTGCATATTCTGCTGTTGATTCTGCTGCTGGTTCTGCTGCTGGTTGTTATAGCTTCCTCTGCATTCACGAGCAAAGTGTCCCAGTCCATGACACTTATAACATTCTACTTTGGACTTATCAAATCCAAGCCTGTCATCTTTCCTCATGCCAAAGTTTCTTCTTCCTGTTCTTCTCATGAACCTGTTTACCCTTACTGTTATCATGGCCATCTGCCATTTGAGATCCATCTCCTCTAGATCATCTGCATGGATCTGATCTAGATCTTCATTGACCAGTGGTACACCAGTATGACTGGAGAAGAGAGCTTCCATCACAGAGTCTCCTTCAGTCTCTGGTCTTGAAATTGGTGTACTAGTACTAGATTCTCCATTGGTGACAGGTTCTCCACTTGAGAAAAGTGCTGTGTTATGAGAATAGCCAATAGGTTTCTTCTTGGCTTCTACTTCTGCTTCAAAAACTCTCAGATCATTGTACAGATCATCAAGTTCTTTGTCTTCTAGATTATCATTCTGTCTAAATGGAACAGTATAGATAATCCATTCTTCTCCAAGTGATCTCAAAAACTTTCTGTTAAGATCATCATTATCCATCTTTACTCCAACAGTTGCCAGTTCTCCTATGAGTTTATTAAATCTGTCAAAGGTTTGAGTCATAGACTCATTCTTTGAAGACATAAAGTTCTCATATTGTTGCTTAAGAACTGCCTTCTGGTTCCTCTTTGAACTCTTTGATCCAGCAAACCTCTTTTCTAGTGCTTCCCATAGAACTTTGGCATTCTCACAGGTAGCAAACTGATGTTGATATTCATTGGGAATAGCCAACAGGAGAGTACTCAGAGCTTTCATCTCTTTCAACTCCACCTTCTCCTGCTTCTCTTCGAATTGGACCATTCTCAACAATGTCCCACATGGAATAATCAGTGAGCAGCATATACTGTTTGATTCTTAGTTTCCACATGTCAAACTCAGTAGGTTTGAGCATGGGAACCTTTGAAACCATCATACTCTCCATTCCTTCCATTGTGATTTCAGATCTGAGTTTCTAGCTCTGATACCACTTGTCAGGATCTAATTATCTCACACAAATCACACAACTCAGAATGCAAGAGTTACTTGTAGAAAAGTAAACCTTAACAATGAATGAAACACAATAGAATAAACAAACACAGATTTGTATATATCAATATTGATTACAAACCAAAAGCCTCAATCTAATGATCGATCAGGAATCACCAGACATGCAAAACTTCTCTAATGCAAGGATTAAAAACCTTGAGGCTCTGAATTCTATACATAGATGATTATCAAAAGTGTTACTTCTAATGACGATTCAACTCAAGCTATATACACCTAGATATTACAGATAAGAATCAAATCAAAACAAACTAACTTCAAATTCCAAGTTTATCTGCAACATCTTCAATGATTATCCTTCGCTTGAGTACCTTTATCTTCACTTCAGTCATTATCCAACCAAAAACACTTTATCTTCTTTAGCAGTACCTTGAGTTATAAGCAGTAGAGTCAGTTACCTAGCAGTAGTTTCACCAACCTACTGCTAGTATTGAATCAGCAGTAGTTTCACTCTGCTGCTTACACCCAACAGGTGATATAACCTTTCCGTAAGGAAATAACATTTATGAAACAACTGTTCATAAAATTGGGTATATCTTGGCTTTTCCCTTTGCAACACGATATTTCATCTGTGAGTATGAGCCTGGATTAAGTCAACTCTTAATACTCAAGATTCTGTTTCTTGACTATCCGACCTCTACTGATAGGTAAACGACAAAGAACTAATCAGTTCGTTTGGGCATGGTCATGCACTTCATCAGTCTATTCAGTCAGTCAAGGGGCCCAGAAATATCTCTCTTCAGAGAAGAGGTGCAAATCCCATCTTGCATATATGCATTTAACACCACGGCTTCCGCTGAATCTAGTTACGCCCTTTATAGCCACCCTGTTACGGCGTAGCGGTTGAACGCACTAAGTATCCAGCAGTCCTCATGACATCAAACCAGATACCTCAGGTAATGGGGACAACCACTGTGAGATTTACTTATGACAAAATCCAAGAAGTAATTCTCGACCGCGGATCACGTCCGATATTTGCTACTCTATCAAATATCTATGCAACTTCTGGTCTACAACACTTGTAGCTGTTATTCAACCACTGATCATAACTACCCAGAAGCTCACAATGACTTTAACACCCTATTGGGTTCCCACCACAATAGGTTGTCACGGACAATTTTGAATAAAACTTATAAAACTAGTTTTATTCCTGGATGATAAAACATGAAAACAAAAGGTAATAAAGAAACTAATTTTGTATAGTCCATATAACACTCTGTAATAATAACAAAATTAATGGCATTTCTTTTAATTGCTTTTCCTGTGTCTATTCATCATTTGTTAAATACTGGTTTAAATAAAGCACCACCTAACTTTAACTTAAACCCTTTGATTAATGTTTACCGTCTTAATCAAAGTGATAACCAAAAACGTTACAAGTCTAATACCCACTGATATTTTATACTTGTTATGGCTAATTTTTGTTTTGCTAACACTATAAAACAAATTTAGACTTCTTTTGCCATATTCCCTGTACTTGGAGATCTGGACAAACTCCGAGTTACCCTGAATATGTAAAAGCTATACTGCAACTTTTCTTAGCTGCTGTGTAGATGAACGATTTCTACCTGAAATCGGATAAAATTTCCATTTACCTAGGTGGCAAATTGCAGGAAATTTAATTTGACCTTTTACAATACTTTATAGTTAAAAGATAACTTAGTACCTTTTTACTAAGTTATTTCAACACACTTGATTATTGATTCTCTTTTAAAGTCAATCATGGCTTTATCTAATTTCAAAGTTTTGAATTACTGATCCACCATTTGGACTAAAGGAGCAGATTCTATAGCTGGTGAATTTGTATCCTATCCGGATTATAATTCCTAGATATACTGAATCAATAATCACGTTTTCTATTCTATATCTCAAACTAGATAGGAAATAAACTGGGCTCCCACTAACTTATATGAAAACTGACTTTTACTCAAAATTTACTATTGACTTAGTAAAAACTTAGTCAATTCTATTTTAAGTAATGGTCACTTTAGAATTTCATCATTTATAAAACTGGACTTGGCTCAAATCCTAATTCCAAAACTTGGAACTTTCTAGTTACATAAATACTGATATTATCAACAACAACTGAGATAATATCCTAAATTCTATAAAACACATGAGTAATTTAATCTTTGATTACAAGTTACTTTATATAATCTATTACTCATAATTTGTATTACTCCAAAAACACATTCCTTGAGCTTTTAGTACATAGTGTGTTTTGGTTAGTTTTCATATATAAGACTTTGTTAGTGTAAACATCAATATCTAGGATCTAAACTTGAATCAAGTCAAAACTTGACTTCATTCATAATAAGCACAACAGATATTTCAAGACAATAAATTTTAAAATTTCAAAACTTTAAAACCATTCAAAATATTCCCAAAATAAAATATAACCATAAAGAGTACATAACTGTTTTAAAATAAATTTAAAATAGATGTCTTGATAATTATCCTAAAGAAAGAGATTTGTGCTTCTGATCCTCTGCAATTCCTGGGCACTCACTTCTGACCACCTGCAATATTCATTTGCACTAGGCATCAGTATAAGTGATAAACTAAAGCAATCATAAATACCTGAGGTTTTACATACCTGCTTCATGACGCTTTGGGCAGATTTGCCTCCAATGACCGACTTTATTGCATGTGAAGCAACGATTTTCGGTTCTTGCTTTGTTAGGCTTAACTTTCTTGCCCTTGCCCTTGCCTCTGACGTTCTCACGAACCTTGGGTGCACTCTGGATGGCCGGTGCTGGACCCTTCCCTTTGCCCATGTTTCTTCTTTACTCCTCCGTCCCTCACCATAAGTACATCTTTGGTCTTGCCTTTGGCTCCCATATTTAACTCATCAGTCTTAAGCATAGAGTTCAATTCGGCTATTGACTTCTCCATGTTGTTCATGTTGTAGTTGACCACAAAAGGCTTGTAGTCTTCTAACAGCGAGTTGAGTATAGTATCCGTTGCTAGCTGCAACGGAACTGGATGCCCGAGTCTTTCCAAGTGATCCATGTGACGTTTCATCTTCATGACATGATCACTTACTGAGGTCCCTCTAATCATCTTGCAATCGTTAAATGCCTTTGTGGCATCATAACGTTCTGTACGAGCCTGTGTTTGGAACATGTCCCTCAACTGACGGATCATGTCGTAAGCATTTGTGTTTATGAGCCCCGTTTGAAGATCTGGGCCCATGGTTGCAAGCATAAGACAAGCAACGTCCAGCAAGTCATCTGAATGTTTTTTGTGAGCATTTCTGACTGCAGCTGGAGCGTTAGCTGGAGGGGCCTCTCCTAAAGGCTCTTCTAGGACGTACCATTTCCTCTCACGCCTGAGCACAATCATCAGATTGCGCTAACAATCGAGGAAATTTGGACCGGTGAGTTTATCCTTCTCTAGGATGGAACGGAGAGAAAGATTGTTTGTGTTGGATATTGTGCTAGCCATCTACACATTAAAATAAATATGGTTTTAACAACTGTGAATAGACTAATTCCAATAAATATCAATAAACCCTTAAATGATCAATTTATTGGAATAGGATCCTTATTTCATACGCCCTGATGTGCGTAATGTTCTTGCTCCACCAGGCACACGTATTATTTCGGTAGGTAAGGACTTTTACCAATCACATCTAACTGACATGACTCCTAGATCTTTCTGGGACAACGATAATTATCCGTACATGTTTCAGTCCCTCTAAGTGCTTTTTGGCCCGGTACCACCCGGTGAACTTAACAGAACCAAAACAGATCTCACCATTTCGGGACTTGGACACTTTACTCTGGCCGATACCACTCGGAGATAATTCGCAGAGTCTTGTTAATCCCCTCCAGCTTCGGTTTGAACGCGGACGTTCAAGGTGTGCTCACTTACAACGCCCACATACCTTACGCCGGAGGTGTCCCTAGATGGGTTGCACTACTGATCTATGATTTAACGGGGTTTTAAATAATTTTTTTGAAAAACCTTTTAATGTCCAGTTATTTAGAAAATTGTAACTTTCGGAAAAACTGATTGTTTAAACAGGAAAGAAACAGATGTTTAAACTTAACTGTGTTAAACATATACTGTTTCAAAACTAACTGTTTTAAAAGGCTCTTGCTAATTAAACTAACTGTTTTAAAAGCACACGTGCTAGAAACTAACTGTTTTGATAGCATACTAGTTGATCAAACTAACTGTTTTATCAACTTGCCTTAAACAATCTATTTTACAATTTTATAGGTTTTAAATAAAATCTACCGTAAAAGGTTTTTAAGAAAAACTGATGATTTCAATTTTAAAACCTATTTATTTTTTGTGATATAATCTAGTTTTAAAACTCCTATAATTTTAAAACTACTAATCATGCAAGATATCACAAAATAAACAACCACGCAGTTAAAAACTATAACTACACAGTTTAAAAGTAACTAATTATAGGTTTGCCAACTTTTGTTCCTAAGGACCAATAATGACCTATTTCCAAAGGATCTCTAACACCTCGTGTAACTCCCACTGGCTCCGACATCTTTGTTTAAGACTCCAGAAAAACGGGGTTTTCTTGCGTAGCTCCCACTGGCCTCGGCATCCTTGATGGAACTCCGAAAAAGAAAAATCTATCCTAGGGTCATTATTACACAAGGGGTTGTAAACGGCACGCAGGCCTCCCCATAAATTAAAAATCCAAAAAGGGTCTAAGTTGTCAAGCCCATAATTGACATATACGAAAGCATATATATATATATATATATACTCAAGCAACTACGCATTTATATATCAAACAATATAATAAAGCGATAAAGTAATCCTAGATCCGTTAAAAATTATCTTATCTCATTTTCCGCAAAATCTGGTTTAAACTGTTTTATGAAGACAAACTTGCTTTATAAATCTGAGTTTTATAAAACAATAAGATTTATAACCAATAAATCTATTTTATAAAAGAAACCAATTTTATAAGATATTTGTTTTTTATCCATAACTATATTAAAATGAATTTTACTTTAAAAGTATTAAGTCGGGTTTAAAACAAAAATGGATAAAAATAACAAGTCCCCTTTTTGGGCCATAATCTTGGTCCAACATCTGGGTCTTGGGCCCATTACCAAACTGGTAACCTTTTGGGCCTTTTGTGTTATCGAAAAATTATTGCAAGTCAAAACCTTAGTCTTTTGTTTGGTTCGGGCTAAGAGGTCACAACCGTAATCACTTGGTAACATCAGCAGCAATCGGCCGTCGATGTTCCCGATACTGTCGTATGTGGCACGACCCTGCGCTTGCACACACCGCTCACAACAACCATTACTGGTCACTGCTCGCGGCGCGAACCACCGGTTCTAGGTCGTCGTTTGACAGCTGCAGTGTAAAAACTACCACCGCCGTCATTCGCGGCGCGAAGCTTGACGATGCAACAGCGCCGCCATCGCCACCACGCGCCACCCCAGTCACCGTCAATTTCTGTCGTGGCTACTGCCACGGCCGTTGGCCACTTTGCAATCGGAAAACATTGGTGGCGATCAACGCCACCCATCGGTGACCGTCGATCACCACCGTCGCCTAGGCCGAACGGCAATAATAGCGCAAAGCTACAATCGCCACCGTAGCCGTCGATTTAATTGACTACCACCGCTGCCACAACCAACCAGTGCGGCCGGCGACCTGCTGATGTTCGAACGCCGCCACCACACGCCGTGGTGCGGCTGGTGGTTGAAAACGACAGCCTATGCCGCCACCACTCATTGTGGTGCGGCCGTGGTCATTAGGGTTCGACGGCGATCAAGCGAAAAACCCCTCCGCCGCCGTCCAATGACAGCGGCGATCGCCTCTTGGTGATTCCGATCAACGCCCAACGCCACCACCACAAGCCGTGGGGTGGTCGTTGATAACAATAACCAACGCCACCACCACAATCGGTGGTGCGGCCATTGGTTTTAACAACTGCTGGCGCTGCAACCACCACTGTGGTGCGGTCGGCGATCGGTGGAGTGGGGCTGGGCAACGAAGCCGTCGCCGCTCATGGCTTGTGAAACCACCGCCTGCCACCAATCTGGTGGTTTGGCTCGATTGTTGGAGACCACGACCACTACCGATCTGGTGGTGTGGCCGCTGTGGTCAGTGATCACGGCCGCCACCGTTCACCGCCACCACCGTATTGTGGTGCTGTCCGGTGGTCGAAACCAGCAACCAACACCGCCACCACAAACGGTGGTGCGGCCGGCATTTGGTTTGTATGGCTAGGTCTCGCCGGTGATCGGCTTGGTGGTCCGGTCGGCCAACTGCCGCCGTTCCACCGCTAATCATCGGTTACTATTTCGATAAAAAAAATCAGATTTTTAGTGAAAAATTGAGATGCAAAAACAATTTTAAACGGATCAGTTAAGCAGTTTAAGCAAAGATTAAGAACGAAAAACTGTGGCTCTGATACCACTGTTGGGTTTTTTCTGTGATCCCCGAATCAAACTGATCCGAAGAACACTAAATTGAGCAGAAGCGGTTATGGATAAAAACCCGAAACCACGATCTTTCCGTTTTAAGTTTGTTTAATCAATTAATAAGTTTAGGCTTTTACCTGGATAGCTTGAGACTTAGTCCACCTGTAATCAACCGCACGAGTGTTCCTCTAGCAGAACTCAAAAACCCGAAAATAACCGTAACCGAGCTGGCTTGGGTATGGTGGGGGGGGGGAATTTTTATGGAAACTTTTTAACTGGGAATTAATTGAGTCAATAAACCATAGACCCTAAGGCCTTTATTTATAGCTTATCAGATGGAGAATACTTATCTGATCAGTTTCCTTATAATTATCTAACCTTTTCTTTTTCTTTAAGAAAAGATTTTCTAAATAATTATCTTAATTAATTAGATTATCTATTATATATTTATTTTACTAATAAATATATAATTATCTTAATTGATCTAACAACCCTCTAACTTTGGGATATCTGACTGAGATTACCCAACTGATTTATAACTGACTATTATAAATCCAAACTCTCCATTTCTGGGTTTTATTCAACTTACTCGATTTATAGGTTCTCACAGGTGTGACCCTCAAGTGTCTTACAACATTGGATGTGTGATTACTGGTTTGTCAACTTCTGCACATAATTACTAACAAAAGGCACCCTCAATCTCAGTAATCCAACGAGTGCTCGCCACTGGATCCTTCTGACCCTGGAAGAACGGCGGCTGGCATGTCGTGAAATCCTTGTAGCTCGTCACCTTGCTAGTCTGCGAGCTACCCGAACCACTGGCCCTGCTAGCCATGGCCGCCTCCACCTGACTGTTAACCGTCTTGGCTAACTCATCCTTCATCTGTTCAAATTGTTGGGTTTTTTCTGTAATCCCCGAATCAAACTGATCCGAAGAACACTAAATTGAGCGGAAGCGGTTATGGATAAAAACCCGAAACCACGATCTTTCCGTTTTAATTTTGTTTAATCAATTAATAGGTTTAGGCTTTTACCTGGATAGCTTGAAACTTAGTCCACCTGTAATCAACCGCACGAGTGTTCCTCTAGCAGAACTCAAAAAACCCGAAAATAACCGAAACCGAGTTGGCTTGGGTAAGGTGGGCGGGGCCAAGAGGGAGAGAGAGAGAGAGGGAATTTTTCTGGAAACCTTTTAACTGGGAATTAATTGAGCCAATAAACCATAGACCCTAAGGCCTTTATTTATAGCTTATCAGATGGAGAATCCTTATCTGATTCAGTTTCCTTATAATTATCTATCCTTTTCTTTTCCTTTAAGAAAAAAGATTTTCTAGATAATTATCTTAATTAATTAGATTATATATTTATTTTACTAATAAATATATAATTATCTTAATTAATCTAACAACCCTCTAACTTTGGGATACCTGACTGAGATTACCCAACTGATTTATAATTGACTATTATAAATCCATACTCTCCATTTCTGGGTTTTATTTAACTTACTCGATTTATAGGTTCTCACAGGTGTGACCCTCAAGTGTCTTGTAACATTGGATGTGTGATCACTGGTTTGTCAACTTCTGCACATAATTACTAACAAACTCCCACTTGTGCAAGTTGGCAATACCGTCTTGTTCACACGGACCTAAGGAGGCCCCTAGACAAGCACTTAGGCTAACCAGGTTACAAGAACTCTTATACCCATATAGGTGATTTAAACCTTTCCGTAAGGAAATAACATTTATGAAACAACTGTTCATAAAATTGGGTATATCTTGGCTTTTCCCTTTGCAACACGATATTTCATCTGTAAGTATGAGCCTGGATTAGGTCAACTCTTAATACTCAAGATTCTGTTTCTTGACTATCCGACCTCTACTGATAGGTAAACGACAAAGAACTAATCAGTTCGTTTGGGCATGGCCATGCACTTCATCAGTCTATTCAGTCAGTCAAGGGGCCCAGAAATATCTCTCTTCAGAGAAGAGGTGCAAATCCCATCTTGCATATCTGCATTTAACACCACGGCTTCCGCTGAATCTAGTTACGCCCTTTATAGCCACCCTGTTACGGCGTAGCGGTTGAACGCACTAAGTATCCAGCAGTCCTCATGACATCAAACCAGATACCTCAGGTAATGGGGACAACCACTGTGAGATTTACTTATGACAAAATCCAAGAAGTAATTCTCAACCGTGGATCACGTCCGATATTTGCTACTCTATCAAATATATGTGCAACTTCTGGTCTACAACACTTGTAGCTGTTATTCAACCACTGATCATAACTACCCAGAAGCTCACAATGACTTTAACACCCTATTGGGTTCCCACCACAATAAGTTGTCACGGACAATTTTGAATAAAACTTATAAAACTAGTTTTATTCCTGGATGATAAAACATGCAAAATAAAAGGTAATAAAGAAACTAATTTTGTATAGTCCATATTACACTCTGTAATAATAACAAAATTAATAGCATTTCTTTTAATTACTTTTCCTGTGTCTATTCAACATTTGTTAAATACTGGTTTAAATAGAGCATCACCTAACTTTAATTTAAACCCTTTGCTTAATGTTTACCGTCTTAATCAAAGTGATAACCAAAAACGTTACAAGTCTAATACCCACTGATATTTTATACTTGTTACGGCTAATTTTTGTTTTGCTAACACTATAAAACAAATTTAGACTTCTTTTGCCATATTCCCTGTACTTGGAGATCTGGACAAACTCCGAGTTACCCTGAATATGTAAAAGCTATACTGCAACTTTTCTTAGCTGCTGTGTAGATGAACGATTTCTACCTGAAATCGGATAAAATTTCCATTTACCTAGCTGGCAAATTTAATTTGGCCTTTTATAATACTTTATAGTTAAAAGATAACTTAGTACCTTTTTACTAAGTTATTTCAACACACTTGATTATTGATTCTCTTTTAAAGTCAATCATGGCTTTATCTAACTTCAAAGTTTTAAATTACTGATCCACCCTTTGGACTAAAGGAGCAGATTCTATATCTGGTGAATTTGTATCCTATCTGGATTATAATTCCTAGATATACTGAATCAATAATCACGTTTTCTATTCTATATCTCAAACTAGATAGGAAATAAACTGGGCTCCCACTAACCTATATGAAAACTGACTTTTACTCAAAATTTACTATTGACTTAGTAAAAACTTAGTCAATTCTATTTTAAGTAATGGTCACTTTAGAATTTCATCATTTATAAAACTGGACTTTGCTCAAATCCTAATTCCAAAACTTGGAACTTTCTAGTTTCATAAATACTGATATTATCAACAACAACTGAGATAATATCCTAAATTCTATAAAACACATGGGTAATTTAATCTTTGATTACAAGTTACTTTATATAATCTATTACTCATAATTTGTATTACTCCAAAAACACATTCCTTGAGCTTTTAGTACATAGTGTGTTTTTGATAGTTTTCATATATAAGACTTTGTTAGTGTAAACATCAATATCTAGGATCTAAACTTGAATCAAGTCAAAACTTGACTTCATTCATAATAAGCACAACGGATATTTCAAGACAATAAATTTTAAAATTTCAAAACTTTAAAACCATTCAAAATATTCCCAAAATAAAATGTAACCATAAAGAGTACATAACTGTTTTAAAATAAATTTAAAATAGATGTCTTGATAATTATCCTAAAGAAAGAGATTTGTGCTTCTGATCCTCTGCAATTCCTGGGCACTCACTTCTGACCACCTGCAATATTCATTTGCACTAGGCATCAGTATAAGTGATAAACTAAAGCAATCATAAATACCTGAGGTTTTACATACCTGCTTCATGACGCTTTGGGCAGTTTTGCCTCCAATGACCGACTTCATTGCATGTGAAGCAACGATTTTCGGTTATTGCTTTGTTAGGCTTAACTTTCTTGCCCTTGCCCTTGCCTCTGACGTTCTCACGAACCTTGGGTGCACTCTGGATGGCCAGTGCTGGACCCTTCCCTTTGCCGGTGCCTCCATGCCCATGTTTCTTTTTTACTCCTCCGTCCCTCACCATAAGTACATCCTTGGTCTTGCCTTTGGCTCCCATATTCAACTCAGCAGTCTTAAGCATGGAGTGCAATTCGGCTATTGACTTCTCCATGTTGTTCATGTTGTAGTTGACCACAAAAGGCTTGTAGTCTTCTGACAGTGAGTTGAGTATAGTATCCGTTGCTAGCTGCAACGGAACTGGGTGCCCTAGCCTTTCCAGATGGTCCATGTGTCGTTTCATCTTCATCACATGGTCACTCACTGAGGTCCCTCTGATCATCTTGCACTCGTTAAATGCCTTCGTGGCATCATAACGTTCTGTGCGATCTTGCGTTAGGAACATGTCCCTCAGCTGGCGGATCATGTCATAGGCATTTGTGTTTATGAGCCCAGTTTGCAAATCTGGGCTCATAGTTGCAAGCATGAGACAACCGACATCCAGCAAATCATCTGAATGCTTCTTGTGAGCATTTCTGGCAGCAGCCGGGGCATTTGCTGGAGGGGCCTCCCCTAGAGGCTCTTCAAGGACATACCATTTCCTTTCGTGTCTAAGCACAATCATCAGATTGCGCTCCCAGTCAAGGAAATTGGGGCCGGTGAGTTTATCCTTCTCAAGGATGGAGCGGAGGGAAAGATTATTTGTGTTGGTAACTGTGTTTGCCATCTACACATTTAAAAACTTTGGTTTTTAGCAACTGTGAATAGACTAAATTCCAATAAAAATCAATAAACCCTTAAATGATTATTTTATTGGACTAGGATCCTTATTTCATACGCCCTGGTGTGCGTAATGTTCTTGCTCCACCAGGCCCACGTATTATTTCGGTAGGTAAGGACTTTTACCAATCACATGTAACTGACATGACTCCTAGATCTTTTCGGGACAACGGTAATTATCCGTACATGTTTCAGTCCCTCTAAGTGCTTTTTGGCCCGGTACCACCCGGTGAACTTAGCAGAACCAAAACAGATCTCACCATTTCGGGACTTGGACACTTTACTCTGGCCGGTACCACCCGGAGATAATTCGCAGAGTCTTGTTAATCCCCTCCAGCTTCGGTTTGAACGCGGACGTTCAAGGTGTGCTCACTTACAACGCCCGCGTACCTTACGCCAGAGGTGTCCCTAGATGGGTTGCACTACTGATCTATGATTTAACGAGGTTTTTAATTAATTTCTGAAAAAACCTTTTAAAGTCCAGTTATTTAGAAAAATTGTAATTTTTGGAAAAACTGATTGTTTTGAACAGAAAAGAAACTGATGTTTAAACTAACTGTTTCAAACATACTCTGTTTAAAACTAACTGTTTTAAAAGGCTCTTGCTAATTAAAACTAACTGTTTTAAAATCATACTTGCTAATCAAAACTAACTGTTTTGATAGCATGCTAGTTGACCAAAGCTAACTGCTTTATTAACTTGCCTTTAAACAATCTATTTACAATTTTACAGGTTTTAAATAAAATCTACCGTTAAAAGGTTTTTGAAAAAAAAACTGGTGATTTTAATTTTAAAACCTATTCGTTTTGTGATATGATCTAGTTTTAAAACTCTTTCTATTTTAAAACTAATAACATACATGATATCACAAACAAACAATCACAACCACACAGTTAAAATCTATAACTACACAGTTAAGATAGATTATAGTTTTGCCAACTTTATTCCTAAGGACCATTAATGACCTATAGTATTTTCTATTTCTTCGCAAATTTCCCACTGGCTTCGGTATCCTCAATGGAACTCCATAAGAAGAACTCAGTCCTTTTCGCGTGCTCCCACTGGCCTCGGCTCCCGAAACAAACACTAAAAATATTATCCTAAGGTTCTTTTACAAAAGGGTTGCAAATGGCTCGCAGGCCTCCCCATATTATAATTCAAGGGTCTAACTTGGCAAAAACTATATATATATATATATATATATATATACAATCAGACATATATATATATATATATATATATTCTAACAACCATGCAATAAAATATAAAGCATAACACAAGCAATATATTAAAACGTAAGGCAAACCTACATCCGTTAAAAAATTATCTCATGTTGTTAATCGCAAAACTTGGTTATAACTGATTTATAAAACCAACCGATTTATAAACCGACAAATATTTTTTGAAAAAGATAAAATTATTTTATAGAATGGTTTCATGAAATATTTGTATTTTATCCAAAAACCATATCAAACCGGGTCCTTTGAACAAACTGGTCGGTAAAAACACTAACCCGTAAATTGTGTCACGGTTTGACCGACTGGTCAAAAATATGACACTTAGTTCATCTGACGAAACCTAGTTAAAAGTTTGGTTTGATAAACACAATTACAATTAATCCCTTTAAAACTTAATTTTACAAGAAAAAAAATTATTTTATAAAAACAATTTGGATAAAGCTAAAAACAATAAAACCCTTTTGGGCTTCAACTTAGGTCCAAAAACTGGGCTTTGGGCTTGTTAATAAAATTCGGCCCAAAAACAACGAAAAACCCTAGATGGATTGACAGACCCTCTCGCACCGCGAAGGTATGGCTCGCGCCGCGAAGAGTAAAAACCGTACGCACCGCGAGAACCTCTTGGCGGCTCAGCTCGCGCCGCGAGGGCCACATCTGGTGAGTGTTGACAGCCGTGATTGGCGATCGTTACCATCACCGGGTGACCGGCAGTATTTTCGACGACGGCAGCAAAGGGAATACCTCAGCCGCCGCCGCTTTTGTTACCGTGAAACGCCACCACCACCATGCTGGTGGTGCAGCCGTGATTATCGGAAAAACGCCGCCACCACCACGCTGGTGGTGCGGCCGCGGTCCAACCTCAATCCGGCCACAGCCGGATGTCGTATGGTTTTACTTGGATTCAATTTGCCGTCCCCGATCACCACCAGTCGCCGCCGTAACCACCATCATTACCATCGCCACTCACTCGGCGACAATGGCAGTTGGCCACCGTCGCCGTGTGGCCGACTGATTGGATCGTCACCACCCACAACGGTGGTCGGTCTATGTCATCGACCACCACCATCACGGTTTGGCTTGGTGACAGCAACGTGAACCGCCACCATCGCCATGACCGGCGTATCAAACCAAAAACAACATCACCACCATCGAACGCCACCATCTGTCGCCGATTAATCAACGTTGGCGCAACCACCATTGTGGTGCGGCCGGTGCCGCCTGTTTTTTTGGAATCATCGTCGGCCATCACCTACTGCTACCACCAATCCGGTGGCGCGGCTTGGTGGTTCGGGACCACGGTCACCACCATCGGGTCGTAACCGATCGATCTGTTAGGAATTATGTGCAGAGTTGACAAACCAAGTGATTACACATCCAATGTTACAAGACACTTGAGGGTCACACATGTGAGGACCTATAAGTCGAACAAGTTAGATGAAACCCCGAAATGGAGAGTTAGGGTTTATAATAGTATATTATAAATCAATTGGGTAATTACAGTCAGAATTACCAAAGTTGGAGGGTCATTAATTAATTAGGATATTATATATTTATTAGATAAATAAATATATAATAGTTAATTAATAAGATTTTTATATATTAGATAAATATATATAATCATAATTATCGTATGCAAATTCTTTTCCAACTAATTAAAAGGAAAAAAGGATTAGAGATAATTATAAAAGGAAACTGAATCTTATACAAACTGTATTTTTCCTCCATATAAATAAGGCTTATGAGTTAAGGAAAAAGCTAAGCTATCAGCTAAGAAAAGTCAATTTGAGTTTTCCTCCCTCCCTCTCTCTCTCCATCGGCGCCGACCCCCCCCCCCCCCCCGGGTTGGATCCCAGTTTTTGTTGTTCGGGTTTTCGTTTAGTTCAACTAGAAGAACGTTCGTTGGTCGATCACCGGTGGACTAAGTCTCAAGCAATCCAGGTAAATTGACCTAACCTAAACTATTAGGTTTAGAACTATAAACGATTAAAGATCATTAGGCTTTAATGGGTTTTTAGCTTTTATCGCTTCCGCACGAATAAGATCGAAAACAGGGTGTTTTTGATCGCGTAGGTTTTATCAGTTTGATTAACCTATGAGATATATCAAACCAGTGAGATTTGATAGATCTGAGATAATCCTCGAGTCAGTTTGATCCGAGGATACCCACAAAAACCCAACAGTGGTATCAGAGCCAGGTTAACAAATCGTTTAGTTTTTTATCAGTCTATCAGTTTATCTGTTTATGTGTGATCCGTTAAAATCAATTCTTGCATAACAAGTTTAAAAATCTGATTTTTATGTTAGTAGCTTATATAAATTTTTTGATTTTTAACTTTGTTCATCGTACGAAAAACAAACCAAGCACCAAGCCACACCACCCGATCGGTGGTAATGGCGTCGGCCGCTGCAGCAGACCGCCAAGCCGCACCACCCGAATGGTGGTAGCGGCGTCGACTGTTGAATACAAGCACCACCATCGCACCACCAGTCATGGTGGTTGCGGCTGGTCACTATGATTGATCGCCGGGCCGCACCACAGCTAGTGGTAGCGGCGCCGGTTGCTCTTAAACCACCAGGTCACGCCACCAGTTGAGTGGTGGTGACCGAACCGTTTGCAGCCATGGCCGAGCCACCAGGTGGTGGTGGCTGTGGTTGTTTGTGGTTGATCGATCGGTTACCACCCGATGGTGACCGTGGTACTAAACCACCAATCGCAACAGGAACGGTGGTAGTGGTTGTGTGACATCGCTCGGCCTTAGCCGAGTTCCACCACAAACCGAGATCGATTCATAAAAACCCGCAACCACCAGAACCCGCAAAAGCGGTGGTGGACGACGGTGTTCGCGGCAGCAATAACCGCCGCACCCAGCGGCGGACGCCAAGCCGAACCACCAAAGAGGTGGTGGCGGCGATTCCGTGACTACCAAACCGAAACCACCAGTTCGGTGGAGGTAGGCGGTGTGCGGTGGTGATGGTGGATGAAATCGACAACCTTAGGCCAACCGCCGGCTGCCCTAAGGCCAAGCCAAGGCGGTGGCGTTAGCCGCCGCCAGACCAACCACCACTGGCTGCCTCACGGCCATGCCTAGTGGTGATGGTGATCGACGGTGCCGCATTCGATCAAGACCCGCACCACGTTCGGCCGTAGCCGGATTGTGGATAGACCACGGCAACACCACCAGCGTGGTGGTGACAGCCTTTTTGCGGTGATCGATAGTGGCCACAACCGCACCGCAGCGTCGTGGTGGCGGTACGGGAAAATCAACCAACAGCCGGACCGCCGAGACGGTGGGGCCGTGCGATAGTCGAATCGCACCAAACCATCAATCTTGATGGCAACGGAGGCGATGGTTGAATGGTGGCTGGTGGCGGCGAGTGGTGGTGACCGGACTGTTTAAACAAAACCAAAGCCATCATCGAGCCACCAAGACGATAGGTGATGGGCGGCGGTTCTTGACCATGGACTGTACCTAGGGTTTTTCCGTTTTTTGGGCCTAGTTCAGTTATCAGGCCCAAAAGCCCAGTTTTTGGACCAAGTTGTGGGCCAAGAGGGGCTTATCAGTTTTCGGTTGTTTTATCCAAATTAGTCGTTTTAGAATAATTTTGTATAATGTTTTATCAAAAAGTTCACTCTTTTCAAGATGATCATTCCAGTTTGATATAATTTTTGGATAAAAGGGATTAATATAAAACTGATTAGCTAAAATAATGGTTTTGACTTATAAAACAGTTTTTTTTGTTTTAACAAACCACATAAAACCCAAGTTTTGAGATAATTGAAACAAGATAATTTTAACGGATCCAGTTTTATTTCTCGTAATTATAATATTGCTTTTATATTGCATATATATTTACGCAATTGCTTGAGCTCGATATATGGATTTCAGTTTGATTTTACATATATATATATATCTATTATAGTGTTTTGCCAACCTAGACCCTTGACATATTTACGGGGAGGCCTGCGTGCCATTTACAACCCCTTATGTAATAATGACCCTAGGATAGAATTTTTCTTTCCTTCTTTCTTTCGGATAACGAGGCCAGTGGGAGCTGCTAAAATTCCTCAACTTACCGGAGTACTAACAAAACATGGCGAGGCCAGTGGGAGCTACGCAAGTTTTGAAGCCTTTAGTCAAATAGGTCATTATTGGTCCCTAAGAAACGTTGGCAAAAACTATAATTTGGTACTATGTGATTAATTATTGTTTAATTGCATGGTTGATTAATTATTTGTGATATCTTGCATGTTAATAGTTTTAAATAGAGTTATTACTTTAAAACTAGTTCATATCACAAAAGGAATATAGGTTTTAGTTTCGTTAAACCTTTCAAAACGATAGTTTTTGTTTTAAAAACCCATAGATGATTGTTTTATATAAAAGGCAAGTTGACAAAAACAGTTAGTTTTAATCAACTAGGTGTGTTGTTAAAACAGTTAGTTTTAATTAGCAAGTAATTTTAGAACAGTTGGTTTTAAAATTACGTGTATGTTTGAAACAGTTAGTTTAAAACATAAGTAGCCTTTATAACAATCAGTTTTTCAAAAGCTTGGAAGTAAAGTTTTTCAAAACCCCGAAAATCATAGATCAGTAGTGCAACCCATTTAGGGGCACCTTCGGCGTAAAGTACATAGGCGTTGTAAGTGATCACACATTCAACGTCTGTGTTCAAACTGAAGCTGAAGGGGTTACATAACTCTGCGAATTATCTCCGGGTGGTACCGGCCAGAGTATAGTGATCAGGTCCCCAAAATGGTGAGATCTGTTTTGGTACTATAATGTTCACCGGGTGGTACCGGGCCAAAAAGCACTTAGAGGGACTAAAACATGCACAGGTAGTTGCCATGGTCCCGAAAAGATCTAGGAGTCATGTCAGCTAGACATGATTGGTAAAAGTCCTTACCTACCGAAATAAATACGGGTCTGGTGGAGCAAGAACATTACGCACATCAGGACGTATGAAATAAGGATCCTAGTCCAATAAATTGATCATTTAAGGGTTTATTGATATTTTATTGGAAATTAGTCTATTTACAGTTTTTTTTTTTTTTTTGAGAAGGTTCACCTGGACTTTGGCCAGACTACATCCTTGGCAATTTTTACCGAGAGCTAAAGCATGCTCCCCTGGGATTAATACTCAGTGGCCCCTGGTTGCTCACCCCCGGATTCGAACTTGGGTGGGTTTTTCCCCAACACCAAGCCTTAACCGGTAGGCTGCCCCATTGGGGTTTAGTCTATTTACAGTTGCTAAGACCAAAAGTTTTATTTTGTGTAGATGGCAAGCACCGTTACCAGCACTAACAATCTTTCCCTCCGCTCTATCCTAGAGAAGGATAAGTTGACCGGCTCTAACTTTCTCGACTGGGAGCGCAATCTGATGATTGTGCTCAGACATGAGAGAAAGTGGTATGTGCTTGAAGAGCCACTTGGGGAGGCACCTCCGGCAAACGCTCCGGCTGCTGCCAGAAATGCCCACAAGAAGCACTCAGATGATCTCCTTGATGTCACCTGTCTGATGCTAGCAACCATGAGCCCAGATCTGCAAGCAGGGCTCATAAATACAAATGCTTACGACATGATCCGCCAGCTGAGGGACATGTTTCAGACTCAGGCTCGTACAGAACGCTACGATGCCACCAAAGCATTCAATGAGTGCAAGATGGTAAGAGGGACATCAGTAAGTGACCATGTCATGAAAATGAAACGGCACTTAGATCATCTGGAGAGGCTTGGTCATCCTGTTCCATTGCAGCTAGCAACAGACACCATACTCAATTCACTGTCAGAAGACTACAGGCCCTTCGTAGTCAATTACAATATGAATAACATGGAGAAAACTATAGCAGAGTTGCACTCCATGCTAAAGACAGCTGAACTGAATATGGGGAACAAGAACAAGACCAAGGATGTCTTGATGGTGAAAGACGGAGGGGTTAAAAAGAAGAATGGGCAAGCTAGCACCAGTAAAGGAAAAGGACCAGTCCAGGCCATCTAGAGTGCACCCAAGAAAGGCAAAGGCAAGGGCAAGGGCAAGAAGGTTAAGCCAAACAAAGCTAGGACCGAGAATCGCTGCTTCATATGCAATGAGATCGGTCATTGGAGGCAAAACTGCCCTAAGCGTCATGAAGCAGGTATGTAAACCTCAGAAAATTTATGATTGCTTTGACTTGTCACTTCTTACTTGTTGATTTACAAGTATACTGATACCTAGAGCAAAATGATTATTGCAGGAGGTCAGAAGTGAAATGCCCAGAGGTTGCTGAGGATCAAAGTACAAGATGATTTAAGTCAAGACATTTTGAATTTATAATTTTAAAACAGTTGTTTTTGGGGATTTATGTTTTAAACAATGTTTGAATAATTATATTTTATAATTCGATGGTTTTATTTTCAAAAGTTATGGTCTTGACATTGAAATATCTGATTGTGCTTAGTGTTTGTATGATCCTAGTTATTGCCTGTTATAGTTACTTCAATAAAATCTATTAAATTGAAGTGATTTGTATAAAAACTATCAAAACACACGAGATTCTACAAGAATATGTTTTGAGAATAAAACATTTATGAATAATTGTTTTATGATCAAATTTTTAAAAAAGGAGAATTCAGGATATTAACTCAGATAGCGTTAATAACAGTATTTATAAAACTAGAAAGATTCCAAGTTCTGGAATTAGGATTTGACCAAATCCAGTTAAGTTTTATAAAAAAAATTCTCAGAATTAACTAATCAAATTTGATCAAGTTTTGTTATTCAAATGTTCTAAAAGAGAATTCAGGATAGCGTTAATAAACAGTGTTTATGAAACTAGAAAGATTCCAAGATCGGGAATTAGGATTTAACCAAATCCAGTTAAGTTTCATAAAAAGGGAATTCTCAAAGCTCATTACTTAAAATTAGAATTGACTAGTCAAAGTTTTGACTAAGTCAATAGTAAAATTCTGAGTAATAGTTAGTTTTTATATAAGCAAGTGGGAGCCCAATTTATTCTCTATCTAGTCTCAGATAAAGAATAAAAGATACAATTATTGATATATCTCGGAATTCATAATCCAGGTAGGATAAGAATTCATAAGATATAATTTACCCTTTTAGTCAAAAAGGATAAAGGTTTCAGGACCCATGAAACAAAGGTCATGACTAACCTTAGAAATCAATAATTAAAGTGTTGGATTAAAATATAGGATTCCAGTAGATTTGCCAGAATTGCAAATGGAATCGGATTTCAGGCAGAAATCATTCATCTACACAGCAACTAAGGAAAGTTGCAGTCTTACATATTCAGGAACTGGAAGTTAGTCCAGGTCTCCAAGTTCATGGAATATGATAAAAGTCTAGTTATTGTTTTTATAAGGTGTTTGCAGAACAATAATTAGCAGATACAAGTAGATCGTATAAACAGACTTGTATTTTTGGTTATCACTTTGATTAAAATGGTAAACTTTAATCAAAGGGTTTAAACTAAAGATAGGTGATACTTTATTTTAGACCAGTATCTAACAAACGTTAAATAGATGTTATGAAAGTTATTAAAGAAAAGATATTTGATTTTGTTATCATTACAGCGTGTAATGTGGACTATACAAAATTGATTTATTTATTACTTTCACATTTTGCATGTTTTAATATATCCAGGAATGAAATCAGTCTCCGATTTTTCATTCAAAATCTGTCCGTGACAACTTATCATTGTGGGAGCATGATAAGGCGTTAAAGTCATTGTGAACTTTTAGGTAGTTATGATCAGTTGCTGAATAACAGCTACAAGTGTTGTAGACTAAAAGTTGCACAGATATTTGATAGAGTAGCAAATATCGGACGTGATCCGCGATTGAGATTACTTCTTGGAAGCAGTCATAAGTAAATCTCACAGTGGTTGTCCCTATCACCTGAGGTATCTGATTTGATATCATGAGGACTACTGAATTCTTAGTGCACTCAACCGCTACGCCGTAACAGGGTGGCTATAAAGGGTGTAACTAGATTCAGCGGAAGCCGTGGTGTTAAAGGCAGATATGCAAGATGGGATTTGCACCTCTTCTCAGAAGAGAGATATTTCTGGGCCCATCTTGACTGACTAAGTATACTGATGAAGTGCATGGCCATGCCCAAACGAACTGATTAGTTCTTTGTCGTTTACCTATCAGTGAAAGTCAGATAATCAAGAAAACAGAATCTTGAGTATTTAGAGTTGACACTTTCCAAGCTCATACTCACAGATGAAATATCGCGATGCAAAGGGAAAAGCCAAGATATACCCAATCAATGAACAGTAGTTTCATAGATACCAGTTCCTCACGAAATGTTTATATCACCAGTCTGGGTATAAGAGTTCTTGTAACCTGGTTAGCCTAAGTGCCTGTCTAGGGGCCTCCTTAGGTCAGTGTAATCAAAGGTGGTATTGCCAACTTGCACAAGTGGGAGTCTGTTAGGAATTATGTGCAGAGTTGACAAACCAAGTGATTACACATCCAATGTTACAAGACACTTGAGGGTCACACCTGTGAGGACCTATAAGTCGAACAAGTTAGATGAAACCCCGAAATGGATAGTTAGGGTTTATAATAGTATATTATAAATCAATTGGGTAATTACAGTCAGAATTACCAAAGTTGGAGGGTCATTAATTAATTAGGATATTATATATTTATTAGATAAATAAATATATAATAGTTAATTAATAAGATTTTTATATATTAGATAAATATATATAATCATAATTATCGTATGCAAATTCTTTTCCAGCTAATTAAAAGGAAAAAAGGATTAGAGATAATTATAAAAGGAAACTGAATCTTATACAAACTGTATTTTTCCTCCATATAAATAAGGCTTATGAGTTAAGGAAAAAGCTAAGCTATCAGCTAAGAAAAGTCAGTTTGAGTTTTCCTCCCTCCCTCTCTCTCTCCATCGGCGCCGACCCCCCCCCCCCCCCGGTTGGATCCCAGTTTTTGTTGTTCGGGTTTTCGTTTAGTTCAACTAGAAGAACGTTCGTTGGTCGATCACCGGTGGACTAAGTCTCAAGCAATCCAGGTAAATTGACCTAACCTAAACTATTAGGTTTAGAACTATAAACGATTAAAGATCATTAGGCTTTAATGGGTTTTTAGCTTTTATCGCTTCCGCACGAATAAGATCGAAAACAGCGTGTTTTTGATCGCGTAGGTTTTATCAGTTTGATTAACCTATGAGATATATCAAACCAGTGAGATTTGATAGATCTGAGATAATCCTCGAGTCAGTTTGATCCGAGGATACCCACAAAAACCCAACACGATCAACCACAAACAACCACAGCCACCACCACCTGGTGGTGCGGCTACAGCTGCAAGTGGTTCGGTCACCACCACTCAACTAGTGGCGTGACCTAGTGGTTTAAGAGCAGCAACCGGCGCCGCCACCACAAGCTGTGGTGCGGCCCGGCGATCGTCCACCACCACCGACGTAAATCGGCCGGCAGCGACAGCAACAAAACAACGCCACCGCCGCCTTGCTGCTGCCACCTCGCTGGTGGCACAGCGGTGGTGTACCGATCTCATCCACCGCCAATCTGGTGGTGGTGTTTCGGTGGTTTTTCCGGGTTTTCGTACGATAAATTAATCATTGAATTGATAATTGTTATAACCAGGAACAAACTGAAAGCTTTCAAAAACAGATAAAAAAACTCAGATTTTTATTCAAACTTGATTAAAAAATCGAACCTTTAAAACGATTATCAAAGAAAGCATATATGAAACAATTTTTAACGGATCTATAGAGGTTTAAACGATAAATCAAAACGAAAAACTGTGGCTCTGATACCACTGTTGGGTTTTTTCTGTAATCCCCGAATCAAACTGATCCGAAGAACACTAAATTGAGCGGAAGCGGTTATGGATAAAAACCCGAAACCACGATCTTTCCGTTTTAATTATGTTTAATCAATTAATAGGTTTAGGCTTTTACCTGGATAGCTTGAGACTTTGTCCACCTATAATCAACCGCACGAGTGTTCCTCTAGCAGAACTCAAAAAACCCGAAAATAACCAAAACCGAGCTGGCTTGGGTAAGGTGGGCGGCGCCAAGAGGGAGAGAGAGAGAGAGAGGGAATTTTTCTGGAAACCTTTTAACTGGGAATTAATTGAGCCAATAAATCATAGACCCTAAGGCCTTTATTTATAGCTTATCAGATGGAGAATCCTTATCTGATTCAGTTTCCTTATAATTATCTATCCTTTTATTTTCCTTTAAGAAAAAAGATTTTCTAGATAATTATCTTAATTAATTAGATTATATATTTATTTTACTAATAAATATATAATTATCTTAATTAATCTAACAACCCTCTAACTTTGGGATACCTGACTGAGATTACCCAACTGATTTATAATTGACTATTATAAATCCATACTCTCCATTTCTGGGTTTTATTTAACTTACTCGATATATCGGTCCTCACAGGTGTGACCCTCAAGTGTCTTGTAACATTGGATGTGTGATCACTGGTTTGTCAACTTCTGTACATAATTACTAACACAAATAACCCCGGAAGGGTATTCTGCATCACTTGAGCTACCTCAGCGCTGATAATTTCCCTTAAACTTTCTACGTCCACTTCATCAGAATTCACTGCTTGCTTCCCCTTTTGCTTTTTGCTCACCATACTGATACAATAAACACATACTTGGTTACATAACCCCTCTTTCTCTCTCTCATCCAAGAGCTAAGTCCTTCTCTCAACCCTTGACATCATCCTATCCACATGTTCCTGGGCATCTCCTAGGCAACTAATTATCCTTTCATGCTACTACCCAATTCTTTCAACCTTGTCCAGTGCATGAGTTCCTTCGTAATCCTGTCAAGTCCCAACACGCACAATGCATTTGTAATGATATGGGCCCTTATATCATTATAAATGCACCCTACATGTCTAGCCCCAACATTATCACTAAGTCCTCAATTCCCAACTTGGTTGTTATAACATGTAAGCACATCATTTAAATCACATAGTCCTTTTCAATCATCATACATACATATCCTATACTCACATAGATACATAACTTATTGACATATTCTGACACCACGTAGGATCATACATGCTCATTCCTTATCATATCTTCACATGCCAACACAATAATAAGGAATAGATATAATATGTTTTTCTTAACAAGTATAGTGTGCTCACCCCATGTTGATGTCCCGGTCTGCAGCTCAGTCTCATACCCTTTTTCTTAACCAATTCCGACATTTCGAAAATTCTTAATTAGAAAACAAGAACACTTGGTTTAAGTTCAAACACTCACTACCCGTGAATGCTTGAATCCCTTAAACCAGGGCTCTGATACCAATTGTAAAGCCTGAGTTTTCATAACAACCATTTAAAGAGAAATCCATAAAAATAAGGCGGAAGCTGTGTTTAAAACTTGCATAAAAGAAATTCCATTCAAAAGAAAACATCCAGGGGTTTAGGCCATGTAACCCAAACCATGAGTCTAGCTAAAATGCCAACACAAACGTAATCCCGTTTAAGGTTTCAAGGAAAACATCTAACACAAGTTTATATAAGAAAACGAATTCAGTTCACAATTCCATTACTCCATGACTAGATGACGGACTGAGCTGCGGCTAACCGGATCATCAGGCGGGAGCTTTACCCTTGCTACCAGAAAGTAGTACCTGCCACTAAAAGGGGAAAAACAACCACGGGTAAGCTTTCGCTTAGTGAGCACATATCTATACTAACATGACAATACATACATAACCGAATCACATTGCAATCACATAACATGTAACTTGATCATTGACACTGGTACCAGGCCGCTTAATCCAAACTTGATCCTTTGTTCCCGAAGGAACTAATTTCCTAGTGGTAACTAGTACCACAGACAATAGATAATCCATAGTACATATAATCACACATGCAAGTCTATCACATAAGTACAACCACATTGGTATAGATAAAGTACTCACCTTTCCGCCGTTCAATTACTCACACGAGCTAGCACGATTTCAAGATAAGTTACCTAAACAATTAAGCACAATTACATGTCAAAATAATGCTTAACATGATCTCGCGATATCCATACCGAAAAGCTAACCTTAGACATAGCTAGGCTAGTCCATTTGACCCAAAACTCTAGGCCTCATCCTTTCTAAACATCCCTAACATGATCCCATAGCCAAATCTCCAAAAAGGTAAAAACCAAAATTTGAAAAGTGGCCAGAGACTTGCGCGACTTGACCCCGCGACTTCAGGTCGCGGGGCTTGGTCGTGGAATTTTCCAATCTCGACCAAAGTCGCGACCAGCCTCGAATTCTCATGCCAAGGCCTCAATTTTACCAATTTAACATCACAATGACTTTCTACCACAACTAGGGTCGATCTCCAACACCCACAAGTGAATAATTTGACTCAAAACCTACCAATTACATGCAATTGATGATCTTATGATCATAGACTCACATCCCCAACCCTAACCCTTAATCCTACTTGGTCTTTGCATCCAAAGGACTAACAAAAGACATAGTTTTCATACCTTGGTTGGGAATTTTACCACAATTGCTCCACAAAGTCTTCAATTGATCTCTGGCTCAATCTCCCAAATCGCCTCCCTCTCTCTCTTTCACGTACTTTTCCCAAAAACTGACAAGGGAAGGAGGGTTTTCCCTTTTTACATAAGCCTCTACTCAAACCCTTAACTTCCCAGAATGACACTCTAGTCTCTCCCCTCTACAAATTCAATTAATCAAGTTAAACAATTAGCCAAGTATCGGTAAAACTTAATATAAGAAAACGGGGCGTTACATGTTTTACATTTTCGTACTTTTTCATCTTCTATTTTTCACACTTATCACGTTAAAAGTATAAAATAATAAATTAACTAAAAGACGTTTATTATTTTTTTAATAAATTATAACATTATAATTACATATTTGAAATTCACATGTAATAACACTATAATAAAATAATGCATTGCACACATGTATACTCTAATTTATTATATTTCATGTGATCAAGAGTCATAATATAAAATTCAATAACTTGACATGGACGCTATCAAAAGTCATAACTCATAAGGTAAGTGATTCAAAAAAAGAATGCCTTTCACGTTGACATCCTTGAAGACGAGTTCTGCCTGGCTTTATGTGATTGGTTGAGAGATTGTAAGTTTCTGTTAACATTGTTACAAATTTATAAATACAAATTGTATAGATGAAGGGTTTTTTTGTGATATAAAAAATTAAAGTGCAATTTTATAACAAATTAACAAAGTTAAAGGACCAAATCTGTAATTTACTATTTTAATAGGATTATAATTTGGGAAAGAAAGAAGTGAATGGGCTGCACCAATAACAGATGCTACAAATTGATTGGATCTCAACTAGAGTCCATTTAGGGTTTTCAATTTCTTTCTTTCTCTCTCTTCTTCCCCTTTTATCAAAAAAAAAATCCCCAATTTCAATAGTCCAATTTCATCAATCGGGTTGAAGCCCAATCCGATCGCCATCCTCCCAACAAATTTCTGGATCACAATTGCAGGCTCTGCACCTTCAATTTTATCGGTACAGGCCGCTGCTGTTTCGTCGATTTCACGGTATATAACTATATATATATATATGTATATATATACAATTATGATTTTATTTTTATAATCCCTAACCCTGTTTCCTTTTCCGTTTAAGTTTGTAAATTATACAGATTTTTTGTCAATTTTGATGGCGATCTTGTTGATTCTGTGTCGATTGATTGATTAATTGATGTAATTAGGGTCCCAAATTTTGATGATGAACCCTAGATCTGTTTTTTTTATCTGATTGTTTTTGACTTATTGGGCTCAATCTGTTACCTAATTATTTGGCTTCTTGATAGTCTCATAGTTTTGTAAATGTATTTGGCACTGTAACATCTTAGGCAAATCCCTTTATCGTCGAGAGATGTTGGGTTCATAAAGAAACTACAACCTGTTTTGGGGCCATAAGCATGGGAGGTTCATGCGAACTCTACAGTTAAGCGTGCTTGGGTGGGAGCAGTACCAGGATAGATAACCGTGACTAGGTCATCAAAAACAAAGTCGTGAGCGTGGTAGGCTAGGTGTTACAGTTATATTACAACCGTCTTGGTTGCTGGCTTAATCAAGGGTGGTCTTTACTTAAAAACTTGGCTCGAATAAAACCAGTATTATGTTAAAAGAATGAAAGGTCAAATAAGATGGACGTTAGCGACAAAACTAGAAAGGGAGACAAATATGCCAACTTTTGAGGAACTAGATATGAGTAAGCAACAACAATAAAGATGGAAGAAAATACCTAACCACGGTTGGAGATAAGGTAACCTAGTGACAAATGGTTGGTTACAATCTGGGACGGATCCAGTGAAATTTTCAAATGGTAGCACCATTTGACTATAAAAAAACAAGTATAGAAATATTTTTCGTAAACTTAATATTGATCTTAGTGGTTGGTTGGTTGCTTTTCGAATGAAAGATCTCCTGTTTGAGTATTGTTATTACAGTTTTTTTTCAAAACATAATAAATATGATATTAAAAGCTAAAAACTAGGAAAATGACTCCAACGAGATTTGAACACAAGACCGCACCTTCAAACCCACTGTTGAGTGCGATTTATCGGTGTGTGTGTGTATGTGTGTGTGTGTCCCACCCTGGAGTGGGGTTTACTCTGTCGATTTGGGTTTCTATTTTTTCGGAAAATTTTAATCATGATTTTACGTTAATCTCTTTTTGTGTCGAATCTTCTTTCTACACCAGGTCACCGCTTTTTTTCTCCAAATGGATACTCCTATGGAAAGTAACGCACTCGTTAACATAGAGATGCAGCCGGAATATTTCGACACACCAATGAACGACGTGGAAACACAACCCACCAAAAACCGAAAGAAGAAATCTATCGTTTGGGAATACTTCACCATCGAAAACGTGGGTGCGGGATGCAGAAGGGCCTGTTGTATGCAATGCAAGCAGTCGTTCGCCTACAGCACGGGTTCCAAAGTCGCAGGCACCAGCCACCTCAAACGCCATATCGCTAAGGGCGGCTGCCCCGTCGTTCTCCGTAACCGCGGCCAAGACGAGTTAACCCCGTTCAGCGCACCTTCCAAGATGGCCATTAAGTCGTCCGGGGGGCCCGTCACACCGCCTAAACGGCGGTACCGAACCAGCGTCGTCCCGTATTCCACGTTCGACCCCGATCGGTGCCGCCAAGAAATGGCGAAAATGATCATTTTGCATGAGTATCCACTTCACATGGTTGAACACTCGGGGTTCATGACGTTTGTGCATAATCTTCAGCCGAGTTTTGATATGGTCAACTTCAATACCGTTCAAGGGGATTGCGTAGCAACTTATCTGAGAGAGAAACAAAGCGTTCAGAAATTGATCGAAGGAATGCCGGGCCGGATTTGCCTTACGCTCGACCTTTGGAACTCGTACCACACCACGGGTTACGTTTTCGTCACCGCGCAATTCATCGATAGCGAGTGGAAGATGCACAGGAAGCTGTTGAACGTCGTGATGGAGCCGTATCCGGAATCGGATTCGGCATTCAGCCATGCCGTTTCCACGTGTCTATCTGATTGGAACATGGAGGGGAGGTTATTCTCGCTCACGATAAACCAGCCGTTGAGTGAGGTCGGGATAAATAGTCTCAGAAGCTTGCTTTCCGAGAAAAACCCGAATATTCTCGGCGGTCAATTGTTGCTCCGAAACTGTCTTGCTCGTTCGTTAAGCTGTATTGCGCAAGAAGCGCTAAAGGCGGGAAACGAAACGGTCAAGAAAGTCAGAGACTGTGTGAAGTATGTGAAAACGTCGGAATCGTTGGAAGAGAAATTTCTTGCCCTCAAACAACAACTTCAAGTACTCAGCACCAAGACGTTATCGCTCGATGACCAGACTCGGTGGAATACGACTTACGAGATGCTACTCGCGGCCTCGGAGTTGAAAGAAGTGTTTTCTTGCTTAGACACGTTAGATCCCGATTACAGTAAAGGCCCGACCGGTGAAGAATGGAAGCTCGTAGACGATCTTTGTACGTATCTGAAGCTGCTTTTCAACACGGCGAATCTGCTGACGTCATCGACCACGCCCACAACGAATACGTTCTTCCACGAAGCGTGGAAGCTTCAGTTGGAGCTATCACGGGCATTCACATGTGAAGACGAGGCCATCCGCAGCCTGACGAAACCGATGCAAGAAAGCTTCGATCGCTACTGGAAAAACTGTTGTTTGATCTTGGCGATTGCGGTGGTTATGGACCCACGATTCAAGATGAAGCTGGTTGAATTCAGCTTCACGAAGATTTACGGTGATGAAGCCGCGTCTTACATTAAGATCGTGGATGAAGGGATTCACGAGCTTTTTTTAGAGTACGTAGCGCTTCCGTTACCGTTGCCGTTGCCGTTGCCGCTCGGCCATGGCTTAATCGAAGCAGCAAACGGTGAACCGGGAGACCAGAAACAGGAAGACGGGTTAAGCAATGGAGTCGGGCTTACGGATTTCGACGTTTATATAATGGAGAGTACGAGTCAGCAGTCGAAATCGGAGTTGGATCAGTATTTGGAAGAGTCTTTGTTGCCTAGAATCCATGAGTTTGATGTTATGGGATGGTGGAAGCTGAATAAATCTAAGTACCCGACTCTATCGAAGATGGCTCACGATATTTTGACGATCCCTGTGTCGACTGCTGATCCCGAGTCGGTTTTCGAGACGGGTGTGAAGGAGATGGATCGTTATCGGTGCTCGTTGAGGCCGGAGACGGTGGAGGCGCTATTCTGTGCGAAAGATTGGCTTCGATGCGAACCCATGGAGACTGTGGATTCACTTGTGAAGATGGAATTCCCAATTTAGTTTGGAGGATTTGGTGTTTGTAGTTTTGTTTTTTGTTTTAGGTTGTGTTTATTTGTGCATGATAATATGGTAATAATGTTTTAGTTGTATTTATTTATAGACTTGAATTGAGTCCAGATTTATGAATTGTGTTCTATTTGTGCATATAATAATACTTGAAACTGAGTTCAACATTGGATATATAAATTACTTTAGGGCATGTTTGATTTGATGCAACGAGGTTTTTTGGTCTTGCGTTGCGGGGAGATGAGAGGTCATAAAAATATAACGATATAAATCTATAAAGAAATAATTGAAATGTAACATAAATCGATAGGACAATTATGACTCAAATGACGATTAACCTAGATAAGAAAATCTCATGAGAAAATATAAAATTTAAATCGGGTTAATGTATCTTTTGATGTGGTCAATATTTCCGGTTAACTATACAGTTAAAATTAAGATTAAGTCTTCCAAATAAATAACGATCAATTCTTCGAACAATTAAGTATTTGAAAAAATAACGATCACGTATTCGGAATTAAGACGTGTTCTTTTCACAGTTAAGTCTTTAGACATTTTCTAAAAGAGTGTATAATGGTATGAATTGTAAATATTTAAAATATTTTTATATAGTATATACATTATATAAAAAATTATAATTAAATTCAAAAATATTCAATATTGGGCTCATTTCAAATGTGTGGAATAGACGATTATAATGATGTAACTTGATAAAATTAAAACGTATTTTTTAAACATATTTTAGTCAATATACAATTATACGTGTTAATATAATAAAAACGTAAAATGATATATAAATAACTAAAAGATATAAACTAAATAACTAAATAACTTAAAGTGTATAAATCGTAAATGTTATAATAAATTAAATATCAAAAAATATGATGTGTAACATTGCCGATTAAGAACGATGCTACACATTTAGTAAATATAAAAAATATAAATAATTAAAAGGTATAAACTAAATAATTTGAAGCGTATAAACTATAAATGTTATAAAAAATGTGATGCATAAATTTGAAAGTTTTTTTTTTAATTTACACTATTTATGAAAAAAAAACTCGAATCAAAGTAGATTATAGCTACAAAAAGTTAAGACTAAAGTATGCATGCTGTTAGCTAGAAAATGTCAGAATGGATTAAGTCAAACACAAGCAGATAGTATGCTTGGAATAGTTGAAAACGTAAATCCATAACGAAAATTTAACACCGGACAAGAGGCAATTTATGGGAAGATTATATACCTTTATAATTATAGAATTTTTCAGGTGTTAGGTACAAGACTGGAATGAATTTAAAATCCAAATCCTTTCAAATTCATTCCACTTCTAGAAACCAAACGGGACCTTAGGATTTGTTTAAATCCTCAAACAAATGATTTTGAAATTCTAAGGTGGCGTTTGGTTTGGAATTTGAAATAGAACCCCCGAATGTTCTTGTGAGTTATAGGAAATTGGAATCGTTTGTTTTCCTATCTCATTCATCTATATATGGAAATTGAATTAAATATTGTTTTTGCATCAAAATAGAACTCCCGAATGTTCTTGTGCATTATAAGGTTAAGGGGAGTAATACAAGTATACAACCCCTCAGATTATAATATAATTATTATAGAGCCGATGTAACCCGCCTATCCACCATCTAGTTTTTTTTGAATTTTTAAAATAAGGGCATTTACAACTGATTAAATGGTAACCGTTGATGATCAAATGGATGCTCCTGATTTGGTTGTAAGGGTTGTAGGAATGCAAAGCGGTAACTCAGGTTAGAATGAGAGCTACGAGGATGTTCCTCAACTTTATTTTATTTTTGAGGTTTCCCTTTGAACCTTGACACATATACATGTGTATGTATATTTGAACTTTTCCTGTTATATACAAACTAAATATGTGTATATATAGGTTTGAATTCTAGTAAGACCAAATCGACATTTTTTCTTTTTTGAAAGGAAGACTAAATCGATTTTGTGAGACCCGTAAAACTAGTTTCTATAAGTTGATTACTTAAAAAGGGATGATCTAATGAATGAAATCAATTTTTCCTGTTATATACAAACTAAATATGTGTATACATGCCTTGGTGCTCATATAGTTAAGTTTCACGATTTATCAATTGATAACATAAATCAATCAAACCAAATGAGTGATAGCCTAGTGGTAAGGCTTGGGCACTACATAGTGGTGAACCCGAGTTCGAGCCCTGGGGACGCATTCTGGAGGTACGGGGGCTTCGACCCCGGGCTGCATGCTTTAGCAGTCGGGCTTCGGCCCAAAATTGCCGAGGATTAGTCTGGGCCCAATGTGGTCTGGGATACCTCTTAAAAAAAAACATAAATCAATCAAATATTTAATAGTAACATGTTTTTCCCCCAAATAATAGATAAATAAAACGGGGTTGTGAATACTCACTTGAATTAGTAGACACAATATGTCAACAGCAATCCGATTTCCTTGTTCGGTCTAAGAGTATCCTATAAAGGTAAATAAGCTTATAAGTCCTTTAGTACTTATTTTTACGACTAAGCTAAACTAACTTATTCCACATCTTATATAATGCCTTAGATTAAGATTTTCGAGTTAAACCAACGTTTTAGTCAAATTCCACCAATCAACCAAAGTCATTTATATGGTTATAGAGTTATAAAATTAAAAACCACAACTTTTCAAAATTATAATTGCTGACAGAAATTTCATTCAAAATAATAACCACTTTAAGACATTCTTCCAAAGGACAAATTTACCCATTTTTTTATACATTGTATAACACTGAGTTAGGAACATTGTGATCAAATTTCATCAACTTTGGAGGTCTTTACGGGTTTCAAATAATTTCTCCAAAACAGTCTACCACAGAACATAAAACAATTTGCACACCTTTAGTAAATCAGCCTTGTCGGGGTCAAATCCCATCATTTTTCAGAGTTTTTACATGCAAATTAAAGATAACCCATAAAACTAACAAAAGAGGTATAATAGCTCAAATCCAACAAGTATTGAGAGAGATATGGCCACCTAAACTCGCATGCAAGAATCTGCCATTGTTGGACAGATTGCGCACTAAATTTGTTTTTGATGGTTGCACCCTTAAAAACCGACCAATTTGAGTGATTCCAGATTCTAAGGAAAGATAACTCAATGAACTTGAGTTTCAAACCAAAAATTAAGCATTTTTGATGATCCAAAAAGAAGATATGTGTTGATCCAGCTCTCCTAAGACCTGATGAAATGATAATGATCCTGAATCTTTACTTAGTGAATAGGTTTTTACTTCCGTTATAGCTTGAGGAATTATCACTGAGTCTGTTCTGTGTTATTCCATGTTACTTATGCTGTAACTTATTTTTATAGTAATCAGGATCAGGATCAGGAGACGAACGAGTCTGTTCTGCAGTCGACTGATCCTATCCACTGAAGTGAAGACCTCCTGAAGACATTAAGATCATACACAAAGAACCATCAGCGACGTCGAAGAAATAGCTGATGACAGGAACAGCATGCTCGTGATCTGAAGACGGAATTCAGTGATAGCAGGCTGCTCAATATCGTATGACATCCTGAAGACTCAACAGGATACAAGTGACCCTGAGCTTCATCAGTATCAGGACCCTAGTCACTGATCAGTATCCTGCTCCTGAAGGATTAGAAAAGTGTCTTAATCTAATGCACAAAAGGATTATCCGCCTTTACTGACACAAAAGTACATAAGGACAGTCTCTTTACTGTTCCCTCCGTACTTATCAGACCTCAAGGCAACTGTTTGCAAACATACTCCTTTTGCACACCATGCAAAAAGTATTTGTTTATAGTAAATAGTACAACAGACCAACTACAGCGTGACACGTCACAAAAGTAGGTCTGCATGCATTTAATGCATGGAGTATAAATTGGACGTGGAGAAGATTTTCTCCATACCTCTTCTGCATCCAAAAATACTCAAGTCCTTTCTTTCTTATTACCCTCTATCTTCTTTCTTACATCTTCTCACTTAGTGCATAGTGAAAGAACTTAGATTGTTTAGTTTAGACTATTTGTCTTTTCTATTTCCGCAACAATCTGTAAATTCATATTGTTAATATAACAAGAATTTAAAAGTGAAAAATTGTGTGATTATATTCATCCCCCCCCCCCCTTCTATAATCCCAAACACTATCCTAGCTTGAAGGTCACCTACTTGGGACCAACAATATGTATAAAAGAAGTTGACCCTACATTCTGCCTAAAGAGCAGATGCACTATGAAAAGTTTTTAAATAGATGAAGGGGCATACGAACGAATTTTCTCTTGATTCCAGTTGGGTTTCAACCCTAATTCATCAAACTTTACTCCATAAAAAGTTTAGACCAAAATGAACTTGTTTAGACCCATTTTAGGTCGTCCAAAACACATGATAACAATCTGCCAGAATCTGAGTGTTATTCTACTCAAAGTTTTTAACTTTCTTAACATGCAACCAACTAAAAATGATGATTCTTTTTCCAAGGGGTTATACACCCACCATCAAATAAATTGAGTAATAAAGGATGATGTCAAAGTATACCATAGATTATGCATGCAATAACTCTCTCAAACTCATATTCACATATGAATGGAACTACACAATTTTGGAGAATTTTCACTATTATTCTTGGTTTCATGATGGAAGATCATTGGTTTTAACCATTTTAGGGATACTTCTTGTACCCAAGGTATTCACCCTCTCTTCTAGAACAACAAGAATATATTATTTACTTGAACAACATCAAAATATAGAAAATCATTAAGAAAATACACTAATAGTGCTTGAGATGAGGTGAAATCTTTATATTTAGCTCTTGCCTTCTTGATGGATGATTCTAGCAACCCAAAGACTATGATGATTTAACTTTAAAGAGGTGTTTTAAGGTGTAACACCCCTTTTTCCCTTTTACGCAAGTTAACGGATTTCCTTTAAGTTAAACTTATTTTGTGTATTACTGTTTCCAAAAGTTGAGGGGTTCAGTTGTTAATTATGGAACTTAAGGGTTGATTAGAAGGATATAAGCCAAAGGAAACCCTCCACTCCCCTGGAAATCGATCATCAGGGAGTTGGGAGAGAGAGAGAGAGAGTTGGCGATGGAGAGATTTGAAGAGCAAGGAGATCAAATTGAAGGCTTACGGTTGATCTATTGGGGTTGTGACTACTTAATTCGCATTAAAGGTATGATCTTTATGCTTGTACTCAATCATTGGTGTAGTATTGAATAATTCTTAGGTTAGGGTTAAGGGTTGGAAGTGGTGACCAATTGGTCATCAATTGGTAAGAAGTCTATGAAATTGAATGTTTATAAACGTTACATTTTGACCATGGATGATGTAGAAACTTGATTTTGGCTTGTTTTGATCAAGAAACCGTTTTAGGGCAAGAGGAGAGGGAAAGGGGAAATTTTCGGATTTCCCGTCAGGATTGCGCGGCTGTGGAAAAACGGCTCGTTCTCCGTCGTCAACCGTTGGATCGTCGTGAAATTTGGACAGTAGGTTCACGACTCATCAATCTACAATCTTACTGGAGGGATTAGTGATCGGAGTTTCCAGTTGAGAGCAGCAACTTCCCGAAGTGGACTGGAATTTTTAGAAAGTCGAATTTTGGTGTTTTGAAGATTTGGGTGGTGTGTGCGTGCGATTCTCGAAGGCAAACGGCGGATAATCAAGTGTGGTTTGTTAATAGATCTCAAGGTATGAATTCTAAACCCCCTTTAATCGTTGGATGGTGTAGTCATCACGATTTGGGTCAAGTATGAGAGTTCGGGTTAAGTTTTGGGGGGGTAATTGCATGAACACCGATTTGGGTGTAATTGATTAGTGTTTTGGTGTAATTATTGTCATGTGGTTGTGTATAATTGTTATGGGATGTTATATGAACTTGATTTCGATGGGTTCGGTCGAAATTGGAGTTGTAGCTAAAAAACCCTCGTTGGTAGTCGCAACCCGCGACTTCCGTTTTGAGTCCGTTTTAAACCGTTTGGTTGAGGTAGTTTATGGGACTTCTTAGGGACTTGTTTAGGCTTCTTTTAGGACTGTTTGAGGGTCCTAATTATAGTTATAAATTGTTGCAAATTCAGGTGTTCGGTTAGAGGGATCGTACTAGTTTTGCGTGTTGGTTATCGCGGCGATTCAGGTGAGTTTCACTGTACGTGCTTTATTTTATTGTGAATGTATATATGCATAATTTGTGTGTGAGTTACACTACGTGTACTCTTTTCCGTTATGTATGTATGTATTGTGATTGTGTGTGTGAAAGGGAACCACATGCCCTTGATGAGTTGTGGGGGCGGACTCGCGTCCTAAGCTGGCGAGAAAAAGGGAACCACATGCCCTTGGTGAGTTGTGGGGGCCGACCCGTGTCCAAACTGACGGGAGAAAGGGAACCACATGCCCTTAGTGAGTTGTGGGGGCCGACCCGTGTCCAAACTGACGGGAGCTTTATGACCGCATGAGAGTCGATTATTGTTTGGCATTATTGGTTGGTTATTTGTTGGAATTATCGTTGAAATTATTGCATTGGAAATTTTGAATTGGTATATGATTGTTGTTGTGATTGTGATGGCACCGATTATGGTATGTGCGTGCATGGTAATATAAGGTACGTGCGGTGCTTGCTCACTAAGCTTATAGCTTACCCTTTAGTTGTTTCCCCTTTTTTTTAGGTTCGGGATTGGGTGTGGACAAAGGCAAGGCTCCGCTTTGAGGCTAGCTGCGAGGATGGTTCCGACAAGTGAATTGGATATTTTCTTAATATAATTATTGGAACATAAATATTTGTAATTAATTATTTCTTGCGGGATAACTGTAATAAATCTATTTAACGTTTCCGTAACTTGAATGTTATTTTTAGTTATAATGGTGAAAATGTGGTTTATATTCTTAAAATTACTAGTTAATATTATTTTCGAAATACTGGTGTTACATAAGGTTAGATTTTCTGGAGTTTTTCTTGAAGATTTGAAGATAGATAGATGAGATATGAAGGTGATGAGAGAAAGATGAGAGAGAGAAGTTGGAAATAAAAGAAAGTCTTGCAAAATGAATTCTATTAAAAGAGAAAAAGGTTTTTATATGGTTAAGAGAGAGGGTGGTGACCAACACCTAGTGGGCCCCACACCCATCAAATAAGTTTTTTTTTATATATAAAAAGTTAGCCCAAAAATCAGATAAAATGCAACGGGTTTTCCGGTTCGGAACGATTTTCCGCTAAATGCAACTTTTTGACGTTAAATTCTATAAAAATGAAATATTTGATACTTTGTACTACAAAACATAATAAATTATATAGATTAGACTTTAGTTGGATAGCGTTGGCATTATACAAGGTGTTTCAGACGGCTTAAGGCCCAAATTGGACTTTCTACGCAATATTTGGGATTTCTAAGTTATTACTTGAAATTCTAACAAGATTCTGCCTATTTCATTCTAGATAGATTCTAATGAGGTATTTAATATAATGCTAATGAGTGCTTAACAGATTGCTAACCTGAGAACTGGAATTTGGTGGGTGTCACACCAAATTCGTAATCCACGCTTAATTATAAGGTTTATGACTTATAAGGGTAACAAATTATTCGTTTTATACACATAATACCAATGAATTATTTTTTGTTCAAATGGACACCATCGAACTATTTTTTTTGTACACATTATACCATCGCAACCGGGAATAGCCGGTTATGACGTGGATTTGTACACATTATACCATTGAACTATTTTTTTTGTACACATTATACCATTAACCTTTGATATGTTTACAAAAAAAGTGGCAATGACTAGGCATTCTCTTCTTCTTCATCTTCAAGACACCACCACTACCACAACCATTACCTCCACCTCCCTCCTTCTCCTCCACCACTCTCCATTTCTCCTTCGCAAACTAAAATCCATTTCTCCACCGGAGTTCCTTAACGACGAAGGCATACTCATGGACTTCTTGCCGAAAAAGGAAAAACCCACCACCAACAACAACAAGGTTTCTTCCACTGGATTTTACGGGTTTGGGTCGAATCTGAGTTCTTCGGTGGACTCCGTCATAGGTTCCACCGAGACAGAGAGTGACGAAGAGGATTACCTCACCGGGTTGATCCGAAAGCTCCGTAACAGCACTCTTTCAAGACGATTTCTGAAAATCAGATTTCAATTTCAAGGTATGCATAAAACATGTGTTTAAGGAATTGTCACTTTTTTGTAAACATATCAAAGGTTAGTGTTTAATGTGTACAAAAAAAGAGTTCAATGGTATAATGTGTACAAAAAAATAGTTCAATAATATAATGTGTACAAATCCACGTCAAAAACCGGCTATTCCCGGTTGTCATGGTATAATGTGTACAAAAAAAATAGTTCAATGGTGTCCATTTGAACAAAAGATAATTCATTGGTATTATGTGTACAAAACGAATAGTTTGTTACCTTTATAAGTCATAAACCCTTAATTATATTAGCAATTAAGATTTTTAATGTATCAAATATCTCAACAAATGTTTAAACTATATCTTATCTCAATTCTTGGTCAGAGGTACCACAAACAGTCAGAGCTATATCTTATCTCAATTATCAAGTAATCACACTCAATCTCTTATTTTGGTAAGAGGTCCTCACCAGGTTCGTGTCGTTCGGGTTCGAGTCAGTTTCGTGACCCGATTCCAGCCCATTTATTTTCGTATCATGTTCGGGTCGGTTCGTGTTTTTTTTTGGGTCGGGTTTGTGTCGAGTTTAGTGTCGACCCATTTCGGCCAAATGTGTTTGACGAGTATTTTATTTTTCCATGTTTTTTGTTCGGGTTCGGGTTGGGTTCGTGACGACCTATTTCGGCCAAATGTGTTCGACGAGTATTTTTTCGTTTTCCGAATACGGTTTTCGTTATAAGTTTTTCAAATTCCTTATTTGTTTCTAACTTTTGGTAAAACTAAAATAAAATTATAATGATTATCAAACCAAGTAACAAACCTACCGAAATGTCTAAATCACTATACAATTATAGTCATAAAAATAAAATCATGTTTAAAAATTTAAAAAAAAAAAACGGGTCAAACAGGTCAAAACCTTGTTGGCCGGTCAACCCGAACCCGACCCAATTTTTTTCTCGTGTCAACTTCGTGTCGACCCGTTTCGGGTTCGAGTCAGGTTTGTTAAATTTAGTTGACGCGCAAAAAAATTGGCTGACACGCGATTTTTTTTTTCTATGAACCCATATCCCATCTATTCCTTTTTTTCTTTGTCTTTTAGCCAAATCGGCTAAATTTAACGGACTTGGGTATTTTATAACGAAATGGTGACTATAGAGTGCAAAATGAGAAAGAGTTTGGCTAGTAAGCAAGCACTCTTTTGATCCTACTAGAAAAGGAATTTTGAAAACTAAAAGAAACCAAAATTCTGATTTTTTGATATCCTTTTTCTCATACCCTACTTTTTAACTTATCTATAGATGAAAGAACCATTATCGGATTAAGTATGTGTTTGGCAAAAATAAGCTAGCTTAAACTAGTCCATCCAAACATGTATCGTAAACTAGCTTATTGAAACGCTAGTTTGAGTAGCTTTTTAGGAGCTTTCTGTAGTTTCTTTTTTCTATTATACCCTTACTAATATTAATTATTATACCCCAAAGTAATCTTTATGATCGTTTTAGCATACTCATGAGCTAGAAGATGAAATATTTTTTTAGTTCTTGTTTGATCTTGAAGATGAAATATTAACTTTCGTATTGAAGTTAAGTGAAATACTAAGGGAAAGTGATGCTAAAAACAAATGTGCCTAGCTTTTGTGTTTTGTTTTACAAGTGAAATACAAGCTTGCATATTGCAATGGTGAAATAGTAAGTGGTCAAAACAAAAGTTTCATTGGTGAACATTACTGATGGTCATGGAATATGTATTTAAAACTAAAAGTTCACCAGTGGAACTAGTTGTGATTTAGCACAAGTAATGGGAAAAATTTCAAACATTTATACGAAAGTAGTAATCAACATAGTTTGTTTCACTAATGAAACCATATTTCAGATTTCATAGTAATGGAAATTGTTGCATTTGATATGCAGCCAACTCCTCCGCATTTGAATTCGGCTGCTGTTGTGGTTGAGGTGGCGACTGCAGCGGTAACTATTGATACATGACCTGTTGTTGATATTGCATTGTAGACAACTCCGGCACATTAAACGACGCATTCGGCTGCTGTTGTGGTTGAGGTGGCGACTGCAGCGGTAACTTTTGATACATGACCTGTTGTTGATATTGCGTTGTAGGCAACTCCAGCACATTAAACGGCGCATTCGGCTGCTGTTGTGGTTGAGGTGGCGACTGCAGCGGTAACTGTTGATACATCAGCGGCACCTGTTGTCGATATTGCGTTGTAGCCGCATTAAACAGCGCATTCTGCTGTTGTGGTTGTTGTGGCGACTGCAGCGGAAACTGTTGATTTTGTTGATACAACAGCGGAAACTGTTGATACATGACCGGTTGTTGATATTGCGTTGTAGACAACTCCGACACATTAAACGGCGCATTCGGCTGCTATTGTGGTTGCAGCGGTAACTGTTGATACATCAGCGGCACCTGTTGATATTGCGTTGTAGCTAACTCCTCCGCATTAAACAGCGCATTCGGCTGCTGTTGCAGTTGTGGTGGCGACTGCAGCGGAAACTGTTGATTTTGTTGATACAGCAGCGGAAACTGTTGATTTTGTTGATCCAGCAGCGGAAACGGCTGTTGTTGATACTGCGCTGGCACCGGTGGTTGATTTTGTTGATCCAGCAGCGGCACCTGTGGTTGATAATGCTGATACTGCAACGGCGGCTGGTTATCCGGCGCTTGATGCATGATTGGTAGGGAAGCAACAACGGGTTGCACTTCTTGAATAACAGGACCAGTTAATGAGCTCTGTGGTGGTTGCACTTCTTGAATAACAGGACCAGTTAATGAGCTCTGTGGTGGTGGTGGTGGTACAGAACCCACCTTCTTATAAACTCTAGCAAGGATGGCCTGGGAAAAAAAACAATTGAATAATTAATTAAATAATAATTTTAGAACTAATGTAAATTATCAGTTAAAAACAATGTTTTAGAAAGAAAAGTTACCTTTGAACCGTCGTTTTTATATTGTAGCTCAAGGTATTCTTTTGAGACTGTATATTCATCTAAATACCACTCGGTTTTTTAGCTTTGTTGGGAATCAGCATTATTACTTTTTTTACTTTTGGATTCACCAACAGGAGGCTTTCCAATATGGAAGGTATACAGTGCCGTCCCTGGAGGAGGGCGGGCCAGGCGTACGCCCAGGGCCCAAAAATAATAGGGGCCCGAAATTTTTTAGAATATTATAGTACTAAAAGATTTAGTAAATAAAGTACATAAATTTTGTTAGCATATAACAAGACCTAAGTTCATTTGTACTATATTAAGGGACCAAATACTTATTATTTAATCACATTGGAAAATAAAATATTATAGTATTAAAAGATTTAGTAAATAAAGTACACAAATTTGTCGTTCAGTTTATAGTACTACTTATAATTTGTCAAAGTTTTTTATCTAGTATCAAAGTCTAAAATTACTTGCCTAGAAAATATTGATATATTCTTCATCATCCATCCCCTAATGACTCTTCTAATTATTCCATGTGCATGAATTGTATATATGTATTTATTAATTAATAAAACTCATATTTTTTTTAAAAGTTACCGATCTTATGAAAAGGTCTAACTTATATTCATATTTAAGATTCAGAAACTATAATTATGTTTTCATGTATTATCGACTTCTTTACCTAATACGAGTGCATGAATCTTAAATACACTTTTATCTCTAAAACAATATCGAGTGTTCTTGATTTACCAACTTATTTATATTGATTTACATAGAGTGTTATTCTAAATAGTCAACGTTGTAACCCAAATGATGAAATGGAGTCAATCTATATACTAAAGATATATCATAAGATGTTTTTTACGATGTTATGTAAAAATTCATATGGTAGATGATTAATTTAGAAATAGTTGTTGATTAACTTTGCATATAGGAATATTGCAAAAAAAAAAATAGTTTTACATGAATTATTAGTATTTCTTGAATTCAACGCTATTTCTTATGAGAAAAACGATACATTAGTGATCTTTTTCATACATATGAAGGGCCCAATATTTACTTCTCGCTCAGGGCCCAAAAAAGTATCAGAAACGGGCCTGAAGGTATAAGACCTCCTACTACCAATTAGGCCACTTTCGTCCTTGATGAGGTAAACTGTTGTGGTGTGCTTCCAATAGCCATTACCGGCTTTGCGATGTTTTATCGTCTCTTGACATTTTGTGAAGAAATACCACTTCTCCTCCCCTTTGGCATGGGGAAGGGACGCTGCAGATGTTGAATTTAAAAGTTATTTGAGTTCTTTGTTCGGGTAAACTAATAGTATTAAAACAATAAAAAAAAAAACTTGTCATAATGACCGGACAAGATAGGGCAAGACTAGAGATACTAAAGGATTCAACAAAAAAACTAAATAATTAAATCCATCACATCGGTTCCGAACCGGTTTCGGTTTCAAAAACGGGTACCCGCTTCGCTTCCGATGCTCACCCCTAATAAAGATTCTATTTGAATTAAAGCTACTAAAGAATTCAACGAAAAAACAAAATAATTAAAATAAAAGTGAAATTAATTAAAAGAGTAAATTACGGATTTGGTCCTTGTGGTTTGGGGGTTTTTATGGTTTTGGTTCCTAAACTTTAATAATTATGATTTGAGGGGTTTCAATTTGGGGATTTGGAGATCGGGGCTTCAATTTGAGTTTCACTTTTTGTTTTTGTTATTTAAAAAATGATAAAATAACAAAAAATATTAAAATTACTATTTTGCCCTTCCACTTAACGGAAGGGAGGTGATATTGCCACGGATCATTTTACTTCATCCACAACTATTTTTTTTAAATTACACTTTTACCCTTTCTTTTAAATGAAATTAATTACCTCTCATCCTTCCTCCACCACTAAATAAAACAGACCTCAAACCCCTTTTTACGACACCTATCACTTTTAACGCCGCTGGCCATCAACCGACTGGCGATCGTCCACCCACCGTCCCACCGACGAACCGGCTACCTCCACCAAGCTTCAATCGACAATCGATTTCCCTCTCTCTAATTAGCCAAAAAATGGCTAAAAACACAATAAACCAAATCAAGATTCCTAATCTTTTTACACAAATCAAATCAAAGCATATACATATCAAATTATAGAAACCCACATCGTAAAAAGTGTTGAAAATTAAAAGAACACGATTCCGACCTAATACCATGGATGAGAAGCAATTAATTTCTTTCAAAAGAAAGGGTAAAAGTGTAAACGTTAGGGACCAAATCTGTAATTAGCTCTAAAAAAATAGAACAAGGAGAGAAGTAGAGCAGATTCGAACTTGAGTTAGATTGATATAAGGGCATGGCAAAAGCCATCAGCATATAAATATATAGAGTGGAGAGTTAGGGTACCTCCTGTTACACTATCCGGGTCATTCCCAAATATGTTCACTTCGTGGATATAGTTTGTGCATGGTATTTTCTTATTCAAAATCCGATTAAGAAGATAATCTCGAACTAGTTGAACGTGCGAAGGTGAACCCTAATGGTAGCATGCTGTCGTCAAAAAAGTTTTCCAAATGATTTGGGTTCATCTTGATTCCTATGAAAAATTCTGCAAATGATCAAGAACAGATAATTAACACCCTTTTTGATATGATTTCAAAGAATACATGAATAATCTCAACAAAATGCCCCATAAACTTAAAGAACGTATACACACACATACAAGAACTGTTCAGATTGTTCTTCATCATTAACACTTTTTCTGATCTGATTTCAAAGAATACATGAATAAACTAAACAAAAAACCCAATAAACTTAAAGAATGTATGTTTTTAAATGGAAATAAACTCAAGAACCCAAAATTGAACTCAAGAAATTGAATAAACTTAAAGAATGTATGTTTTTAAATGGAAATAAACTCAAGAACCCAAAATTTAACTCAAGAAATTACCCAAAATTAAAACTTAAGAAATTACCCAATCAACTTAAAGAATGTATGTTTTTAAAATGATTCCCTAAATCAAGATTGTATTTTGGAGAGTACCTTCTGATTCGATGAATATGAACTTTGAAAAAAATGGAAGATGAACTATGATGCAAAAGAATTGCGATTTTGAAGCTCCATAAACCCCCGTAATTGATGTATAAAAGCCTAACAGGGGATGAAAGGGTGGAATTTATAGGAGAATGGAAAATTACAGAGTAAGGGCAAGAGTTAACGAAAGACGAGACTACCCCTCTTTTATTTATCATAAATATATTAACAATAATTTTCCTTTTTCTTCTTCTTTTTTATTTAATAAAAGAAAAAATTATCGTGATCTTAGTTTGCAGATTATAAGTGTATTATTAACACATTATGTTTGGCAAAAACTAGTTTATGATTATGTAAAATGATCAAAATGGGTATCTTTGAATTTTTAATCTCATACACAAACCCATGAATTATGTTTGATAAAGAATTGATTTCATGAATCTCGATGCATCTAATTCTAATATGCATCCATTAGTGGAGATCCTTTAAAACCCTTTTCATAGGAACCCAACCTGATGAGGCCTAGCTAGAGATGCGCAAAAGTCGGGTCGGAACCGAACCGGTTTTTTTGGCTCAAAACGAAAACCGGGTCTGGTCAGAGCCGGGCCGGGTCCGAACCGGTTCCGAACCCAAAAAACCCTACCCAGTGGACCCGGTTTCGGGTAAGAACCGAATAGGGTCTACAAAACCGGTTCTAAAAAACACTGTTTTAGATAAGCTTTTCTTTTGTATTTAAAAGTTTGAAAAGCTTTTCTAATGGTTTTAGAGAAGCTTTTACTTCCGTCAACAATCTTCCCTGTATAACGGACACGGTAGGAAAAGGTTTTAGGGAGGGTTTTAAGTGGATTTTAGGAGGGAAAGCTTACATTTAGTTACACCTTATTACATTTGTTGTGTAATTCCTTCTCTAAAACCCCTCTTTTTTCTTGTAGTGGCACCATATAATTAATTTATTATATAAAATACAGTTATAAATAATTAAAGTTATGAATATAAATCGGGTCCAGAACCGGTCTCAGAACCAGTCCGGCTAAAATTCTTAGAACCGGTCCCTAGAACCGGGTATGCCAGAACCGGTTTTCCGAATAACCGATTTCGGGTTCTTTTGATCGAGTTTGAGAGAATCGGTTTTTTTTGTGCTATCTCTAGACCTAGCCAAATAACAATATTTTTGGTCTCTTTGCAATTCATATATTTTAGGAATGAACATTGTGCTATACTTGTAATTTTTCTTACCAGGCTTGTGATTGGATCTTTCAAGACTGTTTTCAATGAGTAAAAATAGGCCCAAACCGGCCCAGGCGTTAGGGTTGAAAAAGGGTACGATCGATCTAACTTTTTTATACTGAGCTTTCGGGTTATTTCAATGCTTAATTGGGTTTTGTTAGACTATATTAAGTTTAGAGCTTTTGGATTGGGCCTAGGCCCAAACATGTACCAAAATATTTCATGGACCCTATTAAGCTTTCTAATCAAGTATTGTTACGTATTCTTAATATATATTGATATATTGACTGTGCAACGTACAACAAATCAATTAAGGTAAGGGGGTGTTTCGGTTTCTTATTTAAAACAAGAGTTTTATAAAAGAAATGTTTGGATTATCTTAAAGGAGAGGTACATATCATGTCCTAGGTACAAGTGAGTGGTGCCTCGATTGAACCCAACCCCTCACTCATTTTGCGAAGATGTCACATCTTCTTAGCTTTAGAAACTTAGGGGCTGTTTATCAAATGCTTACTCGGTAAGCGTTTACCGCATGCCTTGCCTCGGTGGGTGAGCATGGGAAGGACCCACAGTCTTGCCAGGTAAAGAGAAATGACAAGGACCAAGAATCTTACATGGTAAGTGAAGGAGAAGACTCTTACCCGGTTAGCGCTCACAAGGTAAGAGATGCTTACTAAGAATCTATTTTGATGGTTAAGGATGTTACCTAATATTCCGATAAGGTAAATAGGGTGGCGACTCTTGCCAGTAAGCACTTTTTAAGCGAGCATTTGGTAAAGACCCTTATCCTTGGAATAGGTAATTAGAAGTCTCTTTTTTTATGTGACAAATTGAATCAATATTAAATTTTAACATTGTTTAGTTGGCATGATCATGCGATGCTATTTGAGTAATATCTTTTGAAGAAGACACTGAAAAAGAAACAAAGATACGAATATTCGGTATGTTTGAACAGGGGCGGAGGGCCATAGGGGCCTTTGGGGGCCATGGCCTCCCCGATTTTTTCCTGAAATAGTATATACATAGCATATAAAATCACATCATGGTGTTCAACTAAGTTGGTTATCATTCAATGGCTCTATAGTAAACATTGCTGGTTCGAATCTCCTATGTTGCATTTTTTACTTACGGATTTTTATTCTTCCCAAAAAATTTCAAACTCTAAAGTTTCCCAATAGATTTTCATTAAAAATCCTATTATTATTTATTTATTCATTCATTTTTTTTCTTTTTAATAAAATCTCTCAAACTTCAAAACCATTCAAAGTTTGTCCAAAACATTTCATTTTTTAAATCTCTTCCAAAATAGAAAATAAAAATATTTCCTTTTCAAAATACTAAATTTTTGAAGAGTTCTTCAAATTTAAAAATTTTTATATACTTTATCTTGTTTTCTTCATTTTAAAAATTGTTTTACATGTTTTTACCAATAAGATTACCATTATCACTTAAGTTAATTGATAAGCTTGTATTCATCAAAATGCATCATATCATATACAACAATTTAACTAGTCAAAAACCTTCCAGCCTAGTAGTAAGGCTTGGGCATGGCATAGTCATGAACCCGAGCTCGAATCCTAGGGGGAGCGTCGGCGACATTTAAGTGAGGCCATGTTTAGCCTCCAAATATATATTTTTTCCCAAATTTCTACGTTCAAATTCCTTAAATTAGTATTTTTGTTTATTCTGTCTTACTAACAACCGTAAACAACAATTAAGACATCGTTTTTATTAATGTACAGAAATTGTTGAACATTTAAATAGTTGTATCATGTATGAGTTAATGTTACATTTAGTTTATTTTTGACATAAAGTACATAAGTAATATTATATAACAACCTTTTGCATGACTTTATTAAACCAAAAATTTAGGATTAGTACACCCGTCGCAACGCACGGATTATTCCACTCATTATGAATCGTTTGTCAACTTTCATCTTTTATTCAATAGAAATAGGTTTAATAATTTTGGTCATACTAATTTTTAACTAGATACAAGATCGGGAAAAAATCAATGAACCGAATGAAAATACCTCTTATTTAACAGAAAATTTCTAACAGTCCTTAAAGAGAGAAACAAAATCCACATTTGTTTTACAAAACAATGATGATCTTATGATTTCAAAATTATAAGCATCAAAAGCATCGTTTTTGACCAAAAAATAAAAATAAAATAAACTATGTTAATAGAATCCGCTAACTCAAATATATTGGTTTTTCTATAATAAATTTAATTTTCTAATAATGTAAACACATATGTTATTATTATATTATACGAAAGTTTAAATACAAACCACATCTTGGTTATGAATGTGAGGACAACTGAGAGTGCGCCACGTGGCGGCTTTGAGTGTGATTCCCTTCTTTAATTCAATGCCTTCCCATGAATCGCGCCTAGTCATCCGCCGTGAACATGACGTAGCGCCTAGTCATCCGCCACGTGTCGCGCCCTCGGTTGTCCTCACGTTCACAACCAAAAAGTGGTTTGTATTTGAACCCAACCCTATATATATAGGGTTAGGTTCCGGTGAGACCAATCTTTTTCCGTGAGACCAGTGAGACCAACATATTTTACTTGAAACTTCACATCAAAACATTTGTGAAGGTAAAAAAAGTTAAACATTCATCGTTAAATCATACAAAAAAGCACTATCGAATTTTTTTTCCAAAAAAAGATTAAAAAACAAAACCTTCACAACATTTTTTTTGTGAAGGTTCGTATTATATATATGTAACCTTTACAGAACTTGAGCTGTGAATGTATCGTTTTTTAGCTTGTTTTCGATTTTTTTTGCATCGAAAGTGATTTTTAGGTCTGCGTATTCGAGTTTTATGCACATTCACGGTGTTTTTTTTGTGAAGTTTCATACGTTAGGTATTGGTCTCACACGGTCTCACGGTAACAGCTTGGTCTCACCTGATCATAAGTCTATATATATATATATATATATATAGAGAGAGAGAGAGAGAGAGAGTAAACTTTAAATTTGGTCCTTGTGGTTTAGTAAAAACTTTGAAAATAGAACCTGAACTTTATTAGTCTAAAAAACATCTTTGTGGTTCTTCTTTTACTTTGAAAATGGTCCCTAATTACTAACTCTGTTAGTTTTATTCGTCAAGAAGAGGGGCATAATTGCCTATCTAAATTTTCCTATTTGTTTATTTTAACAAATTAAATAAAGAAAAAAAAATTAAATATATAACGTATATCTCTATCCTCATCCCCTAATTCGTTCACCGCATTGGCACAACCACTGTCGGCGACTTCCATCGCCGATTGCCACCACTGGTTTCCGCCATCGCCATAGCCATCGCCCTTACAGTTACCGGCGACCCCCTCATGTATTTCCGGTCGACGATCTTCTATAACATTGTGCAAGCCTTTAGATATTTACTCGGTATTAGTTATAACCTTTATAACATTGTGCAAAAAGGTTGATTCCGGCAATCCCAACCGGCCCACAATTGATTGTCAATACCATAATATGGGTGGGGGGGGGGGGGAACAATCATGACTCACTCAACGGTTGTGGCTATGGGAGTATTCGGACTCGAACCAAGACCATTTGATATTGTACCAACCTACTCCTACCCATTACTAATTGAGCTATATGTCATTTACAATTTTTTTTTATAATACTAATATATTGATGTAAATGTGCCTATACTTTCTTTCTGGTTTTAAAGATTGATTTTGCACGTAATTTTAATAAAAAAAAGTTATAATTGGTAATAGAACAACATCCAGTGGCGAATCTAGGAATCAAATATAGTGGGGTCCAACATGTAATAATATGAGTCAGTTGTAAAAATAGACAACAGACCCAAATTTTTTTTGTTATGGGCCGGGTAATATGTTATCGGTGGTAGGAGGAAAAGCGGGAGAGAAACACATGATGTCGATCACTATCAGACGTGAAAATCTGTTGATTTACGTTAATTGCTAGCTACCAACCGGTGCGCGTTGCGGTGCGAATCATCTCGAATTTGAAACCGATAACTCGAAAGATTAATCTAAAGTTAATAACGTGTAAAATGTACAAAATTAAAAGAATATGGATACATCACTGTTGAAAAATCACAATTATATATTTATCATATTTTACAATATTATTAAGTTAAAGAAATATTGAATGATGAAATTATTTTCAAATTATCGAAAAGCATTTTATAATGTATTAAAGTTAATCTATGATTATGTATTTTAAATATTGGTTTAAAATGGAAAATAAGAATGTGAGAATATAAAACTAATTATTTCATATACATATTTCTGATATTTAACACTATGATTAAATAAAAAAATGTTCAATATTGGACTCATTTCGAAGGTATTTACGAGACGGTTACAATGATATAATTTGTTAAAGAAGAAACATATTTTTTAATTCATTTTACTTTGTATATGATTATTTGTGTTAATATGATAAAGATATAAAATGAAAAATGAAAAAGTAAGGGATTAATAGTAAATTAAATGATTAATTACAAGGGTACTAAGTGTAATTTATAAATGAAAAACAAAATTTGAACGTGGGTTAAGAGAGATTTATGGGAAGTGGGTTGTATATGATTTAACAAGTTGTACATTAAGCTTTAGAATGTATACCTCTTAATTTTTCAAGAATAACCATAGTATATAGATTAACGAAAATTGAAAACTGTGAAGTGTAAGTCTATTGTTCTTAAATTCTTGTGGGGTCATTTTTATAATTTTAAAGTGGTCCAAGATAAAACTATAACTATATCAATAAAAAAAAAAATTATAGGGTCCACACACCTCATTCTTCAAAATAGACAACACCTCAAAACATATTTTAATGAAACAAAATTGTAACCATTTATGTATAATAATTAAATTTACCGTAAACTATTGTTAATACACAAATTAATAAAAGTTACTTAAAATCATATGAACATATGAATTTTCTAGACGATCTAAAGTCAAAAGTTGTTAGTATGTTTTTTTCTGAAGTTGGAGACGATATATGGCGTCATAAATTGTGATTAAGTACATGCACTAGGTACATCTTTATAATATAGATGTCGATATGCATGTGGAAAAGATAAAATCAGTAAAGTGATAGTCATTTATACGATAAATCACAAATCATGTCTAGCGTAGTTGGTCTTCTTAAGGACGGTAACATCTTCGAAAGAACTGTGGATGGTATCCTAGTCCACCCAGGTTCGAATCCAAAGGGAGTTAATTGAGGGAATGAGTAGTACCTAGTCTTTGGGCTGATCCAATTATAGACTGCAGAGCCGCGCCCCCAACACCCAGTCAAATACTGTGGATGGGCACTAGGTCCAACGTAAGTTGGGCCATGACAACGACGGATTAGTGGGCTGCATGTAGATGTTCGATACCGTCAGGGAGGCGTGCATGCACATATGTGTGTGTGTTCGTGATAGTCGTTCTTTAGTTCGATGCCGCTCTGCTTTCCAAAAAAATTATACGATAAATGGAAGTTTGATATGGAAAGAGTGACGATTATCAACAATCTTTTAAAATCAAATTTTAATATTATTATTTTTAATTGATTAAGTAAAATAAAAAGTATCTATAGCATTCAAACTCCAAAGATACCATGGCCGATCGTAAAAAGATCACAGCGCCGGAGCTTCCACCCGAGATACTGTTATTCCAAATACTACCAAGGCTGCCCGCCAAATCCTTACTCCGTTTCAAGTGTGTTTGCAAGCAATGGAGGTCCTTCCTAACAACACCCTTGTTTGCCAAGATCCAACTCCACCGTGCAACCACTGTCGACTACCATGAAAAACTTATTTTCTGTATTCGAGGATCAACGTCACGATGCAAATTCCTGACCATCGATTGCGAAGATGGTTTAATCGCCCCGCCTCGTTATTGCCCGTTCCCTGGCAATACTGCGGCCACAATAACGTCTTCCGTAAATGGACTCGCATGCGTAGACATATGGAACAACGCTAAAGCTTTATCTGATTTAATATTATGGAATCCGTTAACAGACGAGTATAAAACATTACCTAGACCCGTTGATGGAAAATGCTACAGCATACCTTTTTTTGTGCATGAGTTGTGTTACACTTGTACCGATGACGACTACAAGATTCTACGTATAAACGTTGATGGCAAAGTTTATATATACTCATTGAAATCCGACTCATGGAGAAACCTTGAGTCAAAATTGGACAACCCTGGACACATACCCTATGTTGGTGATCATCATAATTTGTTGGATGAAAAACTCCATTTATTAATGTATCTCGGGACAAGATACGTAATTATAAGGCTCGACTTGAAGACGGAAAAGTTCACAAAAATAGCGGTTCCCTCTACTTGTCCAAATGGGTCATGTTTGAAGTTTGTGGTTGTAAAGGGTTGCATTCGTGTGACGATTTGTAAAGTAGATTTTTTCTCTGGAACATGGACCATCGAGGAATGGCAGCTGGATGGAGATGGTAGTTGGATGAAAGTGGTGAATAGTATTTGTTCAGTACAGGACTCGTCTTTTCTGGGGCCGATGTATTTGCTGAGGAATGGAAATTGGGTCATGTGTAACAAGGAGGGCATTTGCAAAGTAGACCCGAAGAAGAACGTCAAGAAGCACTTGTCTAGTTCTAGTCCCTTCATCGGTTCGTATCAGGTAGGAATTTGCATCGAGACTTTTGTGTCACCCAATCAATATGTTCATTGATCGCTACTAACTAATAGCTTCCTTCAATTCATTTTCTAGATACTTGCTTTTGTTTTCCTATCTTATTCATCTATATACGGAAATTGAATTAGATATTGCTCTTGCATCTAAATAGAACTCCCTAATGTTCTTGTGCATTATAAGGTTAGAGGGGCGTTCAAATACAAGTCGTCTAGATTATGAAGCCGATGTAACCCACATATCCACCGTTCGGTTTTTTTTTTTTTTTTTTTGTATTTTTAAGTTAAGGGTAGTTACAATGGATCAAATGGTAATCGGTTTGATCTGATCGGACACACATTTAACCCCTCCAAACTGGATAAAATCCGATCTGGATTTTTGAAAAACCAGTTTTGGAGTCAGATCAAAAAACTGGATCGAATTAAAATCGGGGATTGTTGTGCATCTCTAGTTATGAGTCATGATTCAATTAGATTTTGACCATCACACCATTGTAGATCTAGAGGCCCGACCTCATGACCACCAAGACCCGTATAACTTCCACCTATTACGTTTATATAGACTTAATTAGGGGCTAATTCGTTTTTCCAAAAATACCTCTTAAAACCTCTTAAGTGTGAAAATCAAGAGGTTTGCAGACATAAAATTACAAAACTATTTGTTTATTTGTAAGAAGACGACTGAAAACCTCTTCTTGTCCTTATAAATTTTAAGAGGTGTACCATCCACCTGTTGTTTTTAAATGTAAAATAAGATTTAGACTTCAAAATTAAAACATCTTAAAAAACAAAGGACACCTTAGTCATGAATTACTTAATAGCAAGAACTATAAAAAAACATTGTTGGTACAAGAAAATTAGCCTCTAGATTAACCAAGGTTCTAAATAGCATGAGGTGAGGCGTGGCGGCGAGGTCAAGCCTCAAGCCTTACGAGTTACGGCGAGGCCATGGTGTTTCTCAAGGCGTGACTGAAGGCGAAAAATCTACAGATGACGACTACAAGATTTTACGTATAAACGCTGATGGCAATGTTTATATATACTCATTGAAATACGACTCATGGAGAAAGCTCGAGTCAAAAATGGACTACCCTGAACGCATACCCTATGCTGGTGATCATCATAATTTGTTGGATGAAAAACTCCATTTCTTAGTGATTCACAGGACAAGAAACTTAATTATAAGGCTCGACTTGAAGACAAAAAGGTTCACAAAGATAGCGGTTCCCTCTACTTGCCGAGATGGGATTTTGAGGTTTATGGTTGTAAAGGGTTGCATTCACTTGACGATTTTTAAAGCAGATTTATCTTCTAGAACATGGACCATCGAGGAATGGCGGATGGATGGAGATGGAAGTTGGACGAAAGTGGTAAATAGTATTTGTTCAATACAGGACTCGTCTTTTCTGGGACCGTTGTATTTGACGAGGAATGGAAACTGGCTCATGAGTACCAAGAACGGCATTGGCAAAGTAGACCCAAAGAAGAACGCCAAGGACCACTTGTCTTCAAGTACTCCCCTCGCCGTTTATCAGAAAGGAATTTACATAGAGACTTTTGTGTCACCCAATCAATATACTCATTGATTGCTAGTAACTAACAGCTTCCTTCAATTCTTTTTGGCATGTACTTGCTTTTGTTTTCCTATCTCATTCATCTATATACGGAAATTGAATTAAATATTGTTTTTGCATCTAAATAGAACTCCCGAATGTTTTTTTTTTGGAAGGGTGTCCGACTAATCCTCGGCAATTTTGGAGGCTAAACATGGTCTCGCTTGAATGTCGCCAACCTGCAGCTTCCAGGGCTCGAACTCGGGTTCATGACTATGTCATGCCCAAGCCTTACCACTAGGCTGGAAGGTCTTTGACTAGAACTCCCGAATGTTCTTGTGCATTATAAGGTTAGAGGAGCGTTCAAATACAACTCCTCTAGATTATGAAGCCGATGTAACCCGCCTATCCACCATTCAGTTTTTTTTTTTTTTGTGATTAAGAAACATCTGTATGATTTTTATTTTTTTTGGAAGGGTGTCCGGGCCAAAGGCCGACTAATCCCTGGCAATTTTGAGGGCTAAACATGGCCCCACTTAAATGTCCACAAACTGCCCACGAGAAGGCTCGAACTCGGTTAGGACGCTATGAACCCCCGAGCGATAACCAATCCGTCACAACCCTGCAACAACAATTGTATGAATTTGGATGCCAAAGTTAAGGCATCGTCAAAAGTAATAGACATTGAAGGACTGGCCTCCATAAAGTTTTAAAAAGAAATTGCATTCTTATGTTATAAAATAATATAACTTTATATTTTTTTTGACGTCCAAAAATTCATGATTAAATTGTTGAGCTCCTGTTACAAAAGCTTCTAGATCTACTATTACAAACTTTAATTTTTACACTACTAAAGACTAGAAAGAAGCATAGATTATGAAATTTGTCAACATGTCTAACCACGAATTCGAATCAATTGAGTTTAAAATTAATCAATCGTTGGTCACTAAGGTTAAGTTATGATTTGATTAGATTAAGCAAGTAATTGGGTAACCATAGACCAAGGTAAAAATGAGCATATTAGTCTTAGCAACATACCTCACTAAAATATAGAAAATGGTTGTCTTAAGAACCAAACAAAATATGAAGAAAGGTTGTGGTATGAGAAGAGTTAAGATGAGAAGAGTAACAAGAGATATGAACCATTGATCATTTTTAATCTCAGACACAAACCCATGAATTATGTTTGATAAAGAATTGATTTCATGAATCTCGATGCATCTAATTCTAATGTGCATCCATTAGTGGAGATCCTTTATAACCCTTTTCATAGGAACCCAACCTGATGAGGCCTAGCTAGAGATGCACAAAAGCCGGGTCGGAACCGAACCGGTTTTTTGGCCCAAAACGAAAATCGGGTCTGGTGAGAACCGGGGGTCGGGTCCGAACCGGTTCGAACCCAAAAACCTTGCCCGGTGGAACCGGTTCCGGGTAAGAACTGAATCGGTTCTAAAAAACACTGTTTTTCCCCCTATTATACACTACAAGAAAAAAGATCTTCAGAAAAGTATTTAAAAGCTTGAAAATCTTCTCTAAAGGTTTTAGAGAAGCTTTTACTTCCGTGAACAATCTTCCCCATGTAACGGATATGGTAGGAAAAGGTTTCAGGAAGGGTTTTAGGGAGAAAAAACTTACATTTAGTTACACTTATTACATTTGTTGTGTAGTTCCTTCTCGAAAACCCCTCTTTTTTCTTGTAGCGACTACCATATAATTAATTTATTAAATAAAATACAGTTATAAATAATTAAACTTATAAATATAAATCGGGTCTTCAAATCGGGTCCGGAACCGGGTCCCGAGAACCGGTCCCCAAAACCGGGTGTGGTAAGACCCGAACCGGGTATGCCGGAACCGGTTTTCCGAAGAACCGATTTCGGGTTCTTTTGATCGAGTTCGAGAGAATCGTTTTTTTTTTGTGCTATCTCTAGACCTAGCCAAATAACAATATTTTTGGTCTCTTTGCAATTTATATATTTTAGGACCCATTAAATGACAATGAATGAACATTGTGCTAGACATGTAAATTTTATTTTCAGGCTTCGGATTGGGTCTTTCAAGACCGTTTTCAGTGAGTAAAAATAGGCCCAAACCGGCCCAGGCGTTAGGGTTGAAAAAGGGTACGCGATCGATCTAACTTTTTTTTAATGAGCTTTCGGGTTATTTCAATGCTTAACTAGTTAATGGCTCGTGTAATACACGGACAATTTAAACATATTGTTTTAGTTTCTAATAAGAATTAACATTTGCATTATAAAGTTCACCAATAATTCATCACAAATCAAACGTAATATCCAATCTATATCTATATTATATATTAAAAGAAGGTATTAGCTGACATCATCAATATGAAATTGAGCCATTTTATTGGACAATTAATTAAAATACATCAATTGATGATGTCATCATGCATATCTATTTTTTTCTTTTTCAAATACCATATTAATACCTATAAATTCCATTTTATGTAACTACAAATATGGAAAAATTATTTTTCAAAACTCACATACCTAAAATTCCTCACTAATTTATTAATTTCCCTTTCATAATTTACATTTTCTATCCTTAAAGTTATTTGCTTAATTTACTTTTAATCCCTTAGTTTTTCAATTTTCACTTTACATCGTTGTCATATTAACGTAAATAAATATATATGAATTAAAACCATTTAAGTTTTTTGTTTTTCTTTTCTATAAATTACATCATTATAATTATCTCGACGATACCTTCAAAACGAGTATAATATTGAATATTTTTTAAATTTATTTATATTATTAAATATTAAAAATAGATATAAATGTGAACTTTATAATGCAAATGTTAATTCTTATTAGAAACTAAAACAATATGTTTAAATTGTTCGTGTATTGCACGGACCATTAACTAGTTAATAATATAAATATGACTTAGTTGATAAAAGAAACATTAATGATTTAGTTTAATCATAACCATTTAAGAAATTATATATATAACATTTAAATTAATTTTTTTCAATCGTTTATTTAAAGCTTTTTTTGAAATTGAGTAAGTAGAAAATAACTATTTAGTAAAAATAATTCTAATTAATCAACGATTTAAATGAAAAAAAAAAGAAATTACCCTTGCTTTATTATTAAATATTTTAGTTATCTAATAGTTGTTAAAATATCTGAAATTGAAAATTATAATTCTTTTGTCAAAAGATTCAGATTTCGTGAATAATTGTAAACCGGGAGGGATTCAGGAATATATTATGTAGTGTTTTTGATTTGTAGGGTTTTAAAAAAATCAATATTTATAAATAATCTATAAAATTAGTAAGATTAAAAGAATGAAATCTTTAATTTCAAGAATGTCAACAACATGATTTTAAATAAAATAAATTTTCATTATTTATAAATAGTCTATAAAAATTGTTAGATTAAAAATAGGAATCTTTAAGTTTCAAAAATATCAACAATAGAATTGTAATAAAATGTAAACAAGTTAATTTATATCTATTTTTAATATTTAATAATATAAATAATTTAAAAAATGTTCAATATTATACTCATTTTGAAAGTATCGTCGAGACGATTATAATAGTGTAATTTATAGAAAATAAAAGCAAAAAACTTAAATGGTTTCAATTCATATATATTATTTACGTTAATATGATAAGTAATGTAAAATAGAAAAATGAAAAAAATTAAGGGGTAAAAATTAATTTAATCAAATAATTCTATGGATACAAAATGTAAATTATAAAAAGAAAATTAATAAATTAATGAGAAATTTTTGGTAAGTGAATTTTGGAAAATAATTTTTCCATATATGTAGTTACAAAAAATTGAATTTATAGCTATTAATATGGTATTAAAAATTGAAAAAAAATTCATATACATGATGACATCATCAATTGTTGTATTTTAATTAATTGACCAATCAAATGGCTCAATTTCGTATTGATGATGTCAGCCAAAACTTTCTTTTAATATATAATATAATATAGATTGGGTTTGTCATACTATTTTTAGTTTAGAGCTTTTGGATTGTGCCTAGGCCCAAACATGTACCAAAATATTTCATGGACCCTATTAAGCTTTCTAATCAAGTATTATTACGTATTCTTAATATTAGTTAGCAACTCAAAAATCAGATTAATGATTCCAGATTTCAGGGATACTTCTCAAATTAAAAAACCCAACAATTGATAAATCTGGTCAATCTGAAATTCCACAAATGACTCGTGCCCACAAAACTTTGGGCTTTTTTTCTTGGGGAAAATACTCCAAAATGTATCAAACTATACCCGAAATGTTATTGTGTATATCCATCTTTCAAAAATATTTTTTGATGTATCAAACTTTAATTTTTCTGTTATTGTGTGTATTGAGTGACTTGTAACCTGCTGAGCAGGTCACCTCCACCGGAAAACCGCCGCCGGAAACCACTGTCGTTGCCAGAAACCGCCACCGGAGAGCACCGTCGTTGCCGGAAACCAGGGGCGGACATAGGTGTTAACACATGGGGGCACAGGCCCCCACTTAAATAAAAAAAGTACCATTTTTTAGTATAGAAATATATGGTTTTTCATTTTTCTAACTTAGTTCCCCCACTAATTTTTCGTCAAGGTCCCCACCAACCGAAAAAACATCTTCAAATCAACTAAAAATCGGGAAAAAAAAAACTCTTGAAATCAACCAAAAAAACCTTAAGCATCCCTCAAAATCGATAGAAAAACTAAAAATCTCTTATATCAACCAAAATGATTTAAAAATCAATCAAAATAGTGGAATTAGGTTAAAAACACATCGAACGACTTTACATGTCTTTAATTTACTTTAAAAAGTGCCCCCACCAAAAAAAATTCCTAGATCCGCCACTGCCGGAAACCACCGCCGAAGACCACCGTCGTTGCCGGAAACACCACCACCACCCTCCACCATCACCCATCTCCACCATCACCCACCTCCACCGTGTACCACCCACCTCCATCATGTCGGAAACCACCATCAACCACCTCCACCGTGTACCACCCATCTCCACCGTGCCGGAAACCACCATCGTCGACTTCCAACCACCACCATTTTTTATCTCCGGCCACCACCACCACCACCATCTTCCATCTCCGACCACCACCACCACCACCAACGTCCATCTCCGACCACCACCACCAACCTCCAACCACCACTATCGTCCATATCCGACCCAAAACCACCACCCAGAAGCACCATACTAGAACCACCATCGCCGCCGCCCCAGCACCTTCGGCCGCCGTCACAACTGCAGGTGACCGGTTGTTGACCGGTCACACAAGTCGCGATACACACAATAGCAAAAAAATATAAATTTTGATACATCAACAAACATTTTTGAAAGGTGGATACACACAATAACATTTCGTATATAGTTTATTTTGTAGTAATTTCCCTTTTTTTCATCTTCTTGTATTTGCTCAAGATTTGGGCTGAAATTGGGTTCACACTGCACACTGCACAGTGCACACAACCAAATTAATTTTCTTTCTTTTTTTTTTTTGTTCTTTTCTTTTGTTGTTGCCCGCCAACACCCAAACGAGATGTAATGCAAACCAATTTAAAATTTATTTTTCTTTCTTTGCATTTTAAATGGCTACATAAAACCTATTCGAATTATTTTTTTTCGATTTCGATTGGATTTTTCTCACACCTAATAAAATAGAAATAAACTAATAAATAAATTAACAAACAAGTCATTAACCAAAACATGTACATCTTTAGACATTTACTTTGGAATCAGTTATAAATTTTTATAATATTGTGCAAAAAGGTTTACTCCGGCAAGCGGCTCACAATCGATTATCAATATCATAATATGGGAGCATTCCTGACTCATTCAGCGATTATAGCTATGGAATTTAGTATTTGATATTATACCCAGAGGCGAATCACAATGGTGGCAATGGGGGGCATGGCCCCCTCGTTTTTTTAAATGTTTGATAGGCATTATTTTGTATAGAAATTAATTTTCACTTGGCCCTTTTATTTTGGCCCCCGTAGCTTCAAAGGTTTTTGATTTCTAATTTCTTATGGATTGTGACAAGAAGAAGGAATAAAAAGTTAAGAGCAAAATTGTACAAAAATAAAATAAAGTTTAAAGCTTTTGAATTATCTAGTAAGTTGCTTTTACAATGACAATTCATGTTGGAGCCTAAGATAAACAAGCACCCATAATGTATTTTATAAAACCAAAGTTTATATGATCACACAAAAAGTCTTATCTAAAAATGTTACAATAAGTATATCATATGTTTTTGAGCCTCGTAAAAAAGTTTTTCAAAATAAATTGTCGTAATAACTTTCTATAGGATGCTTTTGAAAAGTGTTCTAATTCTATGAACTCGTTCTTTTAAAGGATACTTTTGTTTATAGGACATTTTTTCCCTAATAGTGTCCTATAAAATAATTAATAGAACGTTTTATTTAAGAGTATTCTAAAAAAACTTTTTACGAGAACGTGAGAAGTTTTTTTATATACAAAAAGTTAACATTTTCGTATGAACCTGCTTCGTCTATATGACAAGTAAAAAAGGTAAGGTTTGGCCCCCGAGTTTAAAGGGGTTGTGTTTCGCCCCTGATTATACCAACCTACTCCTACCCATTACTAACTCAACTACACACTATTGACATTTTTTTTATTAAATTGTTAATAATTAATATATTGATGTAAATGTGCCTATGCTTTCTTTCTGTTCAAAAGAATAATTTTACATGTAATTTTAACAAAACAAAAAAAGTTATAATTGATAATAGACTCAAAACATCTATACTATATATCAAAAGAAGACTTTCGCTGACATCATCAAAATGAAACTGAGCGATTTGATTGGCCAATAAAAGAAAATATTTTAATTAATGATGTCATCATCTATTTATTTTTTTTATTTTTTCAATTAATAAGTATAACTACCTAAATTAAGCTGATTTATTACTTAATTTATCCTATATAATTTACATTTTATATCCTTATATTTATTTGATTAAATTATTTTTTATCCTTTAGTTTTTCATTTTTCACATATTTAATTTAGTTTGGATTTAAGTTTTTAGATAATTTTAAGTCATAACAATTTAAATAAGTCAAGTCAAACATATTCATTTATTTTATTTCTAATTAAATTATAAATATCAAATATTTGATTTCACATTTAATAATTAAGTAATTAACTAGAGTCTTCTAATGTATAATATTATAAAACAATATTAATTTTAAATAATCAAATATTAATATACAATCTATATCTATACTATATACTAAAAGAAGGTTTTTGCTGATATCATTAATGTGAAATTAATCTATTTTATTGGTTAATTAAATAAAATACATCAATTAATGATGTCATCATGTATATTTATTTTTTTCCCTTTTTTTAATACTATATTAATCTATACTATATATAAAAGCAAATAAATCAATATGACAGTTTCTTTTGTTCAACATTTCATTTTACACATTTACACTTTGTACCCCATAGTTAGTTATTAAATCTTATTTTAATCCTTTATTTTTTTCATTTTCTATTTTAAACCCTTATCATATAATCTAAATAATCATATATTATGAACTAAAATTTATATTAAAATTACGTTTTTTTTAACAAATTATACCATTATAATCGTCTCGTCAATACCTTCGAAATAAGCCCAATATTGAATATTTTTAATTCAATTATATTATATATTCTATTATATAAAGATAATAATTTTATTTTAATTTTCAAGATTGACTATTAAATAAACCATTAGGAGGTTAATTGATTGAACACATATGATTAAATTGATGTTTACAGTGGTGTATATAAAAATCGAGCAATTGATACATACTTCGCGCTGCAACGCGCGCGGGTACGTTTCTAGTACCTATAAATATGGTTTTTGTAACTAACAAATATGAAAAAATTATTTTCCAAAATTCACTTACCTAAAATTTCTTATTAATTTATTAGTTTTCAATTAATATTTTACATTTTCTATCCTTAAAATTATTTTGATTAAATTACTTTTTATCACTTAGTTTTTCAATTTTCAATATACATCCTTATCATATTAACGTAAATAATATATATGAATTAAAATGTATTAATTTTTTTAGCTATAAATTACACAATTATAATCGTCTCGACGATACCTTTAAAATGAGTCTAATATTGAGTATTTTTTTAATTTATTTATGTTATTAAATAATAAAAATACATATAAATTAACTTGTTTACATTTTATTACAATTCTATTCTTGATATTTTTGAATTTTAAAGATTCTGTTTTTAATAAAACTATTTTTATAGATTATTTATAAATAATAAAATTTTATTTTATTTAAAAGTTATTGTTAATATTTTTGAAATTTAAAGATTTCATTCTTTTAATCTAACTATTCTTATATATTATTTATAAATAATGATTTTTTTAAAACTCTACAAATAAAAAACACTACATATTTTATTTTTGAATCCCTCCAGCTTTAAAATCATTCACGAAATTTGAATCATTCAACAAAAAAATTATAAATTTTCAATTTTAGATATTTTAACAACTATTAGATGACTACAATATTTAATAATAAAGCAAGAGTAATTTGTTTTTTCATCCATTTAAATCGTCGATTAATAAGAATTATCTTTACTAAATAATCATTTTCTAGTTACTCAATTTTAAATAAAGCTTTGAATAAATGATTGGAATAAAAATAATTAAATGTTATATATATAGTTTCTAAATGGCTATGATTAAACTAAACCAATAATGTTTTTTTATCAACTAAGTCATATTTATATTGTTAATTGGATATTATGTTTGATTTGTGGTGAAGTATTTGTAAACTTTATAATGCAAATGTCAATTCTTATTAAAAATTAAAACAGTATGTTTAAATCGTTCGTGTAATACACGGGCCATTACCTAGTATTTTAATAAAACAGACTTGTAACTATTCATGTATAATAATTAAATTTACCGTAAACTATTGTTAATAGACAAATTAATAAAGGTACTTAAAATCATATGAACATATGAATTTTCTAGACGATCTGAAGTCAAAAGTTGTTAGTATGTTTTTTTTTCTGTAAGTTGGAGACGATATATGGCGTCATAAATTGTGATTAAGTACATGCACTAGGTACATCTTTATAATATAGATGTCGATATGCATGTGGAAAAGATAAAATCAGTAAAGTGATAGTCATTTATACGATAAATCACAAATCATGTCTAGCGTAGTTGGTCTTCTTAAGGACGGTAACATCTTCGAAAGAACTGTGGATGGTATCCTAGTCCACCCAGGTTCGAATCCAAAGGGAGTTAATTGAGGGAATGAGTAGTACCTAGTCTTTGGGCTGATCCAATTATAGACTGCAGAGCCGCGCCCCCAACCCAGTCAAATACTGTGGATGGGCACTAGGTCCAACGTAAGTTGGGTCGGGACAACGGCGGATTAGTGGGATGCACGTAGATGTTCGATACCGTCAGGGAGGCGTGCGTGCGTATATGTATGTTCGTGATAGTCGTTCTTTAGTTCGATGCCGCTCTGCTTTCCAGAAAAATTATACGATAAATGGAAGTTTGATATGGAAAGAGTGACGATTATCAACAATCGTTTAAAATCAAACTTTGATATTATTTTTTTAATTGATTAAGTAAAATAAAAAGTATCTATTTAGCATCCAAACTCCAAAGAAAATAAAACTGATGTTGAAATTATATATATATATATATACTAGTTAACGTACCCGCGCGATGCGGCGGGTGTGAAGGATTTTAATTGTTAAGTTGAGATTTTCATCTTGGATATTTAGATATTTCACATATGTTTATATATGCCATTTAAATCTGTAAATCTCTCGTCATATAGGAATCGTTCATTAGTGGAAATCCAACTAAAATCACGTGAAATGTGGTCAAAACTCCTATTTTGCAATAGTAGGTACTCTGTTACCATTGCAAATGGTCTTATTTGATATAATTTGTATGATAAAATACAGATAAAAGATGACAAATGGAAAAGGAAGGTAAATTAGAATGTTGTACATGAACCATTTGCTTCGTTTGCAATCAATTTGATAGAAAATACAAAAAATTAAACTGTAACACGTTTTTAAAGCATATGCTCAATCTCATTGGATTGTCTCCTGTGACAAAAACATAGTTAACCAAAAGAAACCAAGAATAGTGATGACTGAATAATTGTAATACCTTAAGCAACCGCAGCTACGGCGTACAGATGGTTCTTCGTAGATCGGTGGTGTAAAACAATAATGGCCCTGTCAAAATAAAAATAAAAATGGTGCTTAGAACATGTAGGGTATGCTATTGTCTTAGATTTCAAGAATAACTAATAGCCATTTAATAAAGAAGTATAGATAACATAATGAACTTGAAAAATAATGAGAGCGAACTGTAATCCTAAATTCCTAACCCATAATCAAAATACGAAAACAGGAAAAACAAGTTAAAAGAGGCAACCGATAAAATCTGAAGATATATAAATGCATCAACAGGGCTGAATTTAGACAAATTTACAGCCTTATGCAAAAAAGGATTCTTGACTATCAAAGGAGACTACAAAAATACATGGAAAAGATAAATGATATTTTCTATTACAAAAAAGGGATAAGAGGGCCACAAAATATGCACCTGGATTACTGTTTTGGAACCAACAAAGTCTTCAATTTTCTTCGAGTCACAATCAGAACTGTGTAGTACATATAGAAAAGGAGATTTAAATAAGCTAACTTGCTTAATTATAGCTGAAATTTGAAGTTCATTTCTTACACAACTTCTTTTTTAAACAACTATGATGGTTTTATTTTACGCCTCATTTCAGTTATTTCATCTATATTTGTACAATCAAATTTGAATTTCATCAGTATGCTCCTGCAACTCATTTCTCCCATGGATGTCACACTTCCACGGTTCCACCACAAAGTTTGAGTAGCTGTAGCAAACAAGTTGACTATATGACCTCTTGGATTTTACATGTTGTCATCATATGTGCAGAAAATCTTTAGTGATATAAATGATGACAGATGGATTAGAATCAACACCATTTCTCTTTATTTGCTTCTATTGAAGATTCAAGGCTATATATGTAGAAAGATTAATTAAAAGTGTTTTTACTTAAGCACATCTTCTTAGATCTCTAAACGGTGGTTTTAAGTTAAACGAACCTGGGATTTGGGACATCGACTGCTTCTGCTCAGACTTTCAATTGCTGCATTGTATCATAGTCGTCCTCAACCTGAACGATATGGATGGCCCTGTTATAGAACATGTAGCCAGTTGCTAAGACGATTACGTACCCTAAAGATGCAATGGTGATGGTTGTCAACAATATTGGTGCTCTATGAAGATACCTACATTCAGTCGCATACAGTCATCATCTATTTTTAGCAAATTAGCTGATAAGCTGGAAGATAGCTGAAAAGCTAGTCATCTTTGGGTAAATCGTAAAATCACCTAAGAAGACACGTTGAAAAGTTAAATGAAAATATATTAGGGGCATAATTGGAAGAAGAAAAAAAGTACTCTGGTAGCTTCAAACCCTTTTTACAAATAAAACAAACACTCTTAAGTCCGCAAACCTCTTAAATGTCAGACTTAAAAAAGATTTTTAAGAGGTATTTTTTTTAAAACAAACACCCCCTAAGAGAGTGAAAAAAGTTTGAAAACATCTATCGTTGAAAAAAATGCAGACAATCAGAAGGATGGGATGAGGTATCAGGAAAGGTTAAAAGTGCAGAAAGAAAACATGCATTTTAGCAAAACCATGTCTCAAGATGCATTATAGCTAACCACATTAAATCATTAAAAACCGTAAAACAAATACTTAAATTCTAACGAAACCAAAACGAAAACCAAAAACTTTTAGACCAAATTTAAAAGATGGAAATAAGCATTCCTAAAATAAAAGCAAACTATAGACACGAAGAAGTGGAAGAAAGAGTAAAACATAAAAAATTGGAAGAAAAGGTTCTTATTCAATGTTGGGGAATATAGTTTAGGTGACTGATCAATTATTAAATATTGAATCAATTGGAGAAAGATAAGGGAATGGGTACCTGAACTTCATATAGAAGGATGATTTCACATGTTGTTTCCACTTGCTATAGTGGATCATTTGGGAGAGTTGACATCCTCAGAACAACTGTACCTGGAAATCAACTCATATAACAGAAGATTGAATGGGTTTCTTCAAGATCTAAATATGGAATGTGGTAGCAGAAACTTGAGAAGACTATTGAATCAAATCATTGATCATGAAAATCACACGTCTAAAATATATGGATCAATTGGTTATTTCAATTCAAAATCAAGACAGATTTAGACAAAAATTCTTTGAAATCAAAATCAATGGATTTGACCTAAAAGGTTAAAATGCATCTGTAATTTGAAATCAGATGTATGTACCGATTTCTAGTCTATGGTCAAAGTCAACTATGTAGAGATGTAGCTCACTCTAAACATTAACAACATTTCAAACAGAAAAATGCATATAACTCTAGTGAGTATCAAAATAAACATAACCAAATAAATCAAATGGAGGATTCCAGAATAAGAAAAGGAGGAATTCAAATCTAAACAATATGCAAACCTGCAAAACATTACATGAAAAAAAAAGGAGAGAGGAAAATGACGAAACCTGGTAGATTCAACCATGTCTCACCCTTGTATCTTCCATATAGCAAATCCAAAGCAGTAAACTCACATGATTAAGAATATAAATAAGAGTCTTATGAAAGCTAAACTTCCAAGGAAAAAACAACTAAACCTGAACTTTCATAAACATGATTAGGGTAAAAGAAAAGCGATACAAATAAAATTTTCAAGAGAGCAAACTAATACATATACGATTAGGGTAGGGTATAATTAAACTTTCAAGAAGCATGACAACTAAAAACAAAATGGTACCTTGATGGATCGATACCAGCAGAAGGAACAACACAAATGATGCATAACTGGACCAAGGAACCGTAACCTTATTGATATCATGGAAGAAATCCATGATATGCATGTCGGACCTTCTCAGTTTTGAGATTTTCAGTACCTAATTGAAAATGAACGTACATTAAAACTAAAACTCGGTTTTGAGATTCCGGTACCCAATTGGAAAGTAACTTATATTAAAATTAAGACTTACCTTCTCTTGAATCAAATGCTAATAACTTCCTGAACTTGGTACCTTCCGGCTTCTCCATACTCGGTGAAGAATTCTGTTTCAAGTTGAGTAAAGAACAACAAAACACAAGCAATTAATCGAGTATGCTAAACTACTCATTACTCTTCTTTTTAAAATACATCTTCCAAATGAGGCCAAAACATCAAACCATAAATGATACCATAAATGAGGCCAAAACAGCAAACTTTGTAATGCATCAGTGGGAAGGGCTTCAAGCAAGTTCCTCTTCTGTCAAATCCAGTGCAATCTGTGCATCAAAATGGAAAGTTATTAGTTTAGTCAAGCTTACAAGACTGACTGAAGTAAGAATTGATAAAATAACGTACACACTTGTGATAATTGGCTTGATTAGTTGCATGTGTAAGGATGTAAATGTACATATACATACATATATATGTACATATATATATATATATGTACATTGAAATTACAGATTCCTAGGAATGAAAGACATCAAAAACAAAGAAAGATGGTCATCTTTTGTTATACCTTAATTTTTTGAGTCAACCATAGACCAACAAACTTATTTCCAGATGCATCTTTCTGCTAACACTATCACCACATGCCCATTTTCTTTTAAGTCTCTGTTGAACAAATTCAAAAAGGCCAACCCCCACTTCCAGATAAAATGGATATTCTGGAATCAAGCAACAATCGTGTTACAATCCATAACCTATTAACATATCTTGCTTAAAACATATATTCGCAGGAAGGACAACAATAACAAAATCATTATTTTGAGCAACAGAAAGAACAAGAATCTCAATTGATCCAATTTAATCAAGGAAACATTGTGTTTCCTATTTGTAGTTACAATTATTACAGCCTCAACGTTGCCAATTTAACCAAGGAAAATAGAGTTTTTTAAAAGAAAAAATTACCTGAAACTGTTATTATTCGTTTCATTCTCCTCCATCCATGGAGCAGAGGACAATGAAAGTAGGAAGATGGAAGATCGTAAGGGAAACAATCGAGGGAGAGAGGAAATTGTGTCGTTGATTCAACCGTGAGCATGATTTTCTTCCCATTAAAAAAGCTAGGGTTTGCTTGGTTGCACAAAGGGGATGGAGAGAGGTTTACTGGAGAGGGGAGAAATTTGAGAGATCGTGGAGAAGAGGAGGGGGAATTTGCCAGCGACGTGGAGGAGAAGACGAACAGTTAATTTTCAATTTGATGCTTTAGGAGTTGTACGCTATGCAGTTGTCTTAAAAATTCAAGAGGTAACTCACTAACTGTAATATTCCTTTTATAAAGGAGTATAGATAATAATATAAAAAAATGACAATTTTATTAAATGAGGAGAAGAGGACCCATGTGGCAGTGGGAGAGGGAGACCTCCACTCTTTGCTACCAGGAAGGAAGCGTACTCTTCTCAACGCCTTCTATAAATTAAGCCATTAATCAAATTAAGCCCAAAGGGAATTAGAGGATTAACCACACTCTGTTTCAACCAAGCATTTGATTTCAGCTTAAAAGTAAGTTTTTTTTTTTTTTTGAAAAGTTCAAAAAAATCCAACAAATTATTCCATTTTGAATGGTTAAGTCCTTAAACAATTTTTTTAACAAAAAAATCATTAAAGTTTCTCATTTTGAATGATTAAGTCATTAAGTCATTAAACTATTCTTTTGAATGAAAAAACCATTAAACTTTTTCGTTTTGATTGTTTAAGTCCTCGAACAATTTCTTTTGGATAAATAAACCATTAAACTTTCAAAAATTGGTTACTTAGCCCCTTTTAATAAAAATAAAAAAAAATTAAATGTAACCGACTTGAAAGTTTTAAAGGTAAAATATAACTATGTTAATTTAGGTTAAACAATATAAGTAGCAAGTTTTTAGAAATTCGATGATTTATTTTGTTGAAAAAAATGTTTAGGGACTTAATCATTTAAAATGAAAAAAACTTAATGATTTCTTCATTTAAAAGAATAGTTTAGTGACCTAATCATTCAAAATGAAAATGTTTAATGGTTTTTTTGTTCAAAAAAATTGTTTAGGGACTTAACCATTCAAAATGAAATAGTTCGTTGGGTTTTTTTTGGACTTTTCCCTTTTTTTTTTGTGTGTTTTATTTGCTTCAATTCTTCATCTTAATTGTTAAGCCTTCATTCTTGATCCTTAATTGCTAGCTATATTGATTTCAATTGTCCCTCAAGTTAGCTTAAAAACTTATGAGAACCAATCGATTATTTTGAACATCTATCTTCCAGCCAATCTACTTGAATAAAGAAAATTGTGCAACATACAACAAATCAATTATTTAAAATAACTTATGCTTTTCAATTATTAATTTCTATTATTTATATCTTATTTTGGGACCCAAATTTAAATGAAGAAGAATCAGTGGGAGAACCTCTCCACCTCCATGTGGAGAGAGAGGACCTCTCCTCTACACTACTACAATGGTTATAAAATTCAGGATTCATTAACCTTCCATTGGGAATGGATGCTCTCTTATATATATATATATATATATATTGTATTTCCGATTTTGCCCTAGATCCTCTCGATTGATTTCAGCTTAAAAGTAAGTTTTTTCAGTTCTTCATCTTAATTTTTTAGCCTTCATTCTTGAGCCTTCATTGCTGGCTATATTGATTCCAATTGTCCTTTAAAAGATTTATCAGAAGCAATCGATTATTTTGAACATCTATTATATATCTTCCACCCAATGTTTAACATCTACTTGATAACTTGAATAAACAAATTTGTACAACTTATGTGTATAAAGTGTTTGGATATACTTACGATGGTGCTATAAGTTGGTTTTTAGAGGATGTTTCTGATTGCAAAAATAACTTTGTTGATAACTTGTTTTTAAATAATAAGTTAGAATGGAATGACCCTTTCAAAAACTTCTAATTTCTTAGCCTTTTCTATATGCATCAGAAGAAACCCCGGGACACACACATTGATACCATGGCCGCTCGTAAAAAGATCACACTGCCGGACCTTCCACCCGAGATATTGTTATTCCAAATACTACCAACGCTGCCGGCCAAATCCTTGCTCCGTTTCAAGTGTGTTTGCAAGCAATGGAGGTCCTTCCTAACAACATCAATCTTTACCAAGATGCAGCTCCACCATGCAACCACTGTCGACCACCATGAAAAACTTATTTTGTTTATTCGAGGATCAACGTCACGATGCAAATTCCTGACCATCGATTGCGAAGATGGTTTAATCGCCCCGCCTCGTTATTGCCCGTTCCCAGGCAATACTGCGGCGACAAAAATAACGTCTTCCGTAAATGGACTCGCATGCGTAGGCATATGGAACAACGCTAAAGCATTATCTGATATAATATTATGGAATCCGTTAACAGACGAGTATAAAACATTACCTATACCCGTTGATGGAAAATGCTACAGCATACCTTTTTTGGTGCACGAGTTGTGTTACACTTGTACCGATGACGACTACAAGATTTTACGTATAAACGTTCATGGCAATGTTTATATATACTCATTGAAATCCGACTCATGGAGAAAGCTCGAGTCAAAACTGGACCACCCTGACAGCATACCCTATGGTGATCATCATAATTTGTTGGATGAAAACCTCCATTTCTTAGTGAATCACAGGACAAGAAACTTAATTATAAGGCTCGACTTGAAGACGGAAAGGTTCACAAAGATAGCGGTTCCCTCTACTTGCCGAGATGGGCTTTTGAGGTTAATGGTTGTAAAGGGTTGCATTCACTTGACGATTTTTAAAGCAGATTTTTCTTCTAGAACATGGACCATCGAGGAATGGCGGATGGATGGAGATGGCAGTTGGACGAAAGTGGTAAATAGTATTTGTTCAATACAAGACTTGTCTTTCCTGGGACCGTTGTATTTGATGAGGAACGGAAATTGGCTCATGTGTACCAAGAACGGCATTTGCAAAGTAGACCCAAAGAAGAACACCAAGGACCACTTGTCTTCAAGTACTCCCCTTGCCATTTATCAGATAGGAATTTACATCGAGACTTTTGTGTCACCCAATCAATATACTCATTGATTGCTACTAACAGCCAGCTTCCTTCAATTTTTTCTGCACATACTTGCTTTTGTTTTCCTATCTCATTCATCTATATACGAAATTGAATTAAATATTGTTTTTGCATCTAAATAGAACTCCCGAATGTTCTTGTGCATTATAAGGTTAGAGGAGCGTTAAAATACAACTCCTCTAGATTATGAAGCCGATGTAACCCGCCTATCCACCATTCAGTTTTTTTTTTTTTTGTAACTTTGAATTAAGGATAGTCACAACGGATTTGTAAACGATAACCGGTTTGATCGGACACACTTTTAACCTCTCCAACCTGGATAAAATCCGATCCGGATTTTTGAAAAACCCAAAAAAACTGGATCAAATTAAAATCAGGTTGTTGTGCATCTCTAGTTATGAGTGATTCAATTAGATTTTGACCATCACATCATTATGTAGATCTAGGCCCGACCTCATAACCACCAAGATCTGTATAACTTCCATCTATTACATTTATATAGACTTTAGGGGTTATTTGTTTTTCACAAAATACATCTTCAAACCTCTTAAGTCTGAAAATTAAGAGGTTTGCATACTTAAAATTGTTTGTATATTTTTAAGAAGACAACTGAAAACCTCTTAGTGTCCTTAAAATTTTAAGGGATGTACCATTCACCTCTTATTTTTAGATGTAAAATCATACTTTAGACTTAAAACATCTAAAAAACAAACGACACCTTAGTGAATTACTTTATAGCAACAACTAAAAAAAATTGTTGGTATAAGAAAATTTAACCAAGAACATACTCCAATTAGGGAAACCCAATAACGGTCCACAACATTGTAATCAATCGTTCATTTGTTTGATCACTTATCCTTCTATATCAATTACAATTACCATTAGTATTTCATGTAATGGTTTAACATTTTTAACCGTTCTTATTTAAAATGAAATGTTATCAAAAAATGTATGTATTTTTTCACTTGGGAAAGAAGAAATAAAAATAATGTTCCTACCTTTTGTAAAGGGCATCTCATTTTGTAGGATAATTTGACGACTTGTATTTCAAGTAAAGGATAATGTATCCCCACTTTTGTACCCATGTGTACACTTTCAGAGATCATAATTAAGCCATAAAGCCATTTATCCTTGGATAAATTTTAGGTGAATATTAGCTAAACAAAAAAACAACATATTTGTATTGTGAACTATGAAAAAAAATGTGTAGAGAGAAAATAAGTAAACCAAACAAATCCTATATATCTCAATTGAAAGTAAGACCTAAAGATCAATGGAATGTATCTTCTATCCCATAGGGTAGAGTGACTATTTTCATAATTTCATTGTGACCCATCTTATGACAAAGTGAATTAAGAGGAAAAAAAAGAACCAGGGAGCATCAAAATGAGAACAAAAGAAATCGACATATCAAAACATATAAAAAGTTGAGAATCACACATCACCCCATCTATCTCTGGAGCATGTTACCCTATCAGTCAACGATACCCCATGTCCCACTGTTCGGCCTCTCTAACTCTCTTCTTCCTAACCACAATAGATGTAGTCGTCTACTACCCTATAGATGTGTCTTTAGGAACTCCTATCAGATGGCTTGCTAGATGTCATGTTCCATAACATATATAGGGTCGAGGTGTCCATCCTCAACTGCTCATGCCACGTCCTCCTCAACCTTCCCTTTCTCCATGCCCTTATATCATATTGTTTTCTATTAACTATAATACCAGCTAACATTTTGGTTATAATCATTAGTTTATAAGATTCATGCAAAAACGCGCTGCCTACATGTGCCAAAAAAAATTAAAACCTTTGATATCCACAACGTAACCATAATAACTCAATAGCAAACTGGATAGGGTTGTAAGACAAGTGAGTGGATCTACATCTTTCGACCCATCGAGACAATGAAGCCACATTTACTTGCAAACAAAGCAGGTTTATTTAAGAACCGTAAATATTTTGAAAACCACGAGAACTGACTATTTATTACTCATTGACAATAGATATTCGTTATGAATATCATGAGCAATGAAAATGCAAAATATCCACGAAGAATATTTTCCATGAACATTTAGGTATATTTGTGGTTCCTAAATGAACCCATTAGTGATTTGCACCACACAAGCCTAAACCCTCAAACTACATAAGAAATAAACTCCAAAACAAGCATCAAACTAGAAAAACCAATTTTTGAGTAAAAAAATTGCAGAACAGAGAGTTTGACTTTTTAGGATGAGTGAATCAAGTGAATTTTTTTCTTAAATAGTGTAAATAGGGGTGTAAACGAGCCGAGCCGATCTCGAGCCTAGACAAGCTTGAACTCGGCTCCTTTATTTTAACAAAGCTCGAGCTCGAGCTCGGCTCGTTTCGAGCCTTTAATATCGAGCTCGAGCTCGGCTCGTTAAAGATTTAACTAAGCTCGAGCTCAGCTCGCTTAACTAGCAAGCATAAACAAACTTAAGCTCGCTCATATTGTAATATTATTAAACTTTTTATACTAAACTTCAACTTGTTTAACTAATTAAACAAAGCAAACAAATCACCAAACAAAAAATTGATGCATCAAATAAATTTGATGCTCCAAATTATCTCTCAAGCTTAAGCCAAAGGGCTTAAAACAAGAAGATTTGCTCACAACCAAGTGATTGGTAAGTGGAGGAAGGCCCAAGGGGATGGAACCATATATATATAGAAGGATGTGAAAGGATTATGTGCAAGACAGTAACAGGTTTACCGTGTCCAATGTTATAAGGCACTAGTGGGTCACACTGCTACACACCCGAATAGAGATCAATTGGATTTACCAGTTGTGTGGAATTAATTAATTAGTATAATTAATTAATTAAGAGAGAAAAAATAAATAATAGATAAAGTCTATTTATTTATGGATATATATTAATAGTAAATTAATATATGGAAAGGTTTAATTAAAGCCTATCGGGCTTGATAATTAAACGGGCTTTTCTATTAGGACATTACCATATTTACTAATATAAATATATGGTAAACCTAATAGGTTTTCTCATTGAATTCTCATTAGTAACTTAGAGAAAAAGAAAAAGCCAAACCTCTCTCTCTCTCTCTCTCCCAAATCGTCCCACACACATACACTCAACCGGGTTTTCGGTTTTTTCGAGTTTTTGGTAATCCTAAGGCGGTCTAGCAGCGGTTCTCGTGGTGGTGCAGTAGCGGTGTATTCCCCGTTAGCTTTCCGGAAACCGTTTTTTGAATCCCATAAGGTATTATTCTAAACCTCCTTAAAATTGTATCTAAACCTGTTTAGGATGGATCTTCTGTTTTTGGGAATTCTGTTTTATTCCGCTGTGCATATTTAGTTTTTGTCTGCAATTCCCAACAGTGGTATCAGAGCCACTTCCTAAACGTTTAGATCAGGATTGTTTACTTGTGATAAACTGTTTATCGTTATTTGGATTATGCTTTGTTAAAAATTCGATTTTTATCTGTTTGTTTTAAAATTGGATTTTTATCGTTATCACAAGAAAACCTCGATCATCGGTGGTGGAATCACGGCCGTTTGCCGATCGAAACCACCAACCGATCGCCGGCCACCACGAAAATGGTAGCGACGGCGTCGGTCCGGACAACCACCGCGCCCCACGGTGGCGTCGGTGGTTATGATGATCGAAGGTAGCAGCAAGGCGGTGGTGGCAGCGGCTTATGGCTGTTGTCGCCGCCGGTAAACACCGCGGATCGCCCGCCTAGCCGCCGGCTGCCTCACGGCCACGCCAGGGCGGCGGCGGCGATTGATTTGCGTCGATCGAACGACCACCGCAAACCCCGATTGGGCAGTGGTGGTGCAACGATGGTGGTGGCGCTGTTGTTGCCCGGTAGTGGCGGCAGTAGTGTGGTGGTGGCGGCGGCCTTAGCCGTTGTCACCGGTTGAACCACGAACCACCGAGCCAACCGCCGGCTGCCTTGCGGCCTCGCCGGGCGGTGGCGGTGGCGGTGGCTGTTTGTTGTTTCCGAGACCGCCGGCCACGGCGGCAATGGCAGCCGTTGCTGCTGTTGTCGTCGATTGGTCTAACGGCGGCGGCGGTGGTGACCTTGGTTGCCGCTATCGTCGCTGGTGGTGTTTTCGGGTAAGGTTTCGTGATTGATAGGGTTGTTTTTAACCAGATAGGTTAAAACCTCCGGATAAGATTAATTTTTACGTTTTAAAATTAATTTTGGATAATTGTAAAACCAGTTGAGTTTTGTAATTTAGTTGAATCATGTTTATCGTAACTGCTTTATCTCAAATTTGTTTTATTTGAATTGTGAGTTGCGAGTGTCATAGCCAAGCCCCAGACCTGTGGTTGTTTTATTTTATTTTATCTCTGTTTTGGTAAGGGAGGCCTGCGTGCCATTTGCAACCCTTTTATTGTAATTTTTATTTTATATATTTTAAAATTGCGCCGAAGACGGAGAAAACCATAAAGACGTTTTTGGAGACACAACCGAGGATGTCGGAGCCAGTGGGAGATTTCTACCTTCATGCCTTGTGCGTTGTTTGTCACTTAGGTTAAAGACCGTCAGTTTAGTGTTGGCTCAGTTAAACTGACAATAGTTTAGGGGCAAAAGCTATGACACAATGTTTTACGTTTTTATTTAATTGTGTGGCTTGTTTTAATTGCGTGGTTGTGATAAAACGTAATTTCTAAAATCTAATGAGATGTTTTATAAAAACCTAGAGGTTCGATTACAGAGTGTTTTTCGAATCAGTTTTAAAAAATTAAGTTTTTTTTGAAAAACTGGCTAAAAACCCCTTAGGTTTAAAAATCTTAGATCACGTGAGTGCGACCCACTTTGAGACCCTTTTGGCGTAAGGTACGCGGGTGTTGGAAGTGAACAAGCCTTGGACATCCGCGTTCAAACCCCAAGTTGAAAGGGGTGTGACAAGTACACCCAGTCTCAAGTGGTGCGATCTATTTTGGTTTTTGTAACAATTCACCGTGTCGTATCGGGCCAAAGCGCACTAGAGGGACTAAATATGCACGAATGTAATATTCGATGTCCCGACGTTTTAGAAGTCGTATTTTCGTTTAAAATGCGATTGGTATAAGTGGTTACCTACCAGAAATAGCATGGGTCGGTTTGTGTGATCAAGCCGCTTACCGACACATGTGAAATATGGGTTCTAGTCTAATAAACTTATTTTTCTAAGGGTAAATAAATTTATTAGAAGTTTTATAATCAATAAACTAAATCGGAATTTATTCTTTATGTAGATGTCTTATACTACCGTTCCGTTTTATTCACCTGAGGAATCACTTCGCCTAATTATGGGCAAGTGGAAGCTTACGGGCCAAAACTATCCAGTTTGGAAGTTGCATTTTGATAATGTCTTGCGCGGCCAGGATAAGCTTTATGTGATCAATAAACCACTATCACGACCTAAGAGCAATGCCCCTGAAGAGGAATTTGCTGAGTACTTTAGATTTATGGCTGATGAATCTGACGTGATGTCTATTATGTCTTTCTCTGCTTCGCCCGAGTTCACGAGGGTATAGAAAACCAGATTGGCTTCTATGAGAATTGTGGCAAGTATTTGATCATGAAAGAAATCTTTTCACTGAAGCTGAAAAGAGGCCAATCAGTTAAAGATCATCTCCTGGAGATAAGGAGACTCTTTAAGTGTTTGTCACGACTTGGATACAAGATGACTCAGGAGGAGCTTGTGTATCTGATGTGGTTCTCACTCCCGAAGGAGATTCGTGTCACAGCTAGTGGATACATGGGAGAACCCAGGATGGACGTGGCAAAGGTTCATGAGGATATTTTGGACAGTTTGGAGCCAAAGGAAGCAAGTGCTGATCTCATGGACAGTACTGATTGGATTGATGAGCTGGGAGATCTAAGTTGCCCAGAATGTGGTAGCCAAGATATCTGTGTCCACTCATTCAATGTTGACCAGATGGACATCGGTCTATCCGATGCGCCAGGTATCTTTATGATAGATTGTTTGATCACTTCTTATGAATCATGGGTACTTGATACAGGAAGTGGTAACCACATTTGTAATCATTTACAGGGATTCACTAGAAGGGAGACCTTGAGGAAGGATCGTTCGAACCTACGAGTCGGTGAAGGCACGATGCTTGTAGCTGAAGCCGTAGGATCCTACAGTCTTAGTTTGCCCTCGGGTTTAGTTTTGGAACTCGATACTTGTTATTATGTTCCTAAGATGATCAAAAATGTTCTTTCTTTTGATTTATTGGTAGACCAAGGATTTTATTATAAATACGATTATAAAATGATTTCTTGCTTTAAAAATGACATGTTTTATTTCAAAGCAACTCCTTCGAATGGTCTATACATATTGAATCTCCAAGAAAGTAACAACGAAATCTATCATATAAGTAAAAGATCCAAAGACATTGAGGATCAAACTTACCTCTGGCATTGTCGGCTTGGACATATAAACAAGAAACGCGTAGAACTACTCCAGAAAGGAGGACTTCTAGGGACTTTCGATTTTAAGCCCTTTAGTAATTGCGAATCTTGTTTGTCGGGCAAGATCACAAAGCATCCTTTCAACAAAGACAATGAAAGGGCCAATGACTTGTTGGAAATCATACACACTGATGTGTGTGGACCTTTTAGTCATGAGGCGAGAGGAGGATACCGGTACTTCATTACCTTTACTGACGATTTCAGTAGGTATGGGTATGTCTACCTGATACGACATAAGTCTGAAGCTTTTGAGAAATTCAAAGAGTTTCAGAGTGAAGTACAGAATCAACTTGACAGGAAGATCAAGTTCTTAAGGTCAGACCGTGGTGGAGAATATCTTAGCCTGGAATTTGACAGTCATTTAAGAGAGTGTGGGATTGTTTCACAACTCACCCCTCCGTATACACCACAGATGAATGGTGTGTCAGAAAGGAGGAATCGTACCCTGCTTGACATGGTACGATCAATGATGTGTCGTTCCACGTTACCAGTATCATTCTGGGGACACGCGCTCGTAACAGCAGCAAATATACTGAACAAAGTGCCAACTAAATCGGTAGAAAAGACTCCATACGAACTATGGACAGGCAAGAAGCCTAAGTTGTCTTTTCTGAAGATTTGGGGTTGTGAGGTATACGTTAAGCGTACAACCTCGGAGAAACTCAAACCCAAATCAGACAAGTGTTTCTTCGTAGGTTATCCCAAGAACACACTGGGATACTACTTCTATAATCCTAGCGAGAACAAAGTATTTGTGGCTCGCAATGGAGAGTTTCTGGAAGAAAAGTTTCTCAGTCAAGAGAACACCAGAAATGATATAGACCTACAGATAGTAGAGGAAGAAACACCTGAACCGATTGTTGAGCCAGTCACTCAACAAGGTAATGTTGAGACTCAACCGTAAACGGTTGAGGAAGTCAAACACAGGACCTTCGCAGATCCACTAGGATAAGGCAAGAACCAGATAGGTATCTTGGATTTCTGGTCTCCCAGGACGGTGGAGACCTAAATGAGCCTACATCCTATGGAGAAGCTGTATCAGGCGATGAGTCTGAGCAATGGCAGGAAGCCATGAAGGCGGAGATGCAGTCCATGTACGACAACCAAGTTTGGGAGTTGACAGATTTACCCCAGCACTGTAGGGCTGTTGGGCGTAAATGGGTTTTCAAGAAGAAAACTGACATGGACGGAAATGTGCACACTTTTAAGGCTAGACTGGTCGCGAAAGGTTTCACGCAGACTCATGGCATCGACTATGATGAAACCTTCTCGCCAGTAGCTATGTTAAAGTCCATTAGGATTCTGATGGCCATCTCAGCATATTTTGACTATGAGATTTGGCAAATGGATGTTAAGACAGCCTTCCTGAATGGGAAGTTAACAGAGGATGTCTACATGCAACAACCAGAAGGTTTTGTAGATCCAAAGAATCCTAATAAAGTGTGCAAGTTGCTAAAATCCATATATGGATTAAAGCAAGCATCCAGAAGCTGGAACTTATATTTCGACGAGCGAATCAAGGAATTTGGATTTGCCAAAAGTGAGTTTGAGCCATGTGTTTACACAAAGTTCAGTGGGAGCATAGTAACCTTCTTGGTCTTATATGTAGATGATATTCTACTCATTGGAAATGACATACCAACTTTACAGAGTGTTAAAGCTTGGTTGAGCAAATGTTTCCAAATGAAAGACCTTGGAGAAGCCGCATATATACTTGGTATAAAGATCTACAGAAATAGATCTAGGCGGCTTATTGGGCTTAGTCAGGGTACATACATTGATAAAGTCCTGAAACGATTCAGGATGGATGAATCCAAGAAAGGATTTATCCCAATCCAGCATGGTATAGTGCTAAGTAAAGCACAGTGTCCCGAATCTAGTCAAGATAAGGACAAGATGAAATCGATACCATATGCTTCGGCAATTGGATCGATCATGTATGCCATGTTATGTACCAGGCCCGATGTTGCTTACTCAGTAAGTGTTACGAGCAGATACCAGCAAAACCCAGGTGAAGCCCATTGGGTGGCTGTCAAGAACATTCTGAAATACCTGAGGCGTACAAAGGAAATGTTCTTGGTCTTTGGAGATTCTGAGGATGAGATTAGTGTCACTGGTTATTCAGACGCTAGTTTCCAGACCGACATAGATGATTACAGATCACAGTCAGGGTACGTTTTTACCCTAAACGGAGGAGCAATCTCGTGGAAGAGCTCGAAGCAAGACACGATAGCAGACTTTACCACCGAAGCCGAGTACATTGCAGCTTCAGACGCAGCAAAGGAAGCAGTCTGGCTCAGGAACTTTATCACGGATCTAAGAGTTGTAGCCAGTATCTCTAGACCAGTGGATATTTATTGTGATAACTCTGGGGTTGTGGCGCAAGCTAAGGAGCCTAGAAAGCATCACAAGTCGAGACATGTACTTCGGAAGTTTCACCTCATCCGAGAGATCATCGGAAGAGGAGACGTGAGAATATGCAAGATTCCGACGGACGAGAATGTAGCGGATCCACTGACAAAGCCGCTAGCTAGAGTAAAGCATGAGACGCATGCTAATTCCATAGGGATGCAGTACCTGGATACTAGTAGCTAGTTTTAGTTTTTGATTATTACCGTGGATTAATTTTTGAGACTAAATATCGTGTACGTTTTATTATTTTCACTGTGTGGTGGAAATAAGGAGGATTTTTCATGATTGTCTCAAATTAACCAGTTTTAGCATATTTAGTTATCCCTGATTTTATATACAAGTCTTGTAAGTAAAATCTAAAAGTTCCGTAGCTACTTGTTAAGGTGGGAACCTTAGCAGGATTGTAACGCTATTATGGGTGTTTGGTGGTCTATTCAACGTAGCGAATAAAAGCACAAGTGATGTGGCCAAACATTCATAGATACTCATCAGAGTGTTTGAGTATTGGAAGTGACCAGTTTCAAGTCTGCTCCATGGAGCCTATGTCATGAGCATTGACTTGATGATAGGTTGTCCTTAGACCTGAGATATTTGGTCTGGAAACATGAGGACTGTTGCACTCTTAGCACGTTCTAACGCTACGCCGTAACAGGGTGGCCATACGGGGCGTGACTAGATGCAGCGGAAGCCATGTGACCAGATGCAGATAGTCAAGAAGGGATTTACACCTCTGTAAAAGGAGAGATATTTCCGGGCCCCTTGACGGTTGAGATTGGCAGAAATGCGTGGCCACGCTCGGATAGAATAACAGTTGTTATTTGGAAAGTTCCGTTACTGCAAGCACTCGAGATCAGAGTCAAGAAAACTTGAGTTTAAGATTGAAGTCCTCCGCTCCATGTCTAAAACTCACTTTAAAGATATCGCGTGTAAAAGGAATGAACCTGTGTACAATTCTAGCGAGAATTGTTTCTCTGGATATAAGAGATCTTATAACCTGGTTAACCTAAGTGTCTGGCTAGGGACTTCCTTAGGCTAATGGTAACAGTAGAGTTACTTGTCTGGCACAAGTGGGAGTCTGAAAGGATTATGTGCAAGACAGTAACAGGTTTACCGTGTCCAATGTTATAAGGCACTAGTGGGTCACACTGCTACACACCCGAATAGAGATCAATTGGATTTACCAGTTGTGTGGAATTAATTAATTAGTATAATTAATTAATTAAGAGAGAAAAAATAAATAATAGATAAAGTCGATTTATTTATGGATATATATTAATAGTAAATTAATATATGGAAAGGTTTAATTAAAGCCTATCGGGCTTGATAATTAAACGGGCTTTTCTATTAGGACATTACCATATTTACTAATATAAATATATGGTAAACCTAATAGGTTTTCTCATTGAATTCTCATTAGTAACTTAGAGAAAAAGAAAAAGCCAAACCTCTCTCTCTCTCTCTCCCAAATCGTCCCACACACATACACTCAACCGGGTTTTCGGTTTTTCGAGTTTTTGGTAATCCTAAGGCGGTCTAGCAGCGGTTCTCGTGGTGGTGCAGTAGCGGTGTATTCCCGTTAGCTTTCCGGAAACCGTTTTTTGAATCCCATAAGGTATTATTCTAAACCTCCTTAAAATTGTATCTAAACCTGTTTAGGATGGATCTTCTGTTTTTGGGAATTCTGTTTTATTCCGCTGTGCATATTTAGTTTTTGTCTGCAATTCCCAACAGGATGGAGGCTAGAGAAAGGAAATCCATCGATGTGGGATGGGAGGAAAGGGGATGGAACCATATATATATAGAAGGATGGAGGCTAGAGAAAGGAAATCCATCGATGTGGGATGGGAGGATAGGAAGAAAATCAGGTAAAGTGAAAAGGTGTTATTCATTGTGAGGTAAACTTGTCACATAAGCCAATATATAAGAGAACTAGTGGGTTTATTTAATAATTTTACCAACTGCAGCATATTTAGATTAACAAAGGTTAAATCTGTTGTAGAATAATGAACAATAGAGAGAATGAATATAGAGAGAATGAATGATCTGTGTCTTCTCATTAATCATAAGCCCTTTAAATAGGGACTGGTTACAAAGAGATAACTATAAGATATACAATTCTAATCTAACTATAATAATATCTATCTTTCTATCTCTATCTCTATCTCCATCATTATCTGACGATGGCACATTTATCCTTTAACACTCCCCCTTGTGCCGAGTCAAAGGAGGGATGGTGCACTACTGTTGCCTCGTTAAAACCTTCCGTCAAAACAAAAACCCAGTGGGAAAAAAATAAAAGTAGGACGAAGGAAAGAGTACAACACACCTATTATAGACAATTCCTTTAGTCTATATTCTCTCAGATTCTTACATTAATCATAAGAGCTTAAGAAAAGAAGATGGTATATTAACCGTTGCCTCACTAAAACCTTACACCAAGGAACAAAACCCAATGGGAAAAATAAAACCTTGGGTGAAGGAAAGAGTACAACATAGCAATATCAAATGTATAGCAGACTCCCCCTTTTGTCTACTACTCCCCCTGATAAGTACATTAATCAAGGGAGTTTGGAAAGTCTCCACATTCCAATGCTTTGAACATGTTTCTCAAATGTGGCCTTCGGCAATGATTTGGTAAACAAATCAGCCACATTCTCCTCAGACCTTACTTGGTTCACTTTGAATCTTAAGGAGAGTCTGTTGTTGTTGATTATAGAAGAACTTTGGCGAAATATGCTTTGTATTATCACCCTTGATATATCCTACTCTCATTTGTTCAATACAAGCTGCATTATCTTCATATATGCATGTAGGATTATGAGTGGTCGAACTTAAACCACTAGCCCCTCTAATATGTGTAATGACAGACCTTAGCCATATACACTCGCGAACCGCCTCATGTAGAGCGATAATCTCTGAATGGTTCGATGAGGTAGCTACAAGGGTTTGCTTAGTAGATTTCCAAGAAATCGTCGTGTTCCCAATTGTAAAAACATATCGTGTTTGGGAACGACATTTATGTGGGTCAGAGAGATACCCAGCATCAGCAAAACCTACCAATATATTGTTTGGGGTTTCATTATATGGGGTAACATTTTCATTGTTGATAGGTATTGTAACCCCATTTTTCTCTCTGTAGGGAAAGAATAAGCCCATGTCAATGGTTCCTTTTAGGTATCGAAAGATATTCTTTATACCATTCCAATGACGTTGCGTTGGCGCGGAGCTAAATCTAGCTAACAAGTTCACTGAGAATGCAATATCTGGTCGAGTACATTGTGCTAAGTACAATAATGCGCCTATTGCACTTAGATAGGGAATTTCAGCTCCCAACACTTCTTCGTCATCATCCTTTGGACGAAATGGATCTTTCTTTATATCCAAACTTCGACCGATCATGGGAGTGCTAGCCAGGTGCGCTTTATCCATATTAAATCGCCTGAGCATTTTCTGGATATAAGCAGACTGGTGGATTAAGATTCCACAAGCTCGGTGTTCTAGTTCTATCCCTAGACAAAACCGAGTTTTCCCAAGATCCTTCATCTCAAATTCAGATTTCAAATAGGTTGCAGTATCTCTTATTTCATCAAGAGTACCTATTATGTTCATATCATCGACATACACAGCTATAATTGAAAATCCAGAACTTGTCTTCTTTATAAAAACGCAAGGGCACAATTCATCGTTCTTATATCCCCTTTTAATCAAGTATTCACTCAGACGGGTATACCACATCCGTCCGGATTGTTTTAATCCGTAAAGTGAACGCTTTAATTTAATTGCATATGCATTTCGTGGTTTACTTGAATCAGGTAGTGTAAGGCCATTAGGCACTTTCATGTATATCTCTGAATCTAGATCCCCATAGAGATATGCAGTAACCACATCCATAAGCTGCATTTCCAGTCCTTCAGAAACTACTAGGCTAATTAGATAGCGGAACGTTATTACGTCCATCACTGGGGAGTATGTCTCCTCATAGTCAATTCCAGGGCGTTGTGAGAAACCTTGCGCCACGAGGCAAGCCTTATATCTTATGACTTCATTATTCTCATTACGCTTTCTGACAAAGACCCATTTATGTCCTACAGGCTTTACACTTGGTGGGGTTAGCACTACCGGACCAAATACCTGTCTCTTTGCCAAAGAATCTAGTTCTGCCTGGATTGCTTCTTTCCATTTAGGCCAGTCTGCTCTTTGTTGACATTCTTCAACTGAGTGTGGTTCGATGTCATCGTGCTCTATGATCTCATGAGCAACGGTGTATGCAAATATATCATCAATGAGTATGGATGATCTTTCCATCAACTCATGTGCGTTCTCATAATTCATTGAGATTTCTTTGTTCTCTGGAATCAATATCGACTTCGGAGCGTCCTCCGGTAATGATTCATGGACATAACTATAATCAGAGACAATCTCATGAGAAGGATTTTCAGTATTGATGATAAATGGATCAGATTGTGCCGTACTCTCCTTTTTCTTTCTTGGACGAGTATCCATCGAACCTAGTGGCCTCCCCCTTTTCCTTTTGGGAGCCACGGCCTCAACCACACGTTCACTCTGTGTGGTTGCAACACTCTTTCCGGTGGTGTTGTGCCCCTGTTTGGGGACTTCTAACCTTGCGGGTACATTTGCAGCTGGTATATGTGATCTTGTCACTTTTGCAATATCAGTAAACGCATCAGGTATCGAGTCTGCTACGTTTTGAAGATTTAGTATTCGTTTCACTTCACTTTCACATTGTGAAGTGCGGGGATCAAAATGAGACAAGGAAGGAACATTCCATGACAATTCCTGTCGTTCCCTTGGAAAATCCTTTTTCCTATCTCCCCCTAACGACGGGAAGACTGTCTCATCAAAGTGACAATCCGCAAATCTTGCGGTAAATAGATCACCCGTCAAGGGTTCTAAGTAGCGGATAATTGTTGGAGATTCATATCCAACATATATACTTAATCGTCTTTGAGGACCCATTTTAGTGCGTTGTGGAGGCGCAATCGGCACATATACTGCACAACCAAATATGCGTAAATGTGAAATGTCAGGCTCATATCCAGTTACCAACTGGTACGCAGAAAATGGTTGGCTAGCAATGGGTCTAAAGCGAATAAGTAGAGTTGCATGTAATATTGCATAACCCCAAGCAGAAGTGGGTAAATTGGTGCGCATAACCAATGCCCTAGCTATCATTTGTATCCTTTTGATGGTAGCTTCTGCGAGACCATTTTGTGTATGCACATGTGGTACAGGATGCTCTACATCGATCCCAACAGACATGCAATAATCATCAAATGCTTGTGATGTAAATTCTCCAGCATTATCAAGTCGTATAGACTTGATAGGATAATCAGGGTGGTGAGCCCTTAAACGCATAATTTGTGCTAGGAGTTTTGAGAATGCAGCATTTCGTGTGGACAATAGTGCGACATGCTTCCATCGTGTCGAAGCATCAACCAAAACCATAAAATACTTGAATGGCCCGCATTCTGGATGAATAGGTCCACAAATATCACCTTGTATACGTTGTAGGAATGGAATGTTTTGCTTTGTGTCTTTAGCATAGGATGGTCTCGATCTTGTTTTAGCTAATGAGCAAGCTTTACAAAAGTTCGGGGTATTTAAGGAGGCATATTGTGATGATGTTGTTGTTTCTTGTGCTTTAGAAGTCAATTGTTGCAATTTGGTAGATTCGGTCAATTGCTTCATCTTTCCTTTCATTCGAAAGAATGGGTGTCCATGTGTATTTTTCAACACACGTATCATCATATCACGACCAGGGTGTCCCAGACGATCATGCCAAAGCTTGTATATGTCACTGTTCAAAATTTCATTATTGATGACATAATATGATTCAATAACCCGAATTATAGTGTGATACAGCCCATTACTTTGACCTATCAATTTCTCTAATATACGTTTCCTTCCATATTCATTAGAGGTGATGTACATTATTCGTTTCCATTCTCACAGTGTGTTTCAATATGATAGCCATTAGAGCGTATATCTTTGAAACTTAACAAGGTTCGATTAGTTTTAGGAGCGTAGAGTGCTTCCTTGATTGTCATCTTAGTGCCATTAGGCAACAAAAAATTGGCAGTTCCTCGACCAAGTATTGAGTTAGATGATCCAATCATAGTAGTCATTGATGATTTATAATCATTTATCTCACTAAATAGTAGTCTATTTCTTAGTATTGTGTGAGTGGTTCCACAATCAACTAAGCATTCAAGTTCTCCTCGATACATTCCTACAAGGAACGGAGAATATTTAATAATATAGGTATTTTTTGACATATTCCTTCACATCAATGTTTTACAAGTTGTATCAACACAAACTAAAGTTTATTTATTCAATAACCAATCCAAACAAGAAAATAAGTTCACTAAAATAAGCTAATAACCATTGTCTTGAAAATAAATAAATAACTAAATGAAAATGAGGCATATTAATCAAAATCTGATAGCTCTAGGTTTGGATCATCGATGTTGGTGTTGGTGAAATCTGCAACAGTTAAATTGGCTTCTGGTTCATTACTTGCTTCTTCAAGGTAGTTAGATTCTTTTTCTGTTGATTCTCTGTATCTTTTGTAGGCAGTTGCTATGGCATTACTTGCTCGACAAGTATTATACCAGTGCCCAACGATGCCACATCTGTAGCAAGGTTTAGTCCCGTCTCTTACTCTCTTGGTAGGTTCAATCATAGGTGCTTTTCCCTTTGATTTTTCTTGATTACTTGGCCCAGCAGTTACATCTCTGTGCCATGAATTGGAAAATCCACCACGACTATTGCCGCGACTCTGTCCACGACCTCGTCCACGCCCCTGTCTTTGAGCTTGTACATGCCCTTGTCCACGACCTCGTCCACGTGATGAATAGTTGCCACGTGTATATGATTCAATGTGTTTTGCTCCCTGTCCTTTGGGTTTCTTTCCACCTTTGACGCTTAGATTCGGGAATTTTCTTTGTCCCTACAGGTCTAGCGTTGTTATTCAAAAGAACCTCATTATGTCTTTCAGCCACTTGCAGTAGGTTGATAAGTTTGTTAAAAGTTGAGATTCTCTTATTATCGTATTCCAATCGATACTGATTCATTAGTATGATTGATGATGTAGGGAAAGTAGAAAGCGTTTTCTGAATCATGTCGTCTTCTGTAAGTTCCTTGCCACAGAAGTTTAAACGTGCTTTGAGACGCAACATGTCTTTGTTGAAATCATTTACCTTTTTGTAATCGAGTAAGCGGATTTCATTCCACTGTACCATTAACTCGGGAAGTAAAGAGTCATGAACATTCCCGAACCTTCCTTTTAGTGCATCCCACAGTTCTTGGGGGGTTTTCAGTTGAAGGTATTCCCATCGAAGGCTGGGATCGATGTGTCGTCTCAAGAACATTAAGGCATTTGCTTGTACCTTTTCAGACGGATTGTCTTTAGGGTCAGAAGGGGGTCTGATTGTGTAACTGTAGTCCTTTCCAATGAAGGTCGTCTCTACATCAGATACCCATCTATGGTATTCAAGTCCTTCTGAATCTAGGATATCAAATTCGGGACGAGTTGGTTCAGCCATCTACAAAGACAAGAGATAAGGTAGTTTAATTTAGGAAGATTGGATTTATGGTGCATATGAAAATCTCGTTATCACGGTAGTGTAGGATTTAAGATTTGATATTTTCAAACATTGCTTTTGTTGAAAATGTGATATTGGTAAATCAATATTCATAAGTAAATCGCAAAAACACTTTTGGACTTCCAGGTAAGAAGGGGAATCACATGGATTGCTTGAGTCCCTTCAAAGCTTGGGCTATTTACACCCTTTTGACAAAATCCATTAGATATCTTGCAATCACTTTGATTATGAAATACGTTAATAACATTGATAATTTTATTTTTTTTGGATTTCGGCAGGAGGCCAAAAGAGTCAGATTGAATAAGAACACCGTGGTGGCATTTTTGGGAGGGCTTTTGGCAAGAGGCCAAAAGGTATGCTTTTGATTTTTGATATATATCTCCTTTTGTTTTTTAAAAATAAGAATATAGTTAGAGTTTAACGCAAAAATTAGGATTTCGGTAAAGGATATATCTATTATTATTTTAAAAGGAACTTTTAGCAATTAGGCTTAATATTAGGATATATAGGAATTATAATGGGTGTTTGGTATGAGGTCAAAACCAAACTTATGTAACGGAGTGTAACTCCTAAAATAAATTTAATCATAATACATTAAGGATTAAGATGAATATACCTGATCAACTTATGTAATATAGTCGAACTATAATATAGCAACCAATGTCAATAAACATATATTAAGCAATTAAATTAGATCCAAAATAAATTGTCTAGACTCTTAGAGAGAAAAAAGTTATATAATAATACAAAATACATTAATGACATATAGTTTTCTTACGACTCATCCGGTATATGCTTTGGATAAAACAAACATTATTTTTATTTAAAAAAAAACTTTAATAATTTGCAGTTATGCTTATCCATCCAAAAAGAGAAAAAACAATTTCGATTTTTTTAAGAAAGAAAACTAGAGTAATATTGGTTTTGAGAATTTTTCATCTATATGAAAAATATTGGATTGCATAATAGTGAAAAAAAAAAACATGAAAACACAAACGCAGCATTATCGAATTTAACATAATTAGAAGCAAACACAAAGAGTAAATAATCTAGCGACATTATACCTTTTCTATATCAACAACCAAGAAAATAAATCCATATAATTGATAATTGTAACAAAAACATATATCAACAAACAACAATTGATAGATCCATATAATATATCAACAGCCAATAATGAATCAGAATTAATCTATAACTTAATTATGAGATAGTAAGTACTAATCTGATACAATTATATATTTACTTAATGGATAAAGGAACAATTAAATAACAATTTTATCTCATCAATGCATAAAATAAGCCAAAATAAACATAGTGGCAATTAGCAAATTGCAACAAAAAAAATTTAGACTTTAATAAATATAATCAGCATGTTATATTTAGATTGTAATCAACATGCCATAGATATATGTTTAAAAACAACTAATGAAGAAACAAAAACTTTTACGTGGATTGTTGAATAGTGGTAAAAAAATTTAACCAAATTTACATATATATATATATATATATATCATGCTTTTCGAAGTCACAGAAAGAGCAACAAATACATTATTCATATAGCAATTGTTCAATTTCTTTTGCATTGATTTGTGATTTAATATTAGAATATAATTATGAACACCAACAAGTAGGAATGTTATTTCAATTAGAAAGCTTACTTGAGTCGTGATGCTAAAACGAAATTTTGACGGTGGCGAATTAATTCAGTCGATCGAGCTTCGTGCTGATAACGTGTTGTAGAATAATGAACAATAGAGAGAATGAATATAGAGAGAATGAATGATCTGTGTCTTCTCATTAATCATAAGCCCTTTAAATAGGGACTGGTTACAAAGAGATAACTATAAGATATACAATTCTAATCTAACTATAAGGCCATCCACAGCCATACCACCCATACCACCTGCAAAGGCTGCCACCTCAGCGCCACATCAGCTTTACCACTATCTTACCATTACCATACCATTCACCCACATCCGTACCACCCGTATAGTTTTTTTAAAATTAACAATTAACAATTCATTTTAAAATTAAAATTAAAATTAACAATTAAAATTAACAATTAAAATTAAAATTAAAATTTTCAATTAAAATAAAAAATAACAATTAAAAAAATTACATTAAAATTAAAAATAAAAAACTATTCGAAAGGAGGCCAATCGTAATGTGCACGCAACCGCGCCTTCTTTCGCAACGTGGTCTCCAAAACATTACCCGAGAGATGGTTGTGCGGTGATGTGTAGAATTGGAAGTGTGCCATCCTTTGTTTTTCTTTAAGTATATCGATAAGCCCGGTGTTCGCGAGTGCGAGAGCGCCTACGTTGGTTGACATGCCCGTGTTGGCTTCGTTTGTCGAAGACGAAGACCCCGCACGTCTCGCCGCGTTCCGACCCATTGGTCGTGGCCGTTCGGTGTGTGAGCGGTGCTCATCATCCCCGAGGTGGGTGTAAGTACGAGCATCGGAATCGTCGGGGGAGTCCGTTTGGGTTTCGGACGTTTTCGACCGTTTGTTTGTAGGCGCGCGGATGTCCGATGGGTTCATCATTTCCACCGGGTTGTACTTCGGGCATTCGATGAGAACTTTCCAAGCGGCTTGGAAAGGGAATGTTCGATTATACTCACGTCGGTATCGCTCGAGCGCTCGTTCCAATAAATCAACGTCGAATTCGCCGCTATTTCGGTGTGTCAATGTGTTGTTGTAGATACAAGCAAATTTCGAGACCCCCGATAGAAGCAATTTCACTTTGGTTTGCACGGCGTCGCTTGAGCGGACGTTGGGGCCGTACCCCATGCGTTTGTCTAACGACATTTTAACGTGCATCCAAAAATTGTCTACTTCAAAAATGGAAAAAATTAAAACACATTAGCGAATACTTAAGTACGTTAAAAAAACGGTTTTTTATTTACCTCCCGTTCGATAGTTACCTATGGTTGAGTCCTCCGAGATTTCGGCCCACGCCATCGCCAACTTGACCTCCTCGTCACTCGTCCACGGTTTAGGAGGCGCTTTAGTTTTGGTCGGGTTCGCACTCGAGCTCACTTCTACGTTCTTACCCTTCCCACGTTTTTTACCTTTGGGTTGTGGCGGCGATGGCGGTGGCGGCGACTCCGGTTGGGTCTCGAGTACCTCCTCGTCATCTCCCCACGATTGCGGTGACAAGTCGGTTCCATCTCGTGGTTCCCACATTTGTGACGGCGTGGGTTGTTGGGTTTGCGTCGTTGGTTGTTGGGTTTGCGTCGTCGGTTGTTGGGGGTGCATGGGGTACGACATCATAGGGTATTCGCGATCATATTCGCATACGCCCAATTGTCGACCATTGGGGTTTGCGGCCAACCCGATGGAGGCAACCAACTTCCAAACCCCATTGCGGGGCGATAGACACCCGACGGTGGAGGCGTTTGGGATGCCGACGGTGGAGGCGTTTGGGATGCCGAGTTACGATGTCGGGAACCGGAAGGGGTACCGTGTGAATCCATGAAGAAGAGATGAAGAAGAGATGAGATTAATTTGTTGAGGAAGAGATGAAGATGAGATGAGTGGTAAAAAATTGGGTTGATTTATATATATATATATATATGTAAAAAGTTAAAAAAAAAAAAAGAAAAAAAATTACATATATATATCCGTTAGAAAACGGTCAAAAAAAGAAAAAAAAAATTCTCAACGGCATGAATTCACCGCCGAGGCTGCTCACCGGTCACATACCGGCATACCGCGGCGGTGTTACCGCCGGTATGCCGGCTGCACCGGTCTCATACCGTTATGGCCGCGGATGGCCTAATATCTATCTTTCTATCTCTATCTCTATCTCCATCATTATCTGACGATGGCACATTTATCCTTTAACAAAATCATTATTATTGATTATTTATTTTATTTTTTACTATTTATTTAATATAGTAGTAAATATTATAATATATATATAGGGGAAGTATCCGTTGCAAACCAGGTAGATTGTACAAACTATACAAACCTAATCTTAACCATTGATTTTGTTTATATTTTGTTTATCTCCTATCTTTTAGGTGATTTTTCAAATATTTTCAAATGTAGTTGAGAACAAATCTAGGAACTCAATTAATCTAAGCCATTGATCATCTACATGTGTGGTGGAGATTGGTTTGTATAGTTTGTACAAACTATCCGGTTTGTAACGGATACGACCCCTATATATATATATATATATATATATATTAATGGAGGCTCGTTTAGGCTCGCAAGCTTTGTAGTAAAAGCTCGAGCTCGTTTATTAAACGAGCTCGAAATGAAGCTCGAGCTCGGCTCGGGCTCGTTTAACTCGAGCTCGAGTCGAGCTTTTAACGAGTCGATCCCGAGTAGCTCACGAACAGCTCGGCTCACTTACACCCCTAAGTGTAAATTAAAAAAAAAACTTTCAAATTTAGTGTCTTTTTTTTCATTTCTAGTATAATCGTAAGTTGAAATCCCGATTCCTTTGCAATCTTTGCCACGTGTCCTCCTCATTTATTATTTTTTATTTTAAAAAAATATATGCAAATATATATTAGTTAAAATGCGTTAAAAAAATAAGTTCTAATTTTATCAAGTTATACCATTATAATCGTCTCGTTGATACATTCCAAATGAGTCTAATATTGAATATTTTTGGACTTAACTACAGAGTTGGGTTTTGGTGAAACAAAGTTGTTTCCGTAAAACCGATGAAACACACACTTATTTGATAATCACTAATTTTAGACATCTTTTTATTCAAATTTCCTTAAAGTTGGTGCCAATTAGATGTTAAAAATGGTAATGTTAATTTAGATTAACATTTAATCTCTTGAAGCCATTTTTAGTTTGAAAGAAAGAAAAAAAAAAGAGATTAAATTGGATATGTGGTATTTGATTTTGGTCTCACGTGTGGGAGAATCACGAATTTCAACCGTCAAATGGAAGAAAAGGGAGAATCACGAATTTCAGATTAGGGAAGGACACAAGGTCGAATTGCAGATTTTGGGAGATGATTTTGGGAGTTTTTCTAGGGTTCTTCATCAATTTATGCATTTCAATTCCTTTCGTAAGTTTGCTTTAGTTATAGTTATGAGTAGCTAGTTTATCTTTTTCTAGTAGTGAGCATGTAAACACTTGAATTGGATGATGTTTAGACTTGGTTTGAGTTTAATTTCATGAATTTTCATCCATGTATGACTTTGGTTGGAATGATAAATCGTTATTGGGTTTTCAAGTTTAGAAGGATCCCCTCTCTTGTCTTTACTTAATTTCGATTGCTAGTTGAAATAGAGAATCCGTAATTGTTCTTTATTTCATTGTTGAAGCGGGTAATGTTTAAATTGATAGCTTGGTCGATTTTAGACATTATAAGTTTACATGGTTTGGCTTAAGTAATCGGCGCTCGATTACTAGTCAAGAACGGTGTTTGCTGTTTTAATGCAATTGGCAATCGAGCTCTAAGTCCGTGACTAGATTAGATTAGCTAATTAGAGACTAATTGTTGAAGCGTTTCATATTAGTCGGATTTCGTAACAAATGGTGCATTGGTGCGTATCAGTGTTCAACCCGTTCTGATTTGTCATGAATGATAATTTTTATACATGTCTATAATGCATTGTCCAAGGAAAAGTGTGATTGCTCACTACTAGGATTTTTCTCGTCATTGTTAATTTATAGTTTTATCTCGTATGCTTAGCTTAATTATAACACTCCAACCCCCCCCCCCTTTATATATATATATATATATATATATATATAGAGAGAGAGAGAGAGAGAGAGAGAGAGAGAAGTTATTTTGCAAACCATAAAAAACGTGCAAACCGTGCAAACTCATGGTTGCACACGTAAAATCAGTGAAATTGATTCATGGAGTTGTTTAATATGATGAAAATGTTTCATAAACATCAAATTTTGAGGAAATTGTTTCATATGTTGGTGTTTTTTATTCATATGAAACTTTTTTATCGTTTCTATGAAACTTTTTCATTTCTACGTAAATAAACACCTTCATATGAAACAATTTCATCACAAAATTTAGTATATGAAACATTTTCATCATATTAAACGACTCTATAAAAGATTTTTCATTGATTTACGTGTGCAACCATGAGTTTGCACGGTTTGCACGTTTTTTATGGTTTGCAAAATAACTTCCCACTATATATATATATATATATAATGTTTTCAATAACCTCGCACACGATCACGTCTTAGACTCTCGGTTAACTCTGAGTCCCTGAGGAGACGACCCTACGTACCATTATCACAATTTATTTGTGTTTAGAGGTAATAGGATTTACTTTTTAGTTGTTTTATAATTTTGCCGGACTCAACACCCGTCATTATTACACAAAACTTCACAGCAAAACAATGTGAAGGTTAAAAAAATTAGAACATTCCTCGTAAAAATATACTAAAAAGCACTATCGAGGGAAAATAATCCAAAAAAAGCTAAAAGAAAACTAAAATTTCACAGCTCGAAAAACCGTGAAGGTAACAAATAAATAATTCGAACTTTCACAGCAAAAATGCCATGAAAGTAAAAAAATCGAACTTTCACCTCAAAAAACCCCGTAAACGTAACATTTTATTTTTTAACTTTCACTATCGGTGTAGTTAAATCCAAAAATTTACATAACCCAATTCTATAGTTAAATCCAAAAATATTCAATATTATATTCATTTCGAATGTATCAACGAGACGATTATAATGGTGTAACTTGATAAAATTATAACTTTTTTAACGCATTTTAACTAATATATAATTGCATGTATTAATATTAATAAAATGGAAAATAAAAAATAATAAACCAAAAGGTGTAAAGTAAATTTAAGGAAACAATATAAGGGTAAAAGATGTAAAATTTGTTGAATTTGGGAGAAGGATTCGGGATTTCAAATCCCGATTTCCTTTTTTTAAATAAAAAATAATAAATGAGGAGGACACGTGGCAAAGATTGCAAAGGAATCGGGATTTCAAGTTCGATGATACTAGAAATGAAAGAAGATAAAAAAAGACACTAAGGTTGTGTTTAGTCGTGGAAAACTGTTTTTGTTTTCCAAGAAAATGAAAACAGAAAATGGAGTTGATTTTTCATTTTGAGTTTTCTAAGAAAATTTTAGAAAACTTGTTTACTTGAAATCATGGAGTTTTCATTTTCCATTTTTAGAAAATTAGAAAACTCGTTTAGTTGTGCATTTTTCATCACTTTTCATTTTCCATTTTCCATTTTTCCAAATATTGCAACGGTGGCGGCGTCGGTGGTCACAGCGGCAGCGGCAGCGGAGGCGGTGGGCTTGGCGGCGGCAGTGGCCAAGGCGGGGGTGGCGGTGGCCTCGGTGGTGGTGGCGCTAGCCGTCGTGGTGGTGGCGGTGGCCTCGGCGGCGACAACGGTGGTGGCGGTGGCCTCGGTGGCCTCGACGGTGGTGACGGTGGCCTCGGCGGCAATGGCGATGGTGGCGGTGGCCTCGACAGCGATGGCGGTGGCCTCGACAGCGATGGCGGTGGCCTCGACAGCGATGGCGGTGGCCTCGGGGGCCTCGGGGGTGGTGGCGGTGGCCTCGGCGGCGAAGACGGCGGGGGCGATGGTGGTGGTGGCGGCGGCGGCGGTGGGGGTGGTGAGAGGGTGGTCGCGGCGGTGGGGTGGCGGCGGCGGTGGTTGAGGCGGCGATAGAGGCGACGGTGGTCGCGGCGACAAGAACGGGACGACGGTAGCGTGACGACGGCGGTGGCGGCGAGTGGCGATGGCGGTGGCTGGCGGCGGCGGCGGTAGTGGCGGTGGCCGGCGACGGCAGTAGGCGCGGCGGTGGCGGCGGCGGTGGCGGTGGCGGTGGCGGTGGCCGGAGACGAGAAGGGGACGGCAATTGAAAATGGAAATGGAAAATGAAAATGAGAATTGAAAAACTATAAAAAGTAGTTTTCTAATTCAAGTGTATATTTTGAAAGTGAAAATTTTGTTTTCTTGAAATTTTTTTTCTAAATTGAATCAACTAAACAAGTTTTCTAAATTTTCATTTTTCATGGAAAATTTTTCTAGAAAACAAGAAATTTTTCCACAACTAAACACAGCCATAGTACTTTCACTTGTTTAGTTGTGAAAAAGAATATCAAAGAATTAGAATCTAATATTAAATATAATTTGGGAATTGTCATAAAGTAATATATAATGATAATATTAATCGGTGGAGATGATAAATTGGACTTGTCTTTTTAAAATTGAGCGGTTTGGCAAAAATAAGCTAGCTTATTAGTTAATCTATTCAAATATGTACCATAAGCTAGTTTATAAATTAACTTTTTTAAACGCTAATTTGAGTAGTTTTTTGTAGTTTTTTGTAGCTTTCTTCAATTATACTCTTATTATTATTAATTATTAAAGTCAAATATATCTTTTTTGGTCATTTTACGTATTCATAAGCTAGTTTTTTTCAAACATAATATCATAAACTAGCTTATCAGCTACTAACAAGCTTATCAATCAACAACAAGCTAGTTTGACAAACATAGCCTTAGACTAATTTATTGACAAAAGGAAATGATCAAATTAACTGTATAATCCAGTCCATTAAATTTGGTCTGGAAGTGTAATTTATCATTGAGCTACTGTTTCAATATCTCAGCAATGAGCCAAGAACACACCTTAATACTACTACCTTAACCTTATTGCTATATTTCTAAGCATACAATTAATTAATCTATTCACAAATGAATAGTAACATCATGATATTTCTTAACCTGAGGCATATGATTCAAGCTGAAGCTCAGCAGCCCAGATTGTGAATCATACAAAAACTCAACCTCACTGGCTCCAACCATGCACCTTCTCGGCTTCGTCATCGAGTACGAACCAAACCGTCCACACCCCTTAACCTTCATTGAGACACTAGCCAAACCGCCTTCCCTTTCGACCAAATACATCACCTCTTCGATGGCTCCACCACCATTGAACATCTCGATAAGCCCCAACGGACCGAAACCTAGCCCAGACCCCAAAACCTCGATGGGTGTAACCGTAAATATCTCATGCTCGAGAATGTTTAGCGAAACGGGTATGACCGCATTCTGAGGCACAGTGGCGAGATCTCCAGCATGGTGACGGTAAACAGCGCAGTTTCCGGACCAACCGGGACCCACTGCAGCGTCGGCTATGAGGTGCACATCGTGGGCCCGGATGAATCCCGTTATGGCATCGGGTTGGGTGTGGTGGAACGTGTTTTGCCGGTCGATGGCGTTCCATGCCGCTCCTTGACAGTTGTAGACGCCAAGAACTCCGGTGTACTTGTTCATGTTCCATATCTTCAACAAGCTCACACCATCACGGGCTGGATCGGTGAATAAGCAGTCTTTTGTGGGTCGACCCGGCAATCGGGCTCGGAGCACGGAACCATCGGGCAATACAAGTTTCTTCAGCAGATCAAAATTGTGCTTCCCAGGAGCATCACTGTCAAGAAAGATTCAAAGTAAGCCAAATCTCCGATAAAACAACCAAATGTCTAAATGTTCGAGTAGACCGTTTTACAGGACTTAAAACTTTTAAGGACCAATATTAATTTTTTACACGATACTTTTTGAAAATGTCCATAAACACGTCTATTTAGGGGTGGCAATTCTCGACATGACACGAACCCAACACGAAAATAAACGGGTTTGGGTTGACATTTCTGACCCACCAACCCGTTTATTATATATGGGTCGTGTTCCGGTTGACATATGGGTTCACGAATTGACCGCCAACCCGTTTATCATTTTTAAATATGTTTTTCAAAAACTTTTTATAGCACACCACTACACCAGACCAAATATTTTTTAGGTTAAAAAAAATTCAGCGCCCAAATCGTTTTGACCGACTCCAATCATGAAATTGACGATGCCAACAACCCGTTCATAACCTGCCAACCCGTATAGTTAAACGGGTTACGCTCGTCGTATACGGTATATGGGTCGTGTCCGAGTTGAGACCCGCCAACCCAAACACAATAGACACTTTTTCAAAAAGATTAATAAAAACGTTTTCATTCAAAAGTGTCCTAAAAACTTGTTCCAACACCCAAAAAGACGACTCAATAGTTCGATCCTATAATAAATTATGCAATCTAATAGGATATTTAGACATATTTAAAGTCCTAAAAAGACGATTTTGTTGTAGTACTCAAATCTTTACTTATTTCTATGGTATCGTTTGTGTACCTAACGTATATCGGGCCACCGCTGATTGCTCTAGCAGACGCATGGTACTCAGCTGCTGGATGAAGGGAATGAAACATATCCCAATCGGGCTGCATAAACTCACCAAGAAACACACTATTATACGCCACCGATGCTATATGGATCGTGTGCGATACCGGATCAAGAGGGTAGAAATCATCCGAAGCCCGAATCACAGCCGTCTGTTGAGAGCTGGTTACACCGAAAACACATCAGAAATCTCGATTCATATATACATAAAAATGGAAAACTCGAAAAAGCAGATAAAAAGGTACATCGATATGGATGTCAGATAAAAGTGAATACCAGTAAAGGGAATCGGTATTGTGACTCATGCAGGCGATGCAGCCGTTATCGGGGAAATTTCGAGCAACCGAGGCATCAAGTGCCCGATGGTACTGTTGGGTGACCGAAACCCGACCGCCCGAACCGGTCCCGAGGGTCTCCAATATGGACTGCACATCAACCTTGACTCCATCCACACCGGCAGAAGCTAGGTACCGATGCATATCGTCGTAAAAATCAAACACTTTTTCGGGGTTCATTAAGCCTAGACCTTGTACGGCCAACATATCCGTTTTCCATCCCGGCTCGTTCTCCACAACCCCTTTCGACACCTTCGGATACTTCATCACCGCCTCGTATCCCTCCATTCCCTCCGCCCCGGGGCGGACCCCGCCCCAATACCCAACGATCGCGTGCCACACGTAAACGTATTTCAGCCCGTATTTCTGTTTCGCGATATCGACTATGTTCTTGATCCCGATAGCGGGTTCGTTCTCGCTTCGGAACTTTTGGTTTTCTTTAATCCCGGTCAGCCTCATCAACGGTTTTTCCGATTTCGATCCCAAATCCCCTTCGACGGACTGCCACCCATCGTCGATGATGACGAACTTAGCCGGGGTCCCGCCCTCGGCTAAACTTTTCAGCCCGGACTCGACCCCTTCCTGGGTCACGTCTTGGTAAAACGCGTCCCACGTGCACCACCCGAAACAATCAAGAATCCCGGGGGACTTCTTGTCCTGGCGTTGCCTGAACGTCTCCAGATGCGATCTGACCGTGCAGATCGCATCCGTGATCGTCACAAAGGGGTCTGTTCCAACGCCCACGTAAACCGCGTGCGAAAACCCAGACCCCTTTGTCTCGGAGTCACCGCTCTCGAGACAAACCTCGAGCTCGTCTCCAGGGTTCCCCTGGAGACAAGCTCGAAAAGACTCTTCGATCAACGGCAGAAACACAACATACAGTTTCTCTTTCTCACTTCCTCCAACTGTTTCCATTAATAGAAACTGTGTTTCCAATGGGATCTCACTTCCTTTATTCCCCATCTTCTGGGCCATCCACCACAGCTTGAATCTAAAACACGCCATAAACCTAACATCATGAAGCTTCCCCAACGACACCACGTGACGACTCTTCTCGTCGTCGAAAACCGCCCCGATGAACGCCCCGTTTGCATGACCCGAATCCGACCCGGACGACGTGATCACGTTCTCCGCCACGTCCGTCAAGATCGTACGGTCCTTCGCCACCAACCTCCGCCCCGAAATCTGAACCACCGAACCGATCGTCATCGTATCTTCTTCTTCTTCTTCGACGTAATCCAACACCGATTCGCTCTTCTGCAAACACAAATCAATAAAACCAAATTCAAAAACCGAGTTACGAACACGAAAAACAGATGAACTAGATCCAATTAGGGTTAAAAGAGGTACCTGAGTGCGAGATGAAATGAATGTTCTTCGATTTCTATAAGAATTGGATGTAATTAATGGAAAGCGATGAGATACAATGGTGGATGATATTGAAGCTAGAGTTGGATGTGAATTTATATGGGAAGATAAAGATGGGGAAATGGATATTAAATTGGGAGTATGGATCATCGTCGCCATTGTTGAAGCTTTTTTAAGTCTCTGTCTCTGGAGTTTATTCTCTGTATCTTGTAGGATCTGAGTTGGTATTCTTGCCAATTGGGAATTGTTCAAAATAGCCCTTGTACTTCTATAGTTTGTCATTTCAGGCCCTTGAAGTTGTGATAAAAAAGTTTTTAGTTCCATAATGTCGAGAGGGTGATAAAAGTGTTTACCCGGTTAGTGCTTACCGGATGTATTATTGCGTATGATACCGTTTTAATGAACTAGGATTATACTTAGGTTGTGTTTGGCAAGTTAGCCGGTAGCTGATAAGCTAGTTGTTGACTTATTAACTAGCTAGTAGCTGATAAGCTAGCCTATGAATAAATTATGTTTGGCAAAAAACTATCTTATGAGTATGTAAAATGACCAAAAGAAGTATTTTGGGTATAATAATTTTTTTTTTTTGAACGGCAAGTTAACACACACACACGCTCTAGCGGTATCGGGCCTCCAATTGGGCAATCCCACTAATCCGCTGCGACCCGGCCCAACCTATGTTTGAACCTGACCGGCAGGGAAGTGGGTCCCATAAACTGGATCCTCCCATACCGGCCCCGAACCCGGTCCAAAGGACCAGATTCAAAGTCACCGTGGGATTCGAACCCTGGTAGTGTGGCTTTCACCCCCCACACCCCCCAGGGATGTTACCTATCCAACTGAGCTAACACCCTTTGATATTTTGGGTATAATAATTACTAATATTAATAAGGGTATAATTGAAAAAAAAACTACAAAAAACTTCTGAAACGCCACTACAACTAGCGTTTCTAAACTAGTTTATAGTTCATCCAAACATGTACTAGCTTATAAGCTAGCTTATTTTTGCCAATCACAACCTTAATAAGATAAGTAACAATATTGAATTTTACCTATAAGTGATTGCTGAATAAATTCTTGGGTAAAGAGTCTTTAGAACATTTGTCTTTGTTCTAACATTTGACAAGCAAGAAAAGTGATTGACTATAAATTGCCATTCCAATATATGATCCATGATCCATTTTATCATTCGATTTTGAAGGTGTTTCTTAATGGTATTTATGGTTTTATGTCCGTACACTATATCGGGGGACTATTTGGGACTTGACTAAACAAGAAGGGGGTAAACTGCAATTTGTCAGAAGTTAGTGGTATTAATCATATATGGAAAAGTGTAGATGCAATTGACACGTTGGATCTACGTTTCAGCCAATCCAGACAATTATATCTTTCGATTTTCGTTTTCATTATTTTAAATACAACAAAAATTATGACTTTTTTGTTTTAATTTCAACTAGTGCGTCACTTGTATTATCGGATACCAAAAAAAATTATTTAAAAAATACTTTTCAAATTTAGATAAAATATAATTCTTCCCGTTAATAATTAATAATACCTAAATTAAAATGAAAAATATTTTAATGAATTAATGAAAAACAATGAATGATTAATTGTGATGGAGATTAAGAGACTATTTGAAGGTTATCTTGTATATAAGGATAGAAAATCTTTACAATATTAAACATTTATAAAAATTAAAAAATTGAAAAAAAAAAATAGAAAAATTTTAGGTTTTAAAAGATGTTACGTCATACTACATGAGTTTTGCTTTTATATATAAAAATAAATAAAAATAAAGATGGGATGAGTCTAACTTGCAACTACATTAGTATTTCTTTTTAAATAATCATTAATTATTTAAATTATTAATAATGTTGAATTCAATTTACCACTAATTTCTAGCAACCTCTCATACTTTGTTACACGTTTCTATCGTATATTTATCATGAATTTGATAATTGGAAAAACTAGGTTGTTAGTGTAACTATCGAAGTATTTTTCAATACCCCACTTGTACATTTATGAGATCACCTGCTTCCAACAAACAATAGGATTTTTTATAATGATTTTAATGTGTTAACAACATGTCCACAAATCAAACAATAACGTTAGCCAAAAACAAATTTAGACAATGACAATATCTTCAACAAGGGCCCATCAACTTGTACAAAGTGGCAACCATATCACATAGATTAAAGTGGCATCAAAGATAAGGAACAACTTATGTACCAAATTGACAAAGCTAGTTGCTTACACTGCTCTAGAAAGATATAATGATATTTGAATTTAGAAAAAGTATAAAAAATTAAAAACATTTAGGAAATTAATTTAAATAGGTTTCGGTTTTTAACCATTTTTTTCATTTTATATAGAAATAGTCTTAGGCCCGCAATTATAGACCTAGAAAATATATTTTTTTTCAACAGATATGAATAAACAAATGCAAGGGTGTGTTTGCTTGTGAAACTTTTTCAAGTTTTTCATAAAAAATCCAATTTTCCAAGAAAATAAAAATTTAGAAAACACGTTTGGTTTATTCAGTTTTTCAAAGTTTTCAAAGGAAATAAAATTTTTTGTTATCTAAGAAAATTAATTTTAGTAGTTTTCCAAAAAATTTCAAAATAAAAACCCTACCATTTCAACCAAATGCATTTTTAAAAATTTTACAAAATTAAAAATAAAAACTAAACTTCAATTTTTAAAAACGTTATCTAAAAAAATAAAAATAGTTTATCATAATTTTTAATAGGGCTGTCAAAAAATGACCCAACCCGCCAACCCAACCCGAACCCAACCCAATAGTAGCAGGTTGGGTTGAGATTTTCAACCCGTTTAAGTTAATTGGGTCAACCCGCCTAACCCATTTATTTATTGGGTCTGGGTTGGGTTGAGATTTTCAACCTGTTTACAACCCGAACCCAACCCATTTACAACCCAATTTTAACCCATTTACAACCTGTTTTCAACCCACTAGTAACCTGCTCTCAACCCATTTCTAACCTGTTTGTAACCCATTTAACATATTATTTAATTTAATTTTATATTTTAACATAAACTTAAAATAATAAATAATAAGAAAACTAAAAGAAATGATATTACCCTAATTCCCTAAACCTAAAACACTCTCTAGTCCATTCCATTTCCTTATTTCTATATCACTTTCTAGCTTATTCCTTTCCATCTTCAATTTCAAAGTTCAAACTTTGCCAGGGCCACCTCCATCGGAAGAAAATTTAAGCCACCTCCATCGGAAGAAAATTTAATGGACAGTCGGTAGACTTCGCCTTCCCCACTAGCGACTATTACCAAACATTGACCACGAAACAGTAAGTTACCGAAATCGATTTCACAATCTATATCATAGGTATAAATTTCAGATTGTTGAACGGGGTTTTGAGAAAATTTAAAGTTTAAATTAAATGGGTCAACCCAGGTTCAACCCGCTACCAACCCATCAAACCATAAACAGGTCAACCCGCTACCAACCCATCAACCCATCAGGTTGGGTTGGGTTGAAAATCTCAACCCATTTAACTAAATGGGTTGGGTTGGGTTGAGATTTTCAACCCAATTAATAAATGGGTTGAACCCGAACCCAACCCAACCCGACCTATTTACACCCCTAATTTTTAAGGGTCTCAATTGAAAATAAATTTTGTCTTGTAGTTAGTTTTGTGAAAAACCATGTAAAACCATTAATAATAAATTGTTGAATTAATTAATTTATTTAAAAAAAAAGAAAAATGAAAGAAACAACATGTATTATTTGGCGGCGTGATCTAACCCAGATCCAAACTCCATTGTTGAACAAACCCTAACCATTTCAACCTCAAATTGCCTCAAATCTGTCTCCTTTTTCCTCAAACTTTTTGCACAATATGTTTATCATCAACCTTTTGATTCCCAAGTTTCCATTATTTATAGCTTAATTACGTTGAAATCTCGCCTATGGACGGTGGCCTTTTCATCAAAATCGAGGCCATTAATGGCTTCCGAGATCAAACAGATTCGATAGTATACAGAAAAAAACGAAGCTAATGACATAAATATCGCAAGATTTGGTTTAGATTTCTTACCTCAATCGATAAAAAAAATCCTCAAATGGCTTCGGCCTTCGATTTCTCTTTGTAAAATTTTTGAAATCAATTGAGGATAAGTGATTGTAATGAGTAGTGGAGTGTGTATATATATATATAATATGTGTGTGTGTGTGTGTGAAAAATGACGGAAGGTGACGACCATACCATCCACCATCTCCACGGCCATACCTCCATTACCAAAAAAAGAAAAAAAGGTCAGATTTTTTTGCTAACAGGTGCCTGAAGTTTGAGATCCTGCTTTTTTGCTGCCCTTTGACTTCTCTCCATTTACACTTTAATCCCCTTGTAACAAAATTAATTTTTCGGATGTTGCACTAATGTTGACTTCTACGTCTAGGAGTGTTCATGGGTTAGAAAAATGTGAATCGAAGTGATAGAGAATTGGATACTTGGTTGCTCGATCTGAAACTGGACCGTAGGTTGAACTACCTTGCCTCGCCCCAAACCGAAATAAGGCAGGTACCAGTGGTTCGGTTTACGGTTACCCGAAATTATAATAAACGTCACATGTAGTATAAAGTGGTACCGAAATATAACATTTAAAACAATTATACAATAAATAAATAAATACAATCAAAGCACAACAAATTAACATAAGTTTAAATGTTTAAGAACATCAATTTTTGGTTCACGTTGAATCTTTAACGGCTTTATACGGTTAAATATAATCATCGACCGTAATGTATGATGATAAAAAGTTAAAGAATTACTCATTTGGTTTTAAGTTAATAAACAAATAAAACAAAACACTACATATACATTCTATCCGGTTTGGTTCGGGTACCCGTGGGTGCCTAAAATTATAAATCGAAACCGACCTGTGAATACCTTTTTCGGTTTTTGGTGTTTTAATTTTCGAATTTTTCGATTTTAGCTCTGTCTTACGGGTTTTATTAACGCCCCTACTTCTACCCCTGTATTCTTGAGCTTTCTCTTGAATTTGCAACATAAATCGTGTATCTTTGATCAACTAATACCTAAACCTTTTGTTTCTAATTACGCCTTCTATCATTCCAACCTAATATTTTTTTTTCTATTCGTCAACATTATCTGTGATAGCAATATTGTTAACATGTAATACCTGTTAAGGAACCCTCTCCTAAATCATGTTGGAAATCTTATTTGTTTTAGTAGAAAGACGAATGAGAGGTTAGCCTCTATCCTTGACACTACCCTAATTTAAATGGCATATTTAAACCTATCTTAATCAAACATTTTTTATTTGATTCAACACCTTGAATATCTATCGATTTGAAACTCTTTTTTTTTTTAACAAAAACAACATAATATTACCAAAGCACCATTGGCACAATGGCACATAATAGCAACTTCCTTGTGGGTGTTTAAGACTTACCAATAAATTTTGTGCAAATTTAGTTTGTTATATATTGATGCTATATGATTCAAATAACATGATATCATCTGAAAACCGCTTTGTATTAATGAATTTGGTTTACATCAACCCAATGTTATTTAAAATGAATAATATTGTATTGTAGATAAATTATTGGACAAATTATAATAAATATTAGCATGATTTCATTTTTTATTTATATTGTGATTCTATTGATTTGAGTGATAGAGGAAAGTTCAAATGTGAACCACTTTTTGGTTGTGAACGTGAGGACAGCCGAGAGCGCGACACGTGGCGACTTTGAATGTGGCCCCCCTCTTTAATTCAATGCCCTCCCATGAATCGCGCCTAGTCATCCGCCGTGGATCTGACGTGGCGCCTAGTCATCCGCCGTGGATCTGACGTGGCGCCTAGTCATCCGCCACATGTCGCGCTCTCGGTTGTCCTCACGTTCACAACCAAAAAGTGGTTCACATTTGAACCCACCCCTTGAGTGATAACCATAACTTTTATTTAATGTTCTCAACAAGATTAACCATCACATTTATAGAGAAAAAGGGATTGCGCTTAAAGTCATAGTACACGTATCTAATGCTAGCTATAGATAACAATAAGATTGCTAGCTATGGATAACTATTAGATAAACAATATATATTGTAAAACTAAAGGGTTTGTCCGCGCTTCGCTGCGGGAAGTTTTGTTAATATTGTAAAGGTTCGTTGTTGTGAACAACATTTTAGAGGAAGTTACCTATTAAGAGCTTCGGATTCACGTTAGGTTATAAACTTTGATTGATTTGGTCGTAAGTAATAACATGGATTTATATGAAACATATAGTTTGTACAAATGTTGTCATACGAAAAGTTTAATAAAATAAATGAAAAGATTTAAGAAATCAAAAAATTTAACTTTAGGAGATTTTAATAATACTAAACAATTACCAGGAAGCCAAAATATTGTTCATGAACAATAGGTACCGACACTTTAACATACTTCAGCCAATATACGATATATGACTAAAACGTAAAATGAAATATAGAAAACTAAAAAGCACAAAGTGAATAAATATTATAAGTTTAAGGGGCTAAAATGTAATTTCTCCAAATGTTGGTAGCTGTTGTTCATGAACAGTGTTTTGGCTTCATATAATCGTACTCTATATAGAATATAATAAAACAATTATATCAAAAAATATTCAATATTAGGCTCAGTTTGAATGTATCGACGGTACGATTATAATGGCGTAATTTGTTAGAATTAAAACGTGTTTTTTTAACATATTCCAACCAATATACAATATATAACTAAAACATAAAATAAAATATAGAAAACTAAAAGTATAAAATGAATAGATATTATAAATTTAGGGATTAAAATGTAGTTTCTACAAATGTCATGGTTTCATATAATCGCACTATATATAGTAGGTAATAAAATAATTACATCAAATTATATTCAATATTAGGCTCATTTCGATTGTATCGACGATACGATATATAACTAAAACATAAATAAAATATAGAAAACTAAAAATATAAAATGAATAAATATTATAAGTTTAAGGATTAAAATGTAGTTTCTACAAATGTCATTTCTACAAATGTCATGGTTTCATATAATAGTACTATATATAGTATATAATAAAATAATTACATCAAAAAATATTCAATATTAGACTTATTTCGATTGTATCGACGATACGATATATAGCTAAAACATAAAATAAAATATAGAAACTAAAAGTATAAAATGAATAAATAGTATAAGTTTAGGGATTAAAATGTAGTTTCTACAAATGTCATAGTTTCATATAATCGTACTATATATAGTATATAATAAAATAATTACGCCAAAAAATATTTAGTATTAGACTCATTTCGATCGTATCGACGATACGATTATAATGACGTAATTTGTTTAAATTAAAATGTATTTTTAACATATTTTAGACAATATACGATATATGACTAAAACGTAAAATGAAATATTAAAAGTAAAAAGTATAAAGTGAATAAATATTATAAGTTTAGGGGGTAATATGTAAATTTTCAAAATGGATTTGGGGCGGGTTGGGTTGGAGCGTGGGTATGGGGCGGGTAGCCTAACAATTGTATAGTTATTCAATGATAGGATAAATATCTAAAACTACCCTTTAGCATGAGCTTGAAAAGATATCCTTAAGAGCCATCTTGGACATTAAAGGTGAAAGCTTGTAGTATGTGTGGTGGAGGCTTGGTATGTTAAGTAATAACTTCACGTTGTTATTAGCGACATTTTCATGAATAAAGTGACAACCAACCTTTATATGTTTGGTTCACTCATGAAGGATTGGACGTCTGAGGTATTGTCAAAAAACATAGCCACATTGAACTCCAAAATCATGTAATATGTGTTTGTGACTAGGCTTGTGCATCGATTGGCTAGGGTGAGGACCTAAACCCAAATCTCGATTGGATATCGGATGGGAAAGATGACCTTGAAATCTGCCCAATAAATGAACAAACCCGCATATATCGGGTAGTTCAAGTTGGATATCCAACCCTTGATTTTCTGAAAACCTTTACCAGATGAATTACAGGTTCATCGGTTTTCATGGGTGAAAACACTTCATTGGCTAAGGTAGATGAATGCGTACTGATATGTGATGACATGAAGGAGAAACATGAGTCCTGTCTCAGGCTATGATACCATATTGCGATTCTATTGATTTGAGAGAGAACCAAGACTTTTGTTCAATGTTATCAACAATACTAAGTATTACATCTATAGAAAGAAAAAAAGAAATGTGCCTAAGCTATTGTACAATTAATTTGGATAGGGTTTTAAAAATCATTACTAAAACCACTATAGCAAAGTCATGATTAGCCAAAAAAATTGTAACATGCTTATAGACCGAGGCGTAGGATCATGTGAGAAGTGTCATTTTTTTTTTTGGAAGGGTATCCGAGGCTTTGCCCCGACTAATCCTTGCAAGGTTCACTGACAGGTAAAACATGCTGCCTTGAGTTAATCCCCAATTGTCACAATCTGGAAGCGTCTGGATTCGAACATGGGGTAGAAGGGTTAACAAGCCACTTCCCCTACAGGCCTTAACCAGTACGCCACAACCTTGTGGTTGAGAAGTGTTTTTAAACCATTGATCACTTTTAATAAAATACCCTCCTATGAATTGCAACTTAAAAGGGAATTGACCGGTTGCATCTTATTTCGGTGCATCTCATCCTATGTTCGTCCATTTCTCATCCAACGGATGATAACCACTTCTCACCAAATTTTGCACTTCTCACTAGAATCAAACCCTATAGACTAAATGGTCCGGTCTAATTATGGTTTTGCAAGTTGAAGGTCTTTTAACAAATTTCAAAAGTATGAATGTTTTTACCACCTTTTTGACACTTAGATGATTTAAACAATAAATTTTGAAGTATGAGTGACCAGATTAGAAATGAATTAAAGGCTATTTGGTTGGTTTTCATTAAGTTATGTTTGGATAAGACTGTCTGTATTGATTAATCTGTCTACATACATTGAATTTTTTTTTATCTACAAGTGTTTTTTCTCATATATAAGGTAGGTGAGTGTTTTTTTTAATTGAGAGAGACATATTTGAAAAGACTTGACATTCTACATAGAGGTCCTCTCTATAATTTTATTAAATAAGTCAGTTTCTATATCATTAAGTCACAATAAGACATATATATATATATATAAAATTGATCAAATAAGATGCGAGTCACATTGATACCATTAAGTTGCTAAACTACAAACCCCTAAGGCTTTGTTTGGCAAACTAGCTGATAAGTTAACTTATGACTAATAAGGTAGCTGGTGACTGATAAGGTAACTGATGAATAAGTTACGTTTGGCAAAAACTAGCTGATAAGGTAGCTTATGACTGTAAAAGGACAAAAAAGACATGTTTGAAAATTAATGGTGTAAAACTTAGCAAGGGTATATTTGGAATAAAAAAATAAAAAGTCTCATAAGTCATCAAAAGGTTAGTGAGAGTAGTTTTTCAAAAACCTAACTTATAAGTTAACTTATGGTCATCCAAACATGTACTTGACTTATAAGCTAACTAAGTCACCTTGTTTTACCTAACAATGCCTAAGTATGCTTGTTACTTATTACATTCCCCCTTTAATGTTTAAAACTTTCGGTATTAAAATAACAACCCATCAAAAGATTAAGGGCTGTTACGTAAAATTTATCCCTTCAAGTTGGACGGAAATTTATTAATGGCGCCAAGAACTAACAAAAACCCTCCAAAGTCCAAAACTAGGGTTCATCTCCACAAAACCATCGAAACCCTAGAAATTTCACCAAATCTCAGCGATAAACAATGGGGGATTTAACGAACCAACTCGATCAAGTGATAACCTTTTTGTCATCTCGTGCTGGTACCACCTCAAAATCCGACAAATCATCCGCTTACTCGTCGTTATTGCAGCTGGAAGAACACTCGACTGCTGATCCTTCCCTCCTTAAATCGCTGGCTGATTCGTCTCATGTTCTTTTATCGTCTATGGCGAACGATATTACAGATGATGATGATGAGGAAATGTAAGTTTTTTCTTTTTAATTATGATTGATTGTTGTATTTAAGCTTCCAATAAGTTTGGTTTCTTACTAATTGGCACTCGTGATGTGGTTGTGTGGATGGATTCGTCTAATTGCAGTGCTGCACAGGCTTTGAAGTGTGTAGGGTTCATGATTTACCATCCATCCATTGTTGCCGGTATTTCAGGTTGGTAGACTGTGGCTGTGTTTGGCAAACTAGCCGATAGCTGACTACCTAGCTGTTAGCTGTTGACTAATAAGCTAGTTAGTAGCTTATGAGTATGTAAAATGACCAAAAAGGGTATCTTCGGGTATAATAATTGATATTAATAAGGGTATAATTGGAAAAAGCTACAAAAAGCTTTTGAAAAGGCTAAACTAAGGCTATGTTTGGCAAACTAGGTGATAAGGTAGCTTATGACTGATAAGGTAATTGGTGACCGATAAGGTAGCTGGTGACTAATAAGGTAACTGATGAATAAGTTGCGTTTGACAAAAACTAGCTGATAAGGTAGCTTATGACTGTAAAATGACAAAAAAAGACATGTTTAAAAATTGATAGTATAAATTAGCAAGGGTATATTTGGAATAAAAATAAAAAGTTCCATAAGTCACCAAAAGGTTAGTGGGAGTAGCTTTTCAAAAAGCTAACTTATAAGTTAACTTATAAGCTAGCTTATGGTCATCCAAACATGTACCTGACTTATAAGGTGACTTATAAGCTAACTTATAAGTCAACTTATTTTACCAAAGTAACCAAACAATGCCTAACTAGCGTTACAAAAAGCTAGCTTATGGTACATGTTTGGATGGACTAGCTTATAAGCTAGCTTATTTTTGCCAAAAACACAGCCAAACACAGCCAAACACAGCCTGTATGTTCGAATCGACTATTTTGCCTTTTTGAACAGTTTATTTCATATGAAGTTAGGAACTCTCATTGCTAGCTTGAAGACCATACATGGAGTTTGTGCTACATAACCACATTATGGCATCATGAATTCATAGAGAAATCTCTGACCAATAGAAAAAGATCCATTTTGTTGTTATTTCGGCACAAATACTTTTGGTTCTTAAAAAGAAAAAAAGGATTGGTCTGAATACATCCTGTATGCATATGCTATATAGTAGCATAAGAACGAAAGATTTTATATTATATGTCCAATGTGAATCTTCAAGTTCGTTATTACTTTGTAGTTCCAACGAAGTTCTGGTCCCAGAGGGATAATATCAACCACTTTACGTCCCTACTTCTTTTCTTTCTATGAAGCAAGTGTATTGAAATTCTCATACTATTTTGGAGATTGCCCTAATATAATACGGCCAATATTAAAAAAGATTCCTATAATTTAATCCATAAACTTCATTGAAACAAAGGTATACTACTTGTTGCAAGCACATAGAAATTGATTTCAGAGGAAATAAGAAACAGTAAGGGTGTGTTTGTGTTTGGTTGTGGAAAACTGTTTTCATTTTCCTAGAAAACGTTTTCAGAAAATGGAGTTGAGTTAACATTTTCAGTTTTCTATGAAAGTTTTAGAAAACGTGTTTGGTTGAAATGGTGGAGTTTTCATTTTTCATATTTGAAAATTATAAAGCGTGTTTAGCAAATTTTGGAAAACTACTAAAATCAGCTTTCTAATTTACATAGGATTTAGAAGACAGAAAATTTTCATTTTCTTGGAAAACTTTTGAAAACTAAATGAACCAAACGCGTTTTCTAAATTTTAATTTTCCTTGGAAAATTTTCATGTAAAACTGGAAAATTTTCCCCAACCAAACGCACCCTAATATCTTATGTTGGTTTTTTAAATTCAACAGGACTAGGTGTGTAGGTTTAAATTTTAATGGTAAAAAAAGACTCTAAAAGAGGACGATATCGTCTAATGATGTAAAATTGAACCACTATCATATGTTCTGTAGTTGATGAAGTTACTGCACATGAATGTGAATTGAGCATTATGTTTCGTGGGTATGGCAGGAGACGATGCTGATATGGTTCTAAGTTCTCTGCAGAAGGTCATTTTGGGCACTCGAATTAAGGTTGAAATTGCATTTAACTTAAGGTCATTTATGCTCACTTACAAGCTACAAACACATATTCAATGGTACTGACTTGTGAAGTTCAATTGCAGTCTGTTTGTAATTTAGGAGTATGGTGCATATCTGTTCAACAATTCAGTGCATTGTTCTTAAATGCTCATATTGACTCTTTGGTGAGGGCAATAGTTCATGCCCTTGACAATCCTACTGGATCTCTATCAACAACTTTTGAGGCCATGCAGGTATGACAATGTGGTCAATGTTTAGGCTTCAATATGGTAATTACATTTTTGTCTAACCCAACCACTTTTAGATTAGACGAGTGATTGTTGATTAGAGTTCAGTCTTGTCAACTTGATCACATCACAATTGGAACTCTTTTACGTTTGAAAGTATTATATTATTTATAAACCGCAAATACCACATACACTTTTCACCATTTGGTGAGCTCTGAATCCTTGCTTTTGTGGGAGACTGGCTCTACCAGTCTCTGCTCACGCACATGTGCAATTACATATTTAGAAAGCTTAACTGGTGGCATTTGATCTAATTCGTAATAACCAAGTCCCGTAAACCAATAGTTGTGCATGTATTTGTACTTGTACCTTCTTCTGTTTTGTTAAATGAATGAAATTAATCTTGGCTTTGGTGTTAGGTGAATTTTTTTGTTTGTTGACTAGCAGAGAGGTGAGCATAATAAATTATTTCATCACTATTGGTTTGGTCGTACAATAGTGTCACTTTATTTTAGATTAATTTTTTATTAGTCTTTTATGTAAAATTCCATGGGAAATAACCATCAATACTTTTCTTTGCAATATTATGAACCAATTCATGGCCTCTTTTCTTGTTAATTTACTCATGCTACTTGTGTAGGCTGTGATGAAGCTGGTGACTCAATTGCCTGATAAAATGAGAGAGACATCGAACTTATGGGCTCCTCCCATATACAGAAGACTTATTAGTGCAGATAAAAGGGAGAAAGATATGTCAGAAAGATGTTTACTGAAACTTAAATCTACGATATGTCCCCCACCAAAAGCTCTCTCCAAGGTATATAAACAATTACTATATCGGTTATACTTTTATTGGTTATCATATGTAGGGGTGTAAACGAATTGAGCTTGTAACGAGCTACTCGAGCTCGAGCTTAATAATTATCGAGCTCCAGTCAATCTCGAACACAAAATAAAGCTCTCTTAACTTAACCAATGGAGTTTCATAACACCAATGTTCGACTCGACTTGTTCAAAAGCTCGATTAAACTTTATGAGTCGAGTCATTCAAACGTACATTTTTTCGAGTAAAACATATATGCATGTTTAATATGTACATGATAAAACAAATCGAGCTTGGGAAAATTAACGAATTATTCGATCTCGAATTCGAGCTCATAATTGAAAAAATATCCGAGCCCAAAATTGAAAATATTTGAGCCTGAGCCTGAATCTAAAAAAGTTAATCGAGCTCGAGCCTAAGATCACTTTTTCAAGCTGAGCTTGAATAATTTGCTACTTGACTCGGATTGGCTTGTGTACACCCCTAATGATATATGACAAATGATAATTTTTTTCAGTACTGAAAGAGAATGTGTTCTTTAATTATAACTTTTAAGTCGTATGACATCTAAGACTTATGTGAAGTGTACTTATAATCAGATGGAAAAATGACCTCTCATGGATCCTTAGAGGATGATTTTGTTTTCTATCTTAGGCACATGAAATGCAGATTTCATTGCTGGAATAGAGATAGCTTATTGCATTAGGGTTTTGACTAGGTTTGATTCTGGAAGGCTGAGCCTTGGCCTCTTGCTGAATTTGCTTAATGGGATGGAACTTACTTAGGATAACCTAGACGTTCTTTGATAAGTTTTACGCTTGCATATTTTGCGGCAAAAGACCAGGGGTGCATCAACGATCGGGCGACCATGGTTTCAGTCCCTTGGGTGTCATTTTCCAGGACTTTAAAAAAATCACAGGATGACTTTGAAAAGTAACAGAGCCTATACATTATGCACAACAATAAAGTCATCCAACTATGGTTATTTATTATTGAATGTTTGTTTTAGCACCATGTCCTGATGCAGCTTATCGTGAAAGTAGGAATTATGAAATATGAGAACATACAACAGTCTTTGGTCTCATAAACAAGCATATTATGTCGTCTGAACAGGCAGTTATTGTAGACGTTAAGAGAAAACTACTTCCTGCACTGGAGGGGCTGTTAAATCAAGGCATGAAGATTCAAGCCATGCAAGCATGGGGATGGTTAACTCGCCTGATAGGACCTTATGCCACGAAAAATAGGCACTTAATCAATCAGCTACTAAAAATTCCTGAGCAGACGTTTCCTGACAGTGACCCACAAGTGAAGATTGCTTCACAGGTACTCTATTTTCATCCTGTACCATAACCTACTTGTGCAAAGTTAAAATGACATTGTAGAAGCTAAATTAAATTATTGTTAACAATTTCCATCCACATAAGCATTCTATAACACGAGTAGTTTCTCTTTCAAATCTTTTTGATAACTATGGGGGTCCAGGCAAGCTTGTGCTCATCTCTAATAATCCAATGGCGCTCTGAAGAGTGAAGATAGCAACTAGGAAAATCGCTAGCGCCTTAGGTGTCGTTTTCTAAAGATGTCTGAAGTCTGATTTCACATCTAAAAAATAAGGTGGATGGTGTACCTCTTAAAATTTTAGAGGACGGTAAGAGGTTTTCAGACCTTTTCTTAGAAATAAAACAAACAGTCTTTAGTCTGCTAACCTCTTAATTTTCATACTTAAGAGGTATTTAAAAACACAAACATCCCCTTAGTATTTATATTCAGGTTGAGCTGGTTCTCAAGGTTATCTGTTTCAAATTTACAGATCGCATGGGAAGCTTTAATTGATGCTTTGATCATTCTGCCATCGCAAGAATCTATAACAGAAGTTGTTTCACAGAATTGCAGTAACCAAGAGCAAACACATGGAGACAATGGTATCTTTGAAGCCAATGGATTAACCAAGAGCGCTAAACTCATAATGACACCCCTAATAGGGATCATGTCCAGCAAATCCGATTTATCTGTTCACTTATCCTGCCTGAATACTTGGAATTATTTGCTTTACAAACTTGATACCTCTGTTAATCACCCTTCACTTATCAAAACCGTTCTAGAGCCAATACTCGAAGTGGTCTTTCGAGTTGGACCTGTTAGCAGGAACATCTGGTCTTGGAATTTCTGCCTGGATCTGATCGATAGTTATGCATTAGCAACAAGATTAGATGAAAACAAGCGATCAGATGATGAACAGTTAGCGAAAATCCCAACTACTACACATCCTGCACCTGCAAACTGTTCGTGGAAGCATTACCCAATTAAATGGACCCCTTGGAATTTAGGTCAGTTTGACTTTTTCGTAAATGTGGTTCATGTTTTCATCAGTCATGGGGAAGTAGCGTATGATGCTGCGTTAAGACTTTTTCGTTCTTCATTGAAAGGAGTCCAGCGTAATCTATCGAGCTCGAGTGTTCCTTTTAGTGAGGTTATGTCATGCATCAATACCGTCATTATGTGTCTAGAGAAGATATCTGAAAGTGTTACCAGTCAAACTTTTCTCCAGTTTATAGAGATAGCTACCGCTGAATTGGAACCATCGATATTGGGATCCCCTTTATACAAGTTGACACTTGACACCAAGTACACTGAAACCGTGAATCAAGTAAACGAGCTTAAAAACACGAAAATGATGGCGGTTTGCTCCGAGGAAAATGGGAAAATGGTTTCACCAGTTGGGTATCTTATAGTACTCTACTTCATACCGTTGTTAATTCAACTTCTGATGCACTGAAACTGTCCGCCTATGTGAGTTTGTTGCTGATGTCATATGATCCTTACGATACTTTCCACACGTTCACATCTTCGTTGTACAAATACTCGACACCAAACTGCTTGGATTTCTGGATTGTTGTAGCAAACTGCCTGAAGAGTTACGTAGATGGTAACAAGGATCTAGTGTCGTGTAAATCAGAGCCTGATGATAGTTGGTATCTCCTTATTTGTAATTTCTTGGCTTACCCTTTTGTCGTGTTTTCCTCATTATCGGAAAAGAAGGTTGATGTTGTACTACAAATTATCGAGCCTTGGAAGTCGCTTTACGTGGCTGTGCATCAGGGTTATGGGTGCCTGTCTTCCCAGTGCTGTAAAAGTTTGTTTCCAGTTTTTGATCGGTTTCTTGAAGACTGTTCTGAGGCTGATCCTGCAGAAAAGACTCATGTGTGTGATTTTGTTTTCTTGTGTGGAGATGCCATAACATGTGTCCTTGAACATATTCTTAAATCATCAGAGGCGTGTCAAAGAAATAACGATGGTGGTGATCCGATGAGATTCAGTCGCACCAAAACCAGCCTGCAGTGCGCTGCGAGGTCAGTAGAATATGTTTTTAAAGTATGTGATATTTATATACGGCAAAACTCACGAAGTCTCCTCCTTTGACGAGGGTTCTCCTCCTTTGATGAGGCTTGAACCCTTGACCTTCAGGGAGGTTAGGATCTATTAGTGACTCTCATACATTTCATAATCATCACAATATTTCCTTTTTTAGAAAGGTTTCATGTTACCTATATGCCCATTATCATCTTTACAAATAAATTGATGCCATCAATTTTGATTCAACATTTCTCTTTTTTGTGTTTGTTAAGTGGATGCTATTGATTTTTATAGGTTTTTAAGTGTATCATATACAGAGGCAAAAGCAAATCGGAAGATTCTTGATACAACCTCCAGGTGGGTTAAAAGATTTGCATCCCGTAAAATTTCATTTTTGTGGGTGGATGTTTATATGGGCTCAATTATGGTATAAAAGAATAGAACTTTATAGTCGATGAGTTTCTTGATATGCCATTGTGTTGTTGCTTTTGTATGACTGTAAAATTGTTTCAGGGTCTTTTCCACATTGGAATGCTTCGTGGAATCTTTTCACTTTGACGAGGATACCGTTCCCTTTTTTGAGGTTCGTATTTCTCCTTCGCAATTTTAACCATTATGTATGCATACATGTTTTTATTACGAAAACCAACAAACCAACTGTTCATGATAAATATTGTTGATGCAAATTATTCATAATGAATATAGAAGATAATATTCATGTTAAAAAAATGCATGATATCATGAATAAATAACACGCTTGATGTTCTCATAATTCATGGTTATTGGTCATGAATAATCATTGTTCTAAAAAGCTGGCAGCGACAGCCGCCATGGCTTGAAGTTTGTGTCTGATACCATGGTCCAATGCACGGTTTGTGTAACGCAATATTTGATTCTTCGCATTTCAGTGTCTTATTTTTTTAGTTTTAAGTATATAACTTAATTTAAAATTTTGTCAGCAAATACATGAAAGAGTTGGTTCTCAGAGTTTTGTGTGCAACCATTTACGTTTGTTTTTTCTTTTGTTATCCAGATTATCTCAACTCCATTGCTTCAATGGCTATCCGATTTGGAACTACAACACGAGAAGAACACAATCAAATTTTGGATCACCACCCTGAAACGCTTGCAGATCAATCAGCCACTCATAAACTTCAACTCGACCTTCCTCAGACTCCAAGCAACCCTACTCGAATCAACTCTCGATCACCCAAATTCTTTAATCTCCGACCCAACCATCGCCTTTTGGAATTCGACATATGGTCAACAGACGAAGCTAGACTACCCTCAAAACTTACTTCCTGTTTTAGACAAACTCTTCAGAAACAGCAAAATAAACCTCTGCAGAAAAAGTCACCCTAAACCAGATGCTGCTAAGATCACCGCAACTCTAAACCGGTGTGTGAAAAGAGTCGAGCTCGTGGATGATCGTGCGAAAGAGTTGGGATCGAAGAGGAGAAAGTTGGAATTAACCGAGCGGCAAAAGGAAGTGAGACGGGCTCAACAAGGCAGGTCGAAGGATTGCGAAGGACGTGGGCCCGGGGTTCGGACGTACACGAGCGTCGACTTTTCTCAGGGGAACGAAACTGAGTCACAAGAAGAGATTTATGTTTGAGATGTTGAAAAGAGACGGTGAACAGATTTAAACTCGATGCTAACGGGTAAGAGTTGTCGGGATCCGTTTGGTGTCAAGAGAAGTGTTGTTTTTTAACGGGTTGTGTTGATCGCAAGCCTTGACTGTATCGGTTTTTCGGTATTATAGACGACGAATATTGTAAATATGTAAATAAATAATTTAGTACTCAAAATTTAAGGGTAGTATCGTAATTATTTCTGAAACAAAAGAAATATAAGGTAATTTTTATGCTTAAAATTAAATGGTTTGCAGTGCAGTGATAGTTTGAAGTTAATCTTTGATTGTTAGAAGAAGTTTCAGGAAACAAATAATTTGATGTCAATCATTAGATGACTATATGTTTATATGATTGTAGTGAAATCATTTGTTTATCAAAAATTCAAAATTAACACTGGAATGTATAATAAAAATTTAAAATACAATTGTAATAATTATGATAAATTACAGTCAATAACATCTTCACCATCTAGAGTAACAATAAGTCGAAGAACACCATGCATTGATGGGTGGTGAGGTCCCATATTGACTATCATGAAGTCTTTTGATTTAACTATTATTATTTTATAAAAAAACTTTACTTTATCAAGTTTTAAATAAATTAAATCACTATTTAAATTTAAACCTGAAGTAAATTATCAAAAAAAACAATTATTTCTTAAAATCACACAAACTCATATTAATGATATTATAAAATCAACAAATACAAATAACAAAAATGGAACACGGAATTAAAATATATCACGTTACATTATACATGTATGTTTTTAGTGTGTAATTTTAATTATGAAATTTAAGTATGGATAGCAATGATATATTTTCCAAAAACAAAGATAATTAAAATATTTTTATGATAAAGATGAACTTTTTCACTAGATAAAAATAATGACATGCTTATCTAAGTTTTTTTTAGATGGGTGTTTACTAAACGCTTACCTAATAAGTGTTTATCGGGTCCATTTGCCTTATAGGGTGAATATGACAAAGGACTAGAATTAGCCGATAAAAATGATGACATGACTTGGTAAGAGCGAAGACATGAATCGAGTGTCTTATCCGATAAGCGAGATCGACAACTCTTACCTAGTAAGAGCGTATTAGGTACATTGTTGCGTACGATACTGTTTTAAGAGACTAAAATAGTGTCCGGTATTGGTAGATGATAGTGTCCAATTTTACCGATAACCACTTGCCGAATAAGTGTTTAAGTAAACAACGCCTCCCTAAATTTTTTTAAGATAATCATAAATGTACATTATTTGCAAATTTAGATCTTTAGAAAAAAATTACCATATTTAATGCTTAATAATTTATTTACAAAAACCCTATATATAAAAAATCCAAAACTATGATAAGAATTAAATTATTCCCCCTAAAAACTAAAAAATAAAGAACTTGGGTGACAAAATCCAACCCACCGTTGGATCTACAAACAAGTGTTATGAGATCAAGGGTCCGTGAGATAAACCCAATTCTGGTACCCGTGACCTTAGCAAAACTCGCTCATCTCAGACTCCATAGTCGATAGCAGAGAAGCCTCTCTTTTTCCCTCTCTCTAGATTCTCTCTCTATCTCCCCCCGAAAATCAGTCTCACTCACCATTTCTATACATACATATATACATACAGATTCAGGTGTTTGAAAATTCATCCTAGGGTTTCAATCGATTTGTTCTTCGTCATGCATATGTGATTGATTGTTTGTTTGTTTGTTTGGAGGACGAGGAGGATTAATTAATAAAGGAAGAAAGGTTAGGGTTTTTTTAGGTTTTTTTTCTCGATTTTGTTGTTTAATTGTTCTTCTTCTTCGATCTGTTGGATTTGGTGGAATGGACTCGTCGTCATCAGTGTTGGCTATGGCGAACAACAACAACAACAGCAGTAGTAATAGTCCCGATGCTGACTTGATTTCCGTCACTCAAACGCTGGCCAAGGAGGCGTATGTGCTTTTTCAGTTGGGGAAGTATGTCGATTGTCTCAAGGTGTTGAATCAGATCTTGGAGAAGAAACAGGATGATCCCAAGGTCAATTTTTGCACCTTCTTCTTCTTCTTTTTCTGTGTGCTTTGCTTTTTGAATATGGATTGGAATTGAGAATGTGTTGTTTTGTTGGAATTTGTTTTGATTAATCATGTGGAGAAGTTTTTCGATTCCGTTTGTTTACTTTATTCGGAACACTAAAATGTAGGGTTAAACTGAGATTGCTCACTCAGCTCACTTCTTAAAATTCATGGATGCATGTAAATGCGAGTGAATTACTTGAGGGACTCGTGTCTGTTTTGCAATTGGTACCAAATAGGACTCGTTTTCGTTGTTACTCTTAATAAATTTGGTTTTTTTGTGTGGGTAAAGTGGACTTGTAGTGCTATGCATTTCATGTGTACTATGTCAATTTCTTTTTGTATCTGGAGAGGATGTATTTTGGAAATATTACTCTAATTTGGAAGGAATTGAGTACATTGTGGGATTGAAATTGTTCTTCACCCAAGACGTTTGAAGTTTCGAGGTTCATGGGTAAAAAGTATCACAATTGGCATGAATTTTTTGGTGTGGTTGAAGAAGCCAGTTTGGTTATGATTGGGGCCAGACTAGCTCTTTGCAAAAGGCTCTTGCCAATATATGTCTGAAAATGGACGTGGAGTAAGATATGGAGAAACAGAGAAGTCAAGCAAAGCAAGTGTGGACATCATCAAATGCAGTGGGATTGATGATGTGCCCACTTCATATAGACTATAGCATTAGATTTTCATATGTTTTGTTCTTATTCAGAGTGGAACATTGTTGCGTTTTCCTTTGTGTTTAGATGACCTTGGAAAGGTTTGTCGTACATGCCAATGCCATAAACGGATGATAATGTTGGCTGAAACGTGTTAGGTGTTGTGGATGGTATCAGTATTTTGGACTTAGAAGGTGAGAAGGTTTTAGTTTATATAGGAATCATGAAATTTGTTATCGTCTAATAGCAAGTCTGATGCTTAAAAATGAAAAAAAAGATGTTTCTCATGCTAATCGTGCTTTGCTTTCAGCTTTTCCTTCGGAAAGCAACGACTACATATGTGTGTGCGTTAGTGTCATGTTCTGTGATTTTCCATTCTTCTTTCTCTTTGATGCCATCTTTTTCGCTTCTATTTGAATCATGTAATCATTAGTGATACAGTGATACAATCTACCTTTTCTAGGGCTAACTTCTTCTATATTTATCTTAAGATTCTAATGTATATGTACTTTAATACATATTGTTATATTGAGTATTAGAATAACCAATCTTTTTTGAGGGTCTATGAACTAATTGTCATAATTACAGAGGGTGATGTTTTAATTCATCCTTGTGTAATAAGAGTGTATATATTTGATTGATCTAATTTGACTACCAAATCATCATATGGGCATGTCCTTAATGGCTCTTAAATGGAAGTACAAAAAAGCTTTGAGTAGGCTAATGGCATGACAAATTGAGATTATATGTTACAACCACCACAACTACCCCTCAGGCTTTTATTTTATCTAGTTCGGTAGGGTAGAAACAAAACTGCATTATAAATTAGAATGCTGAAATCTTCTAGGGCTATTAGACCTGTACAGTGTCCGCCTTTTCACTGTTATCCAAAGTGAACTTCTACATTATATTCTACCCAACCAAGTATCTTTTATTGCTTCCTTCATGTCAATGTTAGTCGACTTCCCTTGGTTTTCTTTTTCTTATGCTGGTTTAGTTGCTTTAATCCTTTTTTTTAATTTCATTTTCTAGTTTCTTTTCCTACTCCATGTTCTGCTTCTAGCTATATATTACTGCTTCATTATTCTCTTTGTTAGCTAGCCTTGACGTGGTAAACTAAAATTTAGCTTTTTAGCTTTTTAGTGGGCTAGTTTATATCTAGAAAATGTCTTCCTTATACAACCATGGAAGATTTTTGGCATCCTTTGTTGTTATATTTTTAATAGGATCATTCACCTCCACATTTCATAGGGTGTCTTGACTCAAGACACCCTATGAAATGTGGAGGTGAATGACCAAACTCAAGAGTCTTGAGTTTGATGATGGCTTATTGCATTTCTTTCAATGCGTATTGCGATCTCTTTTCACATCCTTTATGCATTCCCAATGATGACCAAAGTCTTTGATTTTTTGCTTCAACCATTTCATCATTAAATGTATGTGGATTGCTTATTTTATAGGGTAATCCATCTCGTTCCTTCGTGTATTCTTTTTTAACATCCTGTGTTCTGTAAAACTCTTGAAGACTATGATGACAATAAATTATAGTTTATGAACGCATTCAATCCCTCTTCTAGGGAGGCCATGATCTATCTGGTTTTTGATGTTCTTGGAGGAAGTGTAAGGCCATATATATATATATATATCGTAAGCTGTTGCAAGATTTGAAATTTGTTTCCTTTGTTCTTATTACCGTAGCCATGACCAGGAGTTCTTTGCAAATGTCTTGTATTTCTAGCTCTCTACCATATGATTGTTGAAACCTTTCTATGAGCAGCATATTCCTAATTGACATCGCCCTAAAAATTTCTTGTAAATATATTTAGAGTAGTGTCTTGGCCAACTTGAAGTGGCATATCTGCCAGCAACATTAATGACCACCCTTTCACCACTAGTTCAGCTAATGTGATTGTCTTTTAGTTTCAACTGTCTTTTTTTGTGCTCTTAACTACTAGAATACTTGCCCATTAGCTGTATTTTTTTCTGGAATGCTACTTAACCATTGCTCTCAAATATTCTTCAATTATTGACATGCTTAGCAAGTGCAATATTTACTCTGCATCTACTTAGTGAATTTAATAGCTACCACAGCATGGTCGTTAACAACCATGTTCTATGTGTCCATCTTCTACTTTTTGGGGCTAATTTTCTAGATCTGTTTCTCCCAGAAAGCGCAGATCTTTGCTTCTTTATCATTAAACTAGGTATCGGTGTCACATCTCAAAAGGCAGAGGAAGTCTAGTTCTTCTATTGATTTTTTATATCTTATGTTCTTTTTTATATCTTTTTACAGGGATTGGGCAGAGTACAGTTGTTTGTTTTAACACTTCTATCTGTTTTCTTTTCTAGAAGCTTAAATTATGGAATCAGAAGCAATATGAAAGTTTTCGTGTATGATGTCTGAGTCATTAATGCAGTGTTCTTTTGAATTTTTAGCTATTTTTTATTATGGCAAGAAATACTTTCTTTGCGGAAGTCTAATAGTTCATATGTACTAAAAAACTTGTTCATGTTGTCTTGGTGGTTGGCTACTGCCATGGTGCTATAACAACTATGGGAGCACCCTTGTACATAGGCCTCTCTCAGAGGAGCTTCGTGCACCAAAGAGTCCTAGTATGAATTCTGGGACTCCTCTAGAACTCTTATTTGGGTAGGACTAGGAAAAGGAATCTTGTTCTTGTCCAAACTCTAAATGATGTATCTCACCACAACCAATAGACTTCCCTCTAAGTATGTTTTGTCCAGTTCTACATTGATGTTTTACTCCATGATTGGTAACATCATTGTCGGGGTGCTAATTGCGGAGACCAACCCTTGGAGATAAGTGTAGGTAATGCTGTTCGATGCCTGGAAACCCAATATCAACATCATCATCAACAAATGAAGGCATTGAAATTTCTCAGCTGCATTAAACCCCAAACTCTAGAGTGAAATCCATTCCTAATTCTTTTCATTTTTTTTTGTAGAACTTGCAACACACCACCCTGTTGGAACCATCAAATATTACTTTTATGGAATCCTTTGGATGTCAACCATAAATCATTTCCAATTTATCGAAGTGTAAACAACTTTTCTAAGCATGCTCTACTTTAGCAGAAGAGTCATTTTCTGGTTTTGAAAATGTAGTTGGTCTGTTCCATTTCATATTTAGTTCTCTTAAATATGCTTCTCTAATGGCATCAACAATCTCCATATTGTTCATCCAACATAAACTAATCTGGTTTTGAAAACTTGCAGACTTGCAGTTTCATTTGGTTGATAAAAACTTGACTCATAGAAAGGTTTTACACTCTCTGAAACTTTAAATTTTGCCTCTTAAATCTTTTCTGGTTGACTTTGATTTAAATTATATGTTTTTTGAACCATGTGCTGCTGAATCCTCTCTGTTTGACAGCATCTTTCACTTTCATTTCGAATTTGGAAATTGGAAAGTATAACTTCTCCAATGTTTTCAAGTTAGCTGCATAGTCTAAACTTTTGAGAACTTCATCAAGTGTTTTAGTCATTTTTTGAATCGGTGTCATTTATAGTACCCACCTTCGTGCATTTTTGAGGGTTAGGAGAAGGAATGTAATGAGCTAAGCTTGTACCGTTTGAGTTTTATATTATAGGATTGATTGTTTGTGGCTTAATTGTCTTATAAGAACATATCTTCTGTTCTTGTACATTATTGCATTATTTTTGCAAACTTATGAATTAATTAAATGATATGGGTCATGTAAGGTATAGTTTTCTGAAGACCTATCAAGTAGCCTAAATGATACTTGATATCTGGGATCTGTGTCATTGGAATAATTGAACCTGATATAGGTTTTTGTTTTTGGACATTGGCATCTATAGGGATAGTTTCAGAAAATCGTTTTTACAAGTATGGCTTTTCCTGATAGCTATTAGGCTTATACTTTTGTAACTGGCCTTTGAGATGATATTCGAGTGCAGCGTTGTTTATTAGAGCATATGCACCTTTTGGACCCTAGTATGGTGACATGTTTACACTTTGATTCAGTTAGGAGCTATGTCACTAGCATATGTTGAGAGTTTTGGAATGTGTCAGTTGTTTATGGTGCCACATTCGGAACCATGCCAATGACATATAGCATGGCTGCAGTCAATTTGGATGTAAAAGATTTTGCATATTGGAGCTTCGGGTAATCGGATTACTAAATTGGGATACTCTCATCTGGAGTTACCAAGCTATTATGCACTATATCAATCCAAAGTTCTGGAGGATGTTCTGAAACTATTATGGATCCTGCTAGATTGTTTAATTGTCGGGTATGCCACTGAGTTTAACATGCCAGACATATGGACTTGGGTTCAAAGTTATTGGCAAATTGCACTTTGAAGACATCAAGACTGGGGCCCATATTGTTTAGTTCTTTAGACTTTTTTCTGGAGCTTTATCCCTAATGGTCTTCACGGTAGTTGTTCAGACAATAGTGGTTTTCTGACCTTCTGTGGATATTGAGATTTATCAAGAATTATGTAGAGGATTTTGTTAGCGTGTATGATGTTTTTAAACAGTTCAGCTCAATTTACTAGTGGGGCTGTCGTATTTTACTTCCCCACAAAATTCTTTCATATTTAATTTTTGCATGCATGTACACATATAGTTACAATGCTTGATTTTTAAGGGTTGTCTCAAGCTCTCTTTGCTATTCTGATTTGTATCTTTTTATCATATTGCTAAGGGGGGATAGAGAAATCGGACAAAATAGAGTTGGTCAACTGTAATAAAAGTTAACTGATCAAATAGAATTCAAATAGTCATTGATTTCAACAGTTTATTAAATCTCTCTTTTTTCTTCTTTCTATTTTGAGCTAGTAAAACTACATAGAAGAAGTGAACATGTGTTAAGGAAAGTATCTTATAAAGTAAGAAGGTAAAGCATATGATAACAAACCATCTCTTATGAAAAGTCTTTCTCATGAACATTATTAACAATCATAACTACCAATATGTAGATCTATGTGACACTTGTTTCTGTAAAGCATTAAACATAAAGATCCCACAATGTGCATTTCAACTAGGAGTCCTTGAATGTGCTGGATCCATTTCTTCAGCATGCTGTAATGGTAATTCAGTAAGTTGCTGAAAAGGGGTATCTAATGGTAATAGGTGGAGCCATATAATTTTACATGTCTAAAATTGAGATCTGCAGCCTATTGATATTTGGTTTGAGTTTGGGTATCAATGGGTTCATACCAATCTTGCCAGGTCATTATACGAGTATACGACTTGTAGCTTGTTTGGTCACCATGGTAAAACAACACAGAATAACATGAGGTGGATTGAACCACAGAAAAATTTATTAAACGTGTTTCTTAGACCGTAAATTACTTGTCATTCACTCATCCTCCACCTCGTAAATAAAAAAGGAGCATTAATTTTCCCAGTATGATCTTTTTCTGTTTTCATACCAGGTCTTTATTATTTTATCAGGTTTATTCGTGGCTATTTTTTGTTGATATTTTCTTGATTAATGTTCCCATAAGTATTGTACTCTTTGCTGTTAGAGGTGGATGAGCAAGAGCAAGCATGGTTCAATTTTAGATTATGTTATAAGTGAGCATAAATGTTTTGTGCTGCTATATGGCCAAAGGTTGTTGTTGTTATTGTTATTGTTGTTTTTTGATTTGATTTTGGATCTCCTATTTTGTTATTTGTTTAATTCTTATGGGTTTTTCCTTTCAATGTATGTGCTTTCTATATTTAGATTCTTCATAACATTGCTATTGTGGAGAACTTTCAAGATGGATTTTCACATCCAAAGAGATTTTTGGAAGCACTTGATAGTCTCAAGGTATGTTCAATGTTGTCATTTTGGAGATTTGTGCTGTAGAGTACTGCTTCTTTTTTCATTCTTCGATAAACTTTTTCATGGTATTTGCAAAGCTTCCCGGTGGTTACTGGTATAGGAAGTTTTTAACGGTGAAAGGAAAGGATATAAAACCACGGAAAACTATAATTAGTACTTGATGACATGGTCAAGGCAAACAAAAGGTAGGAAACTAAAAAACTGTACAGTAGAATTAATTGGTTGAAATGGTTTTACTTCGGAAGTCATTGCGAATTAAATGCTGCCTAAAAATGATGAATATCAAGGACACCAATAGCTGCTATATAATTGATAGCAAACTGATGAGTTGTAGCACTGTTCTTATCTGTGTTGTTATTTGTTCTTTGTTGGAACACATTGAGGTTGAAGGTGTATTTGTTTAAACATCCATTAATTTATGATTGTTCTGGTTTTGGCCTGTAATATAATTGTCTTCATTCTGCAATTTTGCTGTAGTCTTGGATCAGTTGTTTTGCTGATGTACATTGTATAAATATTCTTGTTTTGAGTTGCTCAATAAATTTTTGTTGTTTTTGCAATCTTGTGGAGGATAATGCACTTTGTTGTTTTTGCAATCTTGTGGAGGATAATGCACCTTGTTTCAGGCCTTTCTATAATAAAATCAGAAAGTCACTTAAAAATTTGGGGATGGATTTCTTTTGCATTTTTATTGTGTTGCAATGTGGATATTAGTTAGAACCTTTAACATTTTCACCTCCCCCTCATCTTACTAGTCAATTTTTTCCCATGGTCATCAAATAAGTTCCTATTTAAGGTGAACTTTCCATAAATCGTCTTGTGTTCATCTTGTGACGTCCTTCTAAGAAATTGAGGCCCATGTTTTCATGAAATATCACATCACTTTCAGCATTTCTTATGCTAGGGGATTGAGTTAATTTGAAGAGATTCTACAGGCCGTTGAAAAGATAACTCATGAGTTTGTACTTTGTGACTTAAACCTTTATAAGCCAAATGATGAAATGACACTGTCCACCAGGCACATTAAACATAGTAGCTGATTCTCTTTTGTATACAAGTACCTGGAGTTACCTTCTTTTGTGAACCAACTATTTTGTGTTAACTTTGTTAACCGATCTAAACCGTCCAATAATTAAATCTACGGTTGAGATGAAACTGTTGTAACCGCCTATTTTGAAAAAAAAATAAGAAAAAAAAATTAGGAAAAAACTACCTCCATGAATTAATCTTAACCGTTGATTGCATTTGATCAATGGTGTGCATTAGTTAACAAAGTTAACACAAAATAGTTAGTTCACAAAAGAAGGTAACTCTAAGTACCTGAAGTGGATTAATTTTATTATAAATGTCTGCCAAGCAAATAATTAGAAATCATATTAGCAAAACTAATAGAGGGCCAAATGGATGGAAGTTTTGAATGTTGAGGAGAGTTTTTTATTATGAACTTATATTTATAATTCTGTTAGTTGGTTTTATTTGCTATAAGCTTTATTTTTGTGAACATGTTTTTCTAATGAAATTCTGGCTTGCACATGTTTGACTTTTTCTTCATTTGGTTAAGAAACGAAGTGAGAGGCTTGCTCATTCATCTGGGGAAAATGCAGAGGGGTTGAACAACAGAAGCAAAGCTGTGGGAAATAAGGGAAATAATGTTGTGGCCAATCAAGTCTCTACCATCAGTAGCGCACAGGGCATTTCAGCTGACGATTTTGATGTTTCTGTGATAATGTTCAACATAGTACGTCATCATATTATTTGTTGCTTCCTAAGTTCTTCCCCTGTGTTTCTTATGGCTATTGTATTTTGTGTTTCTATGATTATATTAGCTGATATTCTTCTTCCATGTTGGTTTTTTTAGGCAGTTGTTCTCTATCATCTACATGAGTATGAAAAGTGTTTCTCCATTTTGGAGAGATTATATCAAAATATTGAACCATTAGACGAGGTAAGACACTATTTATATCAATTTGTCGCGAGGTTTTATTTGGTTGTGCTCATCAGTTTGTTTCGTTGTGCAGAGGGTGGCACGCCATGTATGCCTCTTGTTACTGGACGTTGCTTTAGTATGCCACCATTCTTCAAGAGCAGCAGTAAGTTTCTTGTTTTTAAGATGGTAATGACTAATGACGAAAAGAAAAGGTTATACATATCATGATGCCTTATTACATGAATTGCTTTCCTACCAACATTTGTAATTAGATATGCACAACACCTGGACCTTTTACCTGCTTTTAAGTAAGTAAATAAGCATGGTCATTTTCGGGGCTGGACCGGGCTTTGGTATTGAAAGTGGACTTGAACGGAGAATAATTGTGAATTAAGTGAATTTATTTATCCAATTGAGGCATCTTGATTGAGAATAAAGGATTCCTCCGTAGGCTTCTTCAGGCCGAGCTAACCGGGACGTGAAAAAAAAGTTCGTGCGCACCTCAAGGCTTGGCCTGGGGCCCTGGGCTCGGGCTTACTAGTCCTAGGCTTGGGTTTTCTGTGTATCTCTATTTGTAATTGTGGTGTTTTTAGGATGCTATCAAGATATACTAGTACTAGGAAACAAGATTACGGTCTTATGAACTGCTGCTAGCCTGCTATTAATATTAAGTTTAAGGAAATTAGGAAACCTTTAAGAAACCTGTTCCTAATAAACTACAAATGAATAGTCAGATGCTTTCTCAACAGTATTTAGCTTCAAAATCTGCTGAACCTAAAACGGAGAGAAAAGAAAAGAAATGGATAGAAAAGAAAGGATAGGAAAAGGATTTTCTATTTGTGTTCTCGAAAGGGAAGAAAAAGGAAGGAAAGGAAAAGAAAGTTTCTTTATTCGTGTGCTTGAACAGGAGAGAAAGGAAAGGAAAGATGTCATTTTTACAAATATATACCCTTCAAAAATCTATTTATTATCATGAAAGGTTGGGTAGTAGTATTTTAATTTTAATAATTTCAGTAATTTTTTCAATTAGTTTTAATTTCTTTTCTTTTCCTTTCCAAAACTTTCCTCCCAAATTTAATTAGTTTTAATTTCTTTTCTTTTCTTTCCAAAACTTTCTCCCACATTTGGGATGAAAGTTTTGGAAGGAAACTTGCATTATTTTCCCTCGCTTTTTTTCCTTTCTCTCCTAAAAAAGTTTCGAGAACACAGCTATTTTTAATTTCCTTCCTTTTCCCTGGCTTTTCTTTCCTTCCTTTCCTTCATAAAATGAGTTTGAGAACACAGCGTAAGTGAGGCTGAGGGGAAGACTTTTACCCGATAAGCATTTATCGGGTAATAGACAACTTACAAACAACTGAACAGGATAGGTGAGGGTGGTTAATCTTTTGTGGGAATTTGCTTACTGGTAAGATATTTGTAAACAACCCCTAAGTAATTAATCGAATGATATCTATATCCTGGTAACAATTTTTTACATGATTACATTCGAGTTATCCTCTTTTAATTATTCATCTCCATGTTCACATGCATTATAGTGAACTAGTTTTGGTAACGTTATGCATTCAACAGTTCTAAATTTGACCATCTAATACTTTAGCAAAACTGTGACATTTTCATTACAGGATGTGATCAATTACTTGGAAAGAGTAGGTGGGAATAGCTTAGGCAATCAGGGTGATTCCGGAAGCTTCACTCAGCAACAACAATTAGCAAACCTAGTGACAAAATCTACTTCAGCACCCAGCAACGTCATGATATCAGATCCAATTAACTCTGATTCAACTGTTAATGCAAATGGCCCAGAAAGTCCTATATCTCGAACTCTGTCAGAGGAAACCCTGTATGAATCTCTGATGTCAACTCTCGATGTCAGTGGGGCCCAGAACCTAACGAGACCGTCGAACGATCTTGCAAGAACCCAAGCTGATGAGTCTCTTATTACAATTCCGATCTGAGGTTGAAAGTGCATCTATACAAAGTCTGGGTTCTCATCCTCACGAGAAATCTCAAAGCAGCAAAACGTGAAGTTAAGATGGCCATGAACGTAGCTCGTGGGAAAGATTATTCTCTCGCCTTGTTTTTGAAATCACAGCTCGAGTATGCTAGAAGGAACCACCGGAAGGCGATAAAACTGTTGATGGCATCCGTCAGTCAAACCGAAACGGGCACTTCGGCTTTGTATAACAACAATCTCGGATGCATTTATTATCAACTCGGGAAGTACCAGACTTCAGCAGTGTTTTTCTCTAAGGCACTCAGTAACAGCGCTCAACAAAGGAAAGAGAAACCTATGAAGCTGTTAAATTTGTCGCAGGACAAATCCGTCTTTTTTGCATACAACTGCGGGTTAGTCCATTTGGCTAGCGGGAAACTATCGCTTGCTGTTCGCTGTTTTCGACAGGCTGGTTTGGTTTTCTTCAAACGGCCTCTCTTGTGGCTTCGGATCGCGAGTGCTGTATTATGGCTTCCGAGAAGAAATCAGATATCAACGTTAACGTTGTTGGTAGGGGGAAATGGAGACAACTTGTTATCGAATACTCGAATTCAAGAAACGTGGTGCAGGCGGAACCAAATCTTTCGCTCACATTTGCTAAAAGTTGTCTCTTGAATGCGTTACACCTTTTGGACTGCCCTGATGAGTCGAAACCTGATTTGGACGAAAACTCGAATCCCCGAGGGTCGAATCTAAAAGCGGCGGGCCAGGTGAATTCAAACGGGGAAGTGAAAGAGGCGAAGGTTGGGAACAGTAGCGGGAATGCGTTGCTACAAAGCTCCATTAACGAATACGAAAGTCTTTGCGGAAAAGAAAACCAGATGATCTTGCAAGCCGTCCTTGCCGACCTGGCTTTCGTTTACTTGGAATTGGGGAACGCGGTGAAGGGCTTGGAGGCTGCTCGATGTCTCTTGAGACTTCCGGAATGTTCAAGGGTCTACGTTTTCTTGGGAAACCTATATGCAGCGGAGGCTTACTGCCTCTTGAACCAGCCCAAACAAGCTTCCGAGCATTTATCGAGTTACATCTCTGCCCAAAATAACAACACCACCGAGTTGCCGTACAGCCAAGAGGATTGCGACATATGGCAGATGCGGAAAGGGGTGGATCCGGAGGAGGTGAACGGGGTGGAGCAGGCGTTACCGCAAGGCGGGTCGTTGTTCTTGAAGCCGGAAGAGGCTCGTGGGGTGCTACTGGCAGACATGGCGGCACTGGCGGCGGCGGAAGGTGATGTGGAGAGAGCACAGGAGGCAGTGGCGGCTGCGTTGTCAATAATTCCGGACAACCCGGAGGTGGTGGTTACGGCGGCGTACGTAGACGTGGTGCGCGGGAAGAGCGAAGATGCAGTGGGGAAGTTGAAAGAATGCAGACATGTTAGATTTAAGTGAAGGAAGAAGATGATAGGTAAAAGGTTAGATGAAAAATGAAAGAAAAGGATCCTTTTAAAAGGGAGGATTTGATTTGTAACATATATATAGGGGGGTTGTTGGTATTTTGGAGTCAAAAATGAAAGTGAAAGGTGGTGGTGGGTGGTGGGTAAAAAGGGTTGTTTTTAATTTTAATTAATTCCAGTCAGTCAGTAGTAGGGAGGGACTATAATTCTATTTCTGGCTAACTTGCAGTTGCCTGATAGAAGATTTGAGGTGTAGTCTTATTTTTTTTTCTTTTTCTTTTAATGTTTCTTTTTTGGGTCTTTGTTGTTTCTCTCATGTACTCATTTTGAAGTAACAATGTTTAGTTGGTTTAATGGGAGTTGGAATTCAAATACATAGGGACAGCATTCACACCTACCTACACCCACCTATCCTAGTGTTGGATTAATAAGTATTCTCTGCCATCTTACAACATCTTTAGCAATAATCATACAAGAATACAATTCTATATGTGGATATATTGAAAGGATTTATGGTAGGTGGTAATTTTTGATGACTTCAATAGTAAGAACATGTCTTGATTTATCATTAACTCCAATAGTAAGAACAAGTCTTGATGTATGTCATTTTCTTCATTGCTATCTTTGTGGATGTTGGGCTTACTAAGCATATGTTGAACTTTTGCCATTTTTTTATTGAACATCTTAAAACTCAAAATTTTGTTACCTAAAAAAGATCATTAGTCCATGTAGGCTATAGTTAGATCTATGCCTAAAACTTAAAAAAGAAATGAAAATTGAAGAAAACCTTTGACAAAAACTAACCCAACATTCACAAATGCATATGCATTTACTTGCGACATGGAGACCAAGGAGAAGTAAATACATTCGTGTCGACTGAAAGATAGAAAGGAATGGTGTGCCTAGGAATTTTTAAGCAATTGCACCTTTATGGTCAACTAAGGGACTGTAAAGTCGTGGTTTAACACAGGGAAAGTCAACACGGTTTGACTTGACTCAAGGCAAAAAAAAAAAAAAAATTTTGGAAGAGGTATCCCAGACCACATTGGGCCAGACTAATCCTCGGCAATTTTTGGACCGAAGCCCGACTGCTAAAGCATGCAGCTCGGGGTCGAAACCCCCGTACCTTCAGAATGCGTCCCCCATGGCTCGAACTCGGGTTCACCACTGTGTAGTGCCAAAGCCTTACCACTAGGCTAACACTCCTTTGGTGACTCAAGGCAAAATTAAAGCTAAGAAAATAACCCAAAACATACGTTTTTTTGTTTAAAAAATAACCATTCATTTCTCCCTTTTAAAATTCAAACTGATGCACATTGAGTAACAGTATTGTGACATATTATTGAGATGACGTGACCAATTTACCCTTTTGACGTTGTGTTAGAGAGAATCACACCAACGTACATGAAACAAATTTGGAACGATTGCATGAAAGAAGGTACATTTGTTACATCATCTCAATTTTTGTCATATCAATTCCGGCCAATGAGTTGTTTTTCATTTTGCATTTCTAAAGGAGAAATGAACGGTTATTTTTGGGGCTGCTTTCATGATTTTTTTACAAAAGCTTAGTTATGTCAAGAACCCCAAAACATCATATTAGAGGTGAACAAAGTATAAAAAAGGCCGTTAAGTGGCTTGCTTAAGAGTATAGTGCCCACAGAAACCCCAACTCCTTAGAGAACTATAACCTCTAAGCTTTCATACTTTGGCTGTAAGACTTGAATTCTCACCAGTTTGTGCAAGTGTAGCATTCCATAAACAAGTCAACGACGACTACATCTTAGAATGAAATTGTTGATGTTTTGAACTTAAAAGTCTCACTAAATACTCTATTAAAATGATAGTTGATATCATGGCAATTGGCAACCCAATTTAATTATACTGAAATTAGAAATTATATATCATTAAATAGTTTTGTATTTAATTTATGCCATAATCCAATCACTCAAATCCATCACAATTCACAACCGATACATATCGATTTTGTTTATATAAAAACAATTCAAAATTTTGGTTTGATATTCATAAATTATCATGATATATACTTAACATTGACTCATGTGTTTCTAAACAGTCAAATCTTTACATTTCAACAAACATCAAGTCCTTTTATTAACCTCTCTATTCTGGACCATATTTATTCACATTCATCTATCCATATCTCTATGATAAGGCAGGGATAAAAAACTCCTTAAAATATATTTTGGGGCAAATAGTATTCGTAATTAACAACCCCAACTTACATCATCTTGTCATGTGCTTCTACAAGTCAAAGTTATTATAGGTTGTTGGTTTAAGAGCCAAGTTTTCATGTTGCGGCTGTCAGACTTGAACTCTCATCAGTTTATACAGTCTAAAGGTTTTAATAAGAGCATCTTTAACAAATTCTTTGAAATGGAGAATTAAAAGTCAAAGTTTCCAACAACTTATCATTTTTGGACATTAAAACATTTAATGGAGAATTAAAGTCAAAATTTCCAACAACTTATTAAATTTGGACATAACAAGATTTATTATATCATAAAACATTATTTCTATCTCATGAATATTTAATTTTAAAGATTCTCATTATAGAAAGAATATAAAATCATTTGTCTTTCACAAGCAATAAAGCTTTGTAAGAGTTCTCTAAATTTGAAAAATTTCATCATCTTTCCCTATTTTAATTAAAGAAGGTTTTGGGGAGTTGTTTTATAGAAATCCTCAAAATATTTACTTTGGAGAATTTATTAAATATGTTCTAGAATGAAAAATGGTTCTTCTAAATAAATTTGGGGATTTTTCATGTTATGAAACAATAATGGTTTGATTTCTATGTTTAATTATTTTATCTACACTTTTCGTGATAAAATGGGGTAGCTCAACTTTGGAATTAATCGAAACATACACGTCCTAATCGGGACACCCACAGCTAAAAAGAAGTTGCCACTTGCCATGACAACCCCATGAATCATGTTTGTTTTATTAGGTACACTAATTCATTTGTTGATAGAAAGATTACATATTTTCTAAAAACAACTTTAACGTTCTTTACACTAACACAATCCATAATTCCACGTATATATAGGAAAATTTAAATGTGAACTCATTTTTTATTGTGAATATGAGAACCAATAAAATTGTACCACGTGGTAATTTGAATCGGTGCCTAAGCTTTATTTAGACTAAATAAAACTTTATTCATTCAGTTTAAATATTCATGCTTTATTCAGTTTGAATAAAACATGAATATTGTCACGTGGTGCGATGCTAGTGGTCCTCATATTCACAACGAAAAAGGTCTTCATTTGTGAATGTTAAAATGAAAACTCATTTTTCATTTGTGAATGTAAGGACCACTAAAATTGCGTCACATGTCAATATTCACTTTGAATATCATGCATTATTCAGAGTGAATAAAGCCGCCTAAGTTTTATTCACTCTGAATAATGCATGATATTCAAAGTGAATATTGACATGTGACACAAAATTTTAGTGGTCCTCATGTTTACAACCAAAATTAGGTTTTATTTGAACCTAACCCTATAGATATATATAGATTTATATGGAAAATGTTTGAACGAGAATGCAACTATTTAAGAAAATATGAATTTTTTTGATCATATACAAAATCGCATGTGGTTTATATAAACGGAAAAAAACTCGATGCAGGCTTGTTTGTAAAGGTTTCCAATTTTGTCTTATCCTATTTTGCACAAAAAGGACTACCATGCTTTTCTAACAAAAGTACAAAGGGAACATTCTTCTACAATTCTCTCCGTACCTGACAGCCCAAAAAGTATACTATTCATTATACCAACTCGTATGGGTTTTTTACCCACACGTGTTTATTATAATGATATAGTACACCTCAAACCACTTAATACACAACACGTGTAAAAGTGATATGACTTGCATTTAATGCAAAGAGTATAAATAGCTCTTTAAATTGTCTCTTTCAAAGACATTCACATCTCCTCTATCTTCATACTCCAGTCCTTTTTCCCTCTACCTCTAAAAGTTTTCTTCTCTTCTTACCCACTTATGCAAAAGTGAATGTTGTGTGAGCTTTAGCTTATTCTGAATAGGTGATTAACCTTTTTCAATTCCCGCAACAATCTGTAAATTCTGTGTTTTATGATTTAATACAAATAGAATTTAAAAGTGACAAATTGTGTCGTGATCATATTCACCCCTCTTCTACACTCTTTGTTACCTTGAAGGTCATCCTTACAGAACTAACACTAATATATTTTTTATAAAGCCTAGTAAATCAACTAAAGTCCAATAAAGCCGAATACAACCCAAAGAACCTGATTATAACTTAATGAATTGTATTAACCCTTTGTGGGTTGTAGTAACTCTTAATGAGCTATGTTAGGCCTTTGAGTCTTGTATATTAATGAATCTAATTGAGCCTTCATGCATATGATGTTGTGAGTGATCGATATTGAACTGTATTGGAATATAATGGGTTTTGGTGACTCTTAATGACTTGATCATACTTGAGGGTTTTCAATGCATATATATAACATATATATATATACATATACATCGTTCCAACAATATAAACACATCCATCACCGTTAACAACCGACACACACAGACACACTTATACATATATAGAATCGGTTTCATTTGTGAACCAGTAAAAGAGTATAAACTTGTAAAGCGAATCACTAAAAGAATATAAATTTGTAAAGCGAATCATAGTCATTGATCAAAATCAAGAGACAATATGAATTCATAGGAAATATAAAAATATAAAATATATGGAAAGTCAATTATTATGAAAATATGGAAAATTTTCACAGAATTTCATAGGTTTAATTATAACCTTTTGTTGGTTCACAAATGATGTTGCCTCTCTCTCTCTCTCTCTCTCTCTCTATATATATATATATATATATATATATGTAGAGGGGCCTTCAATTAAAAACCATTTTTTTTGTAAAAACTTTAGAACTAATCTAAGCCCTTGATCTGAAAAGGGCATGATCGTCATTTTAGATTATTCCTAAAGTTTTTATAAAAGAAGAGGTTTTTACAAAATATGTGGTTTTTACAATATATATATATATATATATTAATTTTTTTGTAAAAACTTGAGGAATAATCTAAGCCTTTGATCTGAAAATCACAGTTTATTCATTATATGAATATTCACTATCATATTCACCATATGAATATTCATCATATATTCACCATATGAATATTCATCATATATTCACCATATGAATATTCATATTCACCATATGAATATTCATATTCCCATATCATATTCATCATATATTTAGCATATGAATATTCATATTCACCATAGGAATATTCATATTCATCATATATTCATCATATATTCACCATATGAATATTCGTATTCATCTTCTGAATATTCGTATTCGTCTTATGAATATTCATATTCAGCAGATAAAAAATTATATAAATTCACCATCATATTCACCATATGAATATTCATATTCACCATATCATATTTACTATATATTCACCATATGAATATTCATATTCACCTTATGAATATTCATATTGACCAGATAAAAATTATATAAATTCATTCAGCAGGTTATTCACCTTATGAATACAAAACGCAATATCCGTTACATTTACATATTCATAAGCAAAAAGTCTTTCACATCTATTATCACATATGACAAGAGTTTTTTAGTCTTTTTACAAAATGAAGATGTTATCGTTTGAAACCATCAAAACAAAAATAAATAGATATAAATACACTTTAGTTAAAAATAGACAAAAATGTAAATTTCTAACCTAGATGAACAAAAATAGACAAACAAATGTAACTTTAGTTATAAATTAATAAATAAGGCAAAAACACAGTAGCTAGAAAAGTGAGCCAGAGGATAAGATTTGGTAACCAATTTCTAACTTCCGTTGTTAATGGCGACGACGACGGCCGGCGGTCTCCAACTGTCACTGCCGCCGACGTCCTTCCGGCACCGGTCAATTCGTGCAGCACTGAGCAAACAAGGTCACCGGTTTCTTACATCAATCGCCACCACCGGAGCCGACGATCCGGCCACCGTGGATCAGTTGATTCGGAGATTTGTAGCTTCATCTTCCAGATCGGTAGCACTCGACGCCATTTCACACCTGGTTTCTCCGAGTAACACCTCCTCCTCCTTCTCTCGTCTCTCTCCATGTCCTCTTGCCGTCGCCGTTGACGAGGCGGTGGTGCGACGAGGCGGCGGTTGTCAGATCTGGTGGTGCGACGTGGTGCTGGTCCTCCGCGTGGTGGTGCGACGGTGGCGGCAGGTGGTGCGACTCAGATCTGGTGGTGCGACGTGGTGCTGGTGCGACGGTGGTGCGGTGGTGGCGGCAGGTGGTGGCGGCAGGTGGTGGCGGCAGGAGGTGGAAAAATGGGGGAGAAATGGGGTTAGGGTTTGGCTTGTAGGAGAAGATATAGAGAGTTGTTAAAATACCCAAATTGCCCTTTTGGGTTATAATCAGGTGTGGAACATGGGGTTGTAGGAAAATTACAAAAAAATGTTATCTATATTATTAACCATTGATGTAAATAGATAGATGGTTAAGATTAGTCCTATAGTTTTTACAAAAAAAGTGGTTTGTATTTGATTTTTCCTGTATATATGTATATGTATATATATAAGGTCAGGTTTTAAATGAAAACTAATATTTCATCGTGAACGTGAGGACAACCGAGAGCACCACGTGGCATATTTATATTCAACTGAGATCGTGCTCTCAGCAGTCCTACATTCACAATGAAATTTGAGTTCGCAACCGAACTTTTGTCTACATATAACACACACACTCACACACACACAATATATTATATATACATATATATAATTCTGTCGCTAATTAGCGATGGAATGAGTCCGTTGCTGTGTTCCCCTTTTAACCAAGTGCTCTTTCACTTTAAGATATCGTTTTAACCGATTGTTTTTCCATATACGTATTATAATTTAAAATATTAATTAACATATTTTTAGAATTCATGAACCGTCATTTTTATGTAGTATTTATTTATAATTAATATCATGATAATGTTCATGATAAGCAATATTTTTTTTATTTAAGATTATTCATCAAAAAATATAATACAAAATAGATAATTACCAAATTCTTAAAATACTAATTTTTTTTACATACACCTATTATATATACAGGGGTGGGTTCAAATGTGAACCACTTTTTTGTTGTGAACGTGAGGACAACCGAGAGCGCGACACGTGACGGATGACTAGACGCCACGTTAAGTCCACGACGGATGACTAGGCGCGATTCATGGGAGGGCATTGAATTAAAGAGGGGGACCACACTCAAAGCCGCCACGTGTCGCGCTCTCGGTTGTCCTCACGTTCACAACCAAAAAGTGGTTCACATTTGAACTTTCCTCTCTCTCTCTCTCTCTCTATATATATATATATATATATATAGGAAAGTTCAAATGTGAACAACTTTTTCATTGTGAACATGAGGGCGAATTTCAGCCACTCATCCGTTCAATAAAGGTGACTTTTTGACCGGTCCCCCCTTTAATAATCTCTACACTCCCATGAATCGCGTCAATCCTCCGTGATCACGTCCACCGTAACCGAAGATGTGTGGTTGAGATTCATCCTTACGGTTCACAATGAAAAAGTGGTTCACACACACACACACACACACACACACACATATATATATATATATACTCCATCCGTCCCAAAATTATTGTCCAGTTTTGACTTTTAAAAGTCTTTCTTTGTCGACTTTGAACTTAAATATTTTTGTTTGTGTTATATAATACTTGAAGAAAATTATACCAATAAAAATACATTAAAAACACAACTCATTCATATATTTTGCATCAAGTATTATATAACACAAGTAAGTATATTTAAGATCAAAGTCCAAAAAGAAAGATTTTCAAAAGTCAAAACTGGACAATAATTTTGGAACCGAAAAATATTACTCAGCAAAGATTACTTGCTGTATCACAAGATTGGAGATAAGGAATATTTGAGTAATTTGGAACATGTAGAAGTAGAATGCAACCACTTGTTTTGTATCAAGTGATGACAAAGAATGTCATGTGCATCCATATTGGAATGGTCCCTCCCCTCCTTAATTCATTCCCCACCACATAACCATTTCTTTTTAACTTTAACCATGTCCACTTCTACACTCAATTTATTTCTACCCATGGTTAAATTCACAATAATACTATAAATTGTACTGTAGAACAAAGAAAAATTACCTACAAACACCATATATCCATTAAATACAAATGATTTTAGTAGAATTTCATTTTCTTTTTCACATATCACCCAAGAATTACCAACAAGCGGTATGGATAGTTTTTCACTGATTTTGAGTTTTGTACTATAATTTTCCCATCGTTTCCTTTTGTGATGAATCACCCCTTTGGACGACAAATTTTTCAAAAACAAATTTAGGTAAGGACTTCCGTTTATATAGTAGTGCTATGATATGTTTTGTTAATCACAATATGTATAATATGTTAAATTGTTAAATATTTATGTGCGGTGTACGTAGTAACACACCTAACCAAAAAAGTACTGATCACATCCTTGTTAGATTTTTGACCCTACACATTGGATCATTTGGTTAGTCTAGGTTTTGGTAAAGAGTTGTATATGGTTTAGTCCAAATGTAGAAAAATCCTGAAAAATGTAGTCCAAAAAAGGAGTTAGTCTGTTCAAAGTTTAATGTGGTCTACTTAAAGAAGGCTCGTATGAGTCTTGGTGTAAAAATTAAACTAGAGCTATTTTTTTACCCTGGGCTGACGTGTGTGTGTATATGTGATTATGGTATGTTGCGTTAAAAAAAAGAGTATAAAAATGATATTAAAGGATTGGCAAAAATGAAAATTATTGGTTAGTTGTAAAAGACCAACTATCTAATATGGTTCTTAATAATAACCTCAAGAACCAATCTTTATCCGCATATCATGATCTAGTATGATCTAGTAACGTCATGAACTTGCTCAATATGCTAGATGCAATAGTTATTACACACACATATAGTATTATGTTTAAATGAGAAGTTATAAAAAATACGCCACCACTCATCCGGTTAATAGATGCGCCTTTGACCAATCGCCCTCTGTGAATCACGTCCATCAACGTTTAAGATCATAGTTGACTAGTCAAGATGATGGCTTTGACCGGTCAAAGCCGCAATATTTGACTAATCAACTATGATCTCAACTGTATTAACGGTTGAGATCATTTCTCTACTTCGTATTTTTTAGCACTTTCTATTTAAACCTTTATCTCTCTCTCTTTATATATATATAATGATATAACTTATATGATTATAAGCATCTAAGTCTTTAATTCCTATATTTTCATGAAAATATTAAAAAGAGTGTAATGTTTACCCTACATGATTATGGTTTTGTTTTCTTCTATTTGGATTGATGTAAAACAAAAACCCTCTTGAGATTCTTTTTCCTATTTGAACCGTACGTATTATGTTTACTTGCAATTTCTTTTCTATTATCGTATTTATAGTGTCATTTTAAGATGACGATCCTACTCAATTAATAAAATAGGAAAAAAAAAACACTGAAATATATAAAAACCGAATAATTTAAAAACGTATATACAATAGCTAACAAATATATATATATATACTAGGTTTTATACCGAGTGATACACGGGATAATTTAATTAAAAAAAATCATACGAAGAAAAACAATATTATAAATATGATTTATTTAATCTAAATTATTTACTATAATTTAATTTATAACTGGACTTTTTATTTTTTTGGAACTTTTAATTTGAGATAGATAAAGATAAAATAGGTAGATTAGTTTAATATTTTTTCGAACTTTTAATTTGAGATAGATAAAGATAAAATAGGTAGATTAGTTTAATATTTAAATTAATAGAGATAAAATATTTGAGAGAGATAGAGATAAAATAGGTAGATTAGTTTAATATTTAAACTAAATAATTATTTATCTCTTCATCCATTAAAATCATCTCGATGGAATATAATTGCTCAGGATCTTTGAATAGTGGTTGACTCCATCAACGAATGATTCTAACCTTGACAGTAAAATCATCTTTTTGTATATCAAGGTTGTCTATAAGAGTGATATTCTTTTCATCCATTGTTCTGTATGGTAAAAATTCAAAAGATTAAAAAAATAAAAAATTAGAACTATTTTTGTAATACAAAATAACACAAAAAGTGTAATCAATGAACATAAATACAAAGTCACATACGAGAAATCAACAACTCCAAATTGGACTATAAATATGAATAGAATCATCATAATCATATCATCATGTGTAGGAAAAAATAAAAATTGAAGAGCGTTTGTAATACAAAATAACACAAAAAGTGTAATCAATGACCATAAATACAAAGTCACATACGAGAAATCAACAACTCCAACTTGGACTATAAGCATGAATAGAATCATCATAATCATATCATTATGTGTAGAAAAAAATAAAAATTAAATAGCGTTTGATTGAGATTGAGAGATTGAGAGATTGAAATGGGTATTTATAGATTGAGATTGAGATTGAGGTGTGTATTTTTGGATTAAAACTGTTTGATTTAATTATGTTGAGGATTTTTTAAAGTGGTATTTATCTTTTACATTATTTTTTTTTCATATTTATCTATAGTTTGGATTAAAAAATGAAAATTTTTAAAGAGTTTGAGTATAATTTTTTGTTCCAACAAGTTATATGGAATTTTCTTAAGAATTAAGAAAATAGGAAAAGTAAGATTTTTCAACTTTGGAAAACTCTTAGAAAATTGTACTTTGAAAATAAAGAGAATACTTTTAATTCTTTATATCACCAATGAAAAATGATAATACGTGTATTGATTATATTAAATATTACACAAATATATGTAGAGGATTTTTTAAACTGGTTGATTTAATTATGTAGATGATTTTTGAAAGTGGTATTTATCTTTTACATTATTTTATTTATTGTTTTCATATTTATCTATAGTTTGGATTAAAATGTTTGATTTAATTATGTAGAGGATTTTTTAAACCGTTTAATTTAATTATGTAGAGGATTTTTGAAAATGGTATTTATCTTTTACATTATTTTGTTTATTGTTTTGATAACCGAAACCGGTTCACCAGAACGCGACACGTGGCAATTCGGCTCACCAGAGCACGACACGTGTCAAATCAGTTACTCTTTTATTATATATACTAGTTTTGATCCCGTGTAATACACGGGATAATTTCAAGAAATTAAGTCATGCCAAAAACCTTATATTACAAACATGAATTGTTGTGCTATTGATCTTTTAACATCAATATAATTTTCTATCAAATACATTAATTATATTAAAAAAAAAGTACAAACTTTATTTATTTTTAATTTAATTCAATTGATATCAAATTATCAACAACGAAAATATAACAAAGACATTTTATAGATCAAACTATAAACTATCTTTGACTTTAAAATGACGTTAATATACTTTCACATATAAAGAGAAAGGTATACATATAAAAGTGTACTTGGATTGAAATATAATAATGGATACGTTTAACAATAATTTGTTATAAAAATATTAATTAACTATTATATTAAAACTCAATGATTATCTTCATTATATTTAAAATCAAATATTTATTTTCTATTTGATGACGTTTATCAATTAGTTACATGAATACAAATATAAATTATCATATAATGTGAAGAAGAAAACTTAGTTATGCTTCTACTGATGTAGATCAAAAAACTTAAAAAAAGTAAATCGGGAGAAAATCAAACCATATGATTTAGTTCATCATAAGAAAACAATGACACAAATTTTCTTACCATTCTTCAAATAATTGCAAAAACAAATAAGACGTTTGCAAAAAGAGTAATGGAGGAACTTGAAAAATTAAAATGGAAAATGTAAGGTTTATACGGTTTTTGTTGAATCTGCTTAGTATTTAAATATCAATTTAGGGAGAGAGATAGAGATATAGATGACTTCATACCAATAGATAGAGATAAAATTTGTTATATTTAATGCTTAGTATTTAAATATCAATTTAGGGAGAGAGATAGAGATATAGATGACTTCATACCAATAGATAGAGATAACACTACTAGAAAAAGTGGCATCAGCGACGGTTATCAGCGACGGCAACCTTCCGTCGCTGATTAGCGACGGATCAGCGACGGAGTTGCGACAGATGACCATGACCATTAGCGACAGAAAATACCGACGGATTAGCGACGGATTAGCGACGGATTATTTATAAAAAATAATTAAAAAATAAATAATCAATTCCGTCGCTGATCCGTCGCTAATCAGCGACGGATCAGCGACGGATTATTTACGAAAATAATTAAAAAGTAAATAATCAATTCCGTCGCTGATCCGTCGCTAATCAGCGACGGATCAGCGACGGATTATTTACGAAAATAATTAAAAAATAAATAATTAATTCCGTCGCTGATCCGTCGCTGATCAGCGACGGATTAGCGACGGATTATTTATAAAAAATAATTAAAAAATAAATAATTAATTCCGTCGCTGATCCGTCGCTGATCAGCGACGGATCAGCGACGGATTATTTATAAAAAATAATTAAAAATAATTAATGATTTCCGTCGCTGATCCGTCGCTAATCAGCGACGGATCAGCGACGGATTAGTTAAGAAAAATAATTAAAATATAAATAATTAATCCCGTTGCTGATCCGTCGCTAATAATCTCTACCCTCAAACCTCCTAGGAATCGCGTCAATCCTCCGTGATCACTTCCATCGTAACAGAAGATGTGTAGCTGAGATTTGTCCTCACTTTCACGATCAAAATTGAATTCACATTTGATCACCTAACCCTACTATTTAAATACTAAATATCTTTTTAATATCTACTCATTTGGAATGAAGTAGGACCAAAAAACCAGGTAGAGGCCAATTAAACAAACTTGGACTAAAATACACCCAATAAACTCAGTTAAATTGTATTAATATCGAATTAAGCCAATAAAGTCCATTAACATAGAAATTCCCCTTAATGAACTATGTTAGCAATGACCTTGGATCGTGTATGTATATACATGCATGAGATATTCTGAAATGATCAATAGTCGGTCGTATCCAAACCCATAACGAGTGTTGTTTCATTCTTAATGAACTTGACATTTACAAGCTTCATCGATGGTTCAAACAACTAATATATATCAATTATCATTAACAAACAAGACACACAAACACATATATACATATGAGTAAAGTATATTCCTAAAAAACCAGGAAAAACAAAAAATGAAAAATTCCGTCGCTGATCCGTCGCTGATGCTTGCCCACAAAAAATGAAAAATTCTGTATGTTTTTGGAATGAACAGGAAATACTGGTTTTTTGATATTTGAAATTAATTTTTTTTTATTTTTTTTCTTAAATAGCGACAGATCAACGACGGATAATCCGTCGCTAAAAATAATTGTATTTAAATCAATTCCGTCGCTGATCCGTCGCTGATGAGTGTCCGTCGCTGATCCGTCGCTGACGAGTGCCGTCGCTGATCCGTCGCTGATGCTAGTCCGTCGCTGATCCGTCGCTGATGCTTGTCTGTCGCTGATCCGTCGCTGATGCTTGCCCGTCGCTGATCCGTCGCTGATGCTTGCCCGTCGCTGATCCGTCGCTGAAACCCCTCCGTCGCTGATCCGTCGCTGAAACCCCTCCGTCGCTGATATCCGTCGCTGATCCGTCGCTGATAGTATCAGCTACGGCCAGATCTGCGACAACCCTTCAGCGACGAATCAGCGACGGAAGTTAGCAACAGCGACGGATTAGCGACGGAATAGTCCGTCGCTGATGCCCGTCTTTCTAGTAGTGTAAAGTTTGTTATATTTAATGCTTAGTATTTAAATATCAATTTAGGGAGAGAGAGAGAGATAGAGATATAGATGACTTCATACCAATAGATAAGATAAAGTTTGTTATATTTAGTAGATAATTTTGGATTAATTTTTAATAATTTTAAATTTTGAATCAGTGCCATGTGTCAACATATGACACATGACACATATGCATATGATGTGGCAATGGCTCACCAGAGCGCAACACGTGTCAATGGGTTACTCAGAGCGCGACACGTGTCAAATCAGTTACTCTTTTATTATATATAGATATATATATTATGATCAAAATATTCATTTCTATAAAACATAATATTTAATTTCACATATAATTATGTGAACACCATAGCACGATTAATAATTAAATGTGTAAAATCTCTCTTAGCATGGGCAAAAAAAACCAAATTTTAATATGTTCGTCATGCATTTTTTTACAATCGGATGAAAATCCTATCTTTAATATTCGAGATCTTAGCTAGCACACACTTGCTATTTTATTTATTTTGCCAAAAACTTTCTAATTAGCCAAAATCGTTTTCACAAAGATATCCCTTTTTAACGACAAATTCATAAAAATCGTTTTCACAAAGATATCATAACATATATTGTTAGTAATTTGTAGGTATGTATTGTAACGTAAAGCGTTAAAAACATGTCGCTTTTGACCTTTGACGTTCAAATAATTGAATCTATATATAATAAATAAGTAACTAGCTAGGCTGCCATGTATTGTACTCTGGTGAGTCGAAATCAGTATTTTCTCACTTAAACATGTATCTGGACGCAGTTTACACTTTCAATTCATTTAACACTTCTCCTTAAATCTCTCATTACTTCAATTTTTTTAATTTATATATGTCACATTTACTACACTTATAATTAGGTACGCAATTTACTTTCAATTCCTTACATTTTCATTTTTCATTTTAGACTCTTATCATATACACATAAATAATGTGTACGAAATAAAATTATTTATTGAAGTACTCAATAGCTTAAATTGATACTTTATAACAAAGTCATTACATGATAGTTATTACAGAAGTACCATTACATGATAGTTTCTACACAAAGGTGATACTTTATAACAAAGAGCCTAGTATGATTATTGGAAATGTTATTATTAATAACAATAAAACCTTACACAAAATTAACTAGAAAAAAAGATAAACAATAAAGTAAAAACATTCATTTTGTTGATTAATTAATCGGTGGGTTTAGTTCCTTACATCAACACAACAAACCATTCATTAATTAAACATTAATTAATAATCACCTTTCAAACAAAAAAAATGATCTCCAAACTTAAAAACATTAACCAAAACAATCGAAAATTTTCTTAAACACTCCAAACGCGAGAGAATTCTTGACAAATCGACATCCTTTCATGGTGACTTCGTCAACGGATTCATCAATATTACCCCTGCATCAATTAACCAGTATTTCAATTTGTGATCAGTACTGAATATCGAACTGGTTTACTAAGTCGTTAAAACTTGTTTATATTACATAATACAAATGTTAATTTTAATATACAACATATTGCTCCATGGATATATAGTATTACACAATTGATAAACAAAAAAATTGAAAACACCACCTCTCTGATACCATACGGTTTTTTCTGGAAAGGCTATGCCTAGACTAATCCCAATAAATTATAACCGTAAGACAATTTTTATAAATACCACTTCTTCAATACCACGGTTTTTTTTTTTTTGTAAGAGTGTCATGGGTTATGTCCAAACTAATCTTGACAAATTATAACTGTAAGACATGAGCACCTGAAAACTTAATGATCACAATTATGATATCTAAGAGATTATAAAATGGTTAAGTGTTCTTTTAGACATTATAATATTTGTTAAACCTTTATTCCATTTCCTTAATTTTTGTTGATTAGTAATGAGTAGATCACGTGTGTCACATTGTCGCGACTTTACTTTGAAAGCGACTATAGTAGTTTTATGTACATATAAAATTAAATTCACAAACTATTTGTTTATTTTTAATGAGGCTTAAAATTCTTAATCTCTAAAAGATTAGATTATTAGACACTGTTATAGTGACATTTTAAATATTTGAGTAATACTATAATATACATGTACATGTACATTATTTATTACGGAAAAACAATATAAGATTAATCCACTAGCAAAATTTCAGTCAAGATTTATCATTTTTGTGGTATATAATATTAATTATTGTTTATTATATGAGTTTATAACTTTTCTTTATTTTTGTTAGTATGCCTTTTAGAAAATAACAATATTTTCTTTTTCTTTATATCACTGATCTAAAAAACTTTCAATATGCACACCCATTATGCTTACATAAATATTTGTGCATATTTGTACGAATATGCAGGATGTTAAGTTTTATTATACACCAAAAAATAAAAACAAACTAATTTGAAATTGTTATTTAAACAAAATAAATATAATCATATGTGATACTATATATATATTTATACAAAAATAGATAACAATTCTAGATTGTTTTGATTTTTCTCAAAAAGTTGAATGCAACTCACTACATGAAATTTGAACTCTAGAAATTTTGGGCTTTCATGAAATTTAAGAGTTTTATATAAATGGTTTAAAAAATATAGAGTTATAGTGAACAAAAGTCATGGTTTTTTTAGTTAATAAACATGAAGTTCCCTTCATGTTTTCTTACTCCACCCATACACAGGACAAGCTTTCATGTTTTTCATGATTATGATTAGTATATTTTTACTTAACCATGTTTAATTATACTTTAAATTTAAACTTCTTACCTAAATTATTATTTAGATAATATATACACACATACCTGCATGCATATATATATATATATATGTATATAGAAAGATCTAAACACATTTAGCAAGGAAGGCTCAAACTCATGCCACTATTTCATGATAGATCATAGATCCAAATATTATTTGTATATGTTGCCAATCTTTTTGAGCTATGTATTATGGTCGAAAGATCTAAAGTTTTATCGATCTAACTTATCATGGATTCAGTGAACATAGAAAATGCACAAACACTCTTAGGCACATATATACATCCATAGGGTTAATTAGGTTTATATCAGACCAAACGGTTTTCGTGAGACTTGTGATATCAAAATTTTACACTCGAAATTTCACAACAAATCGCTGTGAAGGTAAAAAGGAATTCGAACCTTCACAACAAAAACACTGTGATGGTTACCTTCACAGTGATTTGTTGTGAAGTTTAAAACGTAAAATCTTGGTCTTACGGATCTTACGAAAACAGCTTGGTCTCACGTGATCCCAAATCCACATCCACATCCACATCCACGTCCACAATATATATATATATATATAATATATAGAGAGAGAGAGAGAGAGAGAGAGAGAGAGAGATCCAACATTTATGACTAGGGTTAGGGTTTGCATGAAAGTGTTAAGAAAGTTACCTAAAATGGGATCTTGGAAAACTTAAATAGAACAAGTGTAACCAGGAGGAGGAGTCTTTCCACAGGTAACAAGCAACTGAAGAGCAAGTGGCAAATATATGTTGATATTCAAAAGCTTAATCTTTAGGGTTGTACACAAGCAAACTGCAGCCTCAAGCTCCACAAGCCCAGCAAGAATTGGGCAACACTGGTTCACCACCGGGTCACCCAACCCGATATGGACCAACCCACCCAAAAGATCCACACAAGCCCCAAGCTTTAGTGCGTCAATAGGGCACGTGGCCGCGGGGGGCGCCGGCACCGGCACAAACGGGGGCGGCGGGCACGGCGTTCCCGGCTTTCCTCCCGATGGTGGGTTCAGTACAGGTGGGTTGACCACCGGTGGGATGGTGATTGGTGGCTTGACGATGGGTGGGATGGTGATTGGTGGGTTTACAATGGGTGGTGTGATAACCGGTGGTTTGACGATGGGTGGGATGGTTATTGGTGGTCTGACAACGGGTGGTTTGACGACTGGTGGTCGGACAACGGGTGGTCGGACGACGGGTGGTCGGACGGGTGGTTTATGGGGTTTGTTGTGTGGTGGTTTACCAGTGGAGTGGTGAGGTGGTTTGCCTTTGCAGGGGACACAATCAAGGGCAATGGGAGTGGCTGAGGAGATGAAGACCATGGAAATGAGGAGGAGGGCAGTGAGTTGGTGCTTAGAAGAAGACTCCATTTTCACTTGTAAATGGTGAAGTGAAGTGATGTGAAGAAGGTGTTATATATAGAGTGAGAGTGAGAGTCCTTTCACTCTCTGCTCCCTCCAAAAAAGAAAAAAAAAAAAAAAAAACTCATAAGTAAAATACTTTTTGTGAATAAAGAAAGAGTATTAATTAAATTATCTAAGTTTTTATTAATTAGAGAGAAGATAAAATGAACAAGTTGTAGCTTTGTTTTTAATTTGGGTAGAGGTTGGGCTTCAATATCGTTTTAAATAGCTTGTTAGGCCTTTCGTAGCACAAACACTTTAAACCCTCAATTAATCTTTTACTGTTATATCAGCGCTACATCAGCTTTCCACATTTCTATTATCTTTACCTTACCCTCAAGTTCCGTACCCACCAACATACTTCATACCCTTACCGTTTTCTTAATTATTTTAAATATAATATAGAAGAGAAAGAAAGAGAGAAAGAAGAGAGAGAGAGAGAGAGAGAGAGAGGAGAGAGAGAGAGAGAAAGAGATGGGTGGGACGCCTTCCCATCATAGCTCCCCTACCCGCCATCCCAACATGCTGACCGCGTACCATAGCCCGCCCCAACCCGCCCTTAAACCCGTCCATGCTACGCATGGCCTTAATTATGGTTTGTTATGGCGTCAATGTTTGGCTTCGTCACGTTATTCCTTATATGTAGTTCCACATTAAGACTTGACTTGCATTATAATTTGTTTTTTTTTTTAAAGGAAAATCCTGGCAATTTTATAAAAGATAAAAGTACAAATACAAAAAGCAGACTAAGTATCCCACAAACAAGGGACACAAAGCCGCACACCAAAAGTATCAAAAGATACTAACAACAGAGAAACCCAATCCCAAGAATCTAAAGAAAGACAACACTAAGATCTCTCTGTAAACGAAAATCACTGCGTGTCCTGCTCCATCTTCGTAATCACCTGCCTGTCAGACCATGAAACTTTCTTTGGTCTAGAGTCCATGACAATATCATGGTCAGATAAAGCATCATCATCGGACGTATCGTCATCATCATCATCCCCCACATCAATCCTATCTGGGAGAGTAAAGCCACGAAGTTTGCCATCAAGCTCCTTCCCGAAAACTCTTTCCCACCTATCAATGAAGTAGTCCAGTTTCTGACGTGACCAAGAATTAATGATTACCGGCTCAAGTCCCACCCCACGTTTTTCAACATAGCAGTCTACTTCCTTTTTATCCGCGGTCCACTTAGGATGCTCTTCCAAAACAGTAAACTGATTGGAAACCTTAAAAGGAATCCTTTCATTATTCAAGTTCTGCACTTTGGAATTAGTGTTATCCTCCACCCTTGTTGTCATCCTTTCAGAATTTACCACCTTAGGAGGGGGTTTATCATCACCAATAATAGCCTTACCCTTATCAATCGTATCAATAGAAGGGATAGCTGTTTTAGGAACAAACCTTTGGTTGATCTTAACACCAGTATTAAAAGCAACCTTCGGGTTTTGACCTCCAACTTTAAGAGGGGCAATTTTCGGCTTAAGTTTATTTTTCCGTTTGGGAAATATAAACCCATCATCAATAACCTTAGCCTTAGAAGGTTCACCAACACTAGACGGCACAGGTTTATCTTTATTTAACTCCTCAACAGTACGTGGCCGGAATGAACAAGAGGTTAAGTCATGACCAAACACCTTGCAAAAGCTACATCTCTTGGGTTTCCAAAGAAATTCAGTTCTAAATTTCCTTAGTTTACCCAGGATAATAGCATCAATTTCCGTAGGCAACTCATAATCAGCAGAAGCATTCACCAATACTCTGGCAAAATTAGCTCTGCCAGCTTTGGTTTCACACATCTCTTCTGTATATCTATCCACAGAAATTGGTTCTCCAACCACACTAGTAATGTAGCTAATTATTTCAAAATCCCAAACATCCAATGGTAGACCATAAATATTAACCCACAAAGGAACCTTCTTAGGTTCAGGCTTGTCAAAACAAAGCCCAGGCTGCCAATGTTGGATGAAAATAGGCATACCATTAAATAGCCATGGACCATTTTCTAAAACAAAGTTCAATCCTTGTTCAGAATTAAACTTGAAGAAGAAATAGCCTTGGTCATTTAAGATAACCTCAGACAGACCAAATTGCTTCCACATTCGTCTAGCATGATACTGAACGAAAGGAAAAGCAGGCCTTTTACCAATAAAGTAGCCAGCAAGAGTAAGAGCCCAATCACTGGCTTGTTTTTGAATCAATTCATCAGGTATAATCGCACGTCTAGTGCCAAGCTCAGTTACGACCGGAGGATAGAACTTAAGTTTACCTTTACCGCTCGCGAGGTTGGTACTTTTCTTCAAAAGATCAGCAAAAGACACAGGCTTATGAGCAACACCCGACTCCTCAGCGTGCAAGTGTACATTACCCTCAGAATCCAACATGTTATTTTGTAAGTTAGTATATATAACTTGAGGGATAAAAAAAGGAAAAAAAACTTGAGGGATAAATGATAGTTATGTATGAGACTTTTATTTAAATAAACATAAAAAGGAAATTTAAAAGCTAAGACCTTAGAAGGTAAATACTTAAGTACTCTCATTTGCGTACAAGGAGACGTTTGAAAATTGAAGATGTTTTTATTGAAGTAGTGATTCAAGAGATTTAGTTCTGATTTTGTGCCGTTTATATCATTTCTTGTAAGCTATATATATTTGGTATCAATAGTTCTTCTTTCTTCTTTTAGTTTCATTACTTCATATAAATTTTTTTTTATTGAATTAGTTATTAAAAACACTAACATACACATGGTGTGTATGCCGCCTAATTAGGACACACATTAGAAAACATAGGAACTTTATCGTAACTTATAAGACTTGAAACTTGACTTCATCATAACTTATAAGACTTGAAACATAGTTAATATTTCAGATAAAGACATTGATAGCGGTTCCAACCTTTGTCCTCTTTTTGCCAGAGGATGCCGGAAACTGGAGATCATCTCTTTTCCAGGTGTTATATATCGCTGGAAGTCAGAAACGCGATCAATTGTTGGTGGGACGTGTTGCCAGGGGATTGTCTTGACATTCAAAGTCTGTGCGGCGTGGATAGAAACTTGAAGCAAATGACACTTCCCGAGTGTATTAAGGATGCGGTTACCCAAGCTTACTGTTGGGCGGTATGGAAAGGTAGAAACGACGTTGTTTTTAACGGTAAACTTTTTAACCTTCTAGTAGTCGCCAACAACATTCAATCGATTGTCTATTTTTGGGCTTGTAGTAATAGAGGTAGCTTGGGGAAATCTTTCGGTTGGCAGGACATGTGTTGTAATGCGAGATCTATCTAATCTCTTTTTTGTGCCAGGCTAGCATCTTGTTAGTTCCGTGCTCTTAATCCATGCTCGTTAAAAAAAACATAGGAACTTCATCATAACTCATAACTCGTCATTTAAACCCCTAGGTTTCCATATCTTGCTCTCACATCTGGATCCTACTTCAAGTATAATGGATTTAAGAAATTGCTTTTGTTTAGTGTAACGCCCTGTTTTCTCTATAGTGACTTATGTGTGATTTAACTTGGGTGTAGAGGTTTGGGGGCTAAAGTGTTAAATATGGAAGTGCAAGGTGTGAGAGGGTACTTATGTAAGTAGATAATTAAACCCTCATTGCCTTTTTCCCTAGACAGTTTCCAGGGAATGCACGTAAGGGGAGAAGAGGGCGATTTGGAGAAGGTGCAATCAAAGGCACTTGTGGCGAAATTGGAGTGGAGATAGGGCTGCTATCGCTAAGGTATGAAACCTATGCTTGATTAATTGTCAGTTGGTGTTCAATTGATGATAGTTTCGAGTCTTAATGTTAAGTTAGGGTTGGGATGGTACAAACACCAAATTGGTATAATTGCTTAATGTTATAGTGAAATTGATGTCGATTGATGATCGTGTATCTATCAATTGGGATGTTTTGGGTCGAATTACTTGCATGTAAAGGCTAGATATCGACCCTAGTTATTGTAGAAACGTATTTGGGACTATGAAAGTCAAATAATGAGTTTTTAGTATGAAAACCGAAGCATAATCGTGAGTTGAACAACCCAGGTGAAACCCCGCGACTAGGCCCGCGACTTGAGGTCGCGGGGACCAGGTCGCGTAACTCCCTGTGGAGTTTTTGACATTTTTGGTTTGCGGCCATTAGCGGGATTTGGCTTTGGGCTTCCCTTAGGGATGTTATGAGATGACTATGGGTGGATTTTGAGGACAATTGGACTAGTCTAGCTATGGCTACGAGCCTACGACGAGCTTTTCGGTATCGAGTGTTTAGTGTCCAAAATGAGTAAGTTTTGATAAGTGTTTGTTCGTGTAATGTGCTTAGGTGGTACGTGGTGACTGTTATACGTATCCGTGAGCTAATTGTAATCATAGCTAAGGTGAGTTCACTACCTAGCTATCTATTGTTGTATGTGTATGATGATGATGCATGTGATTGTTCTATGATGATGTATGTTTCCCTTCGGGGATACGGTTTCCCCTTCGGGGATATGTTTCCCTTCGGGGATAGGCGGACCTATGGTGGTAGCAATACCCCTAGGGAAGTTGTGGTTTTCTTCCTGTTTCGGGTTTAGCCGAAGGGAAGATAGTGCAAGAGGCACGTACGTGATTATGTGTATTCGTTGTTATGTATGTATGATGATAGATGGTTTAGGTGTGTTTTCACTAAGCTTTAATGCTTACCCCGTTGTTGTTTACTCTTTTAGTTGCAGGCACTTCCCGAAAGGGAAAAATGGAAGTTTGAAGCTCCGGCAAGATTCCGGTTCAGTCTCGGTAGAAGGTTTTGCAAAGGATGATTTAAGAATGTTGAACTATTTTCTTTTGATGATATTAAACTTGAGTTGTTAGTTTAAAACAGTCATTATAGTTTCTATCATTTTAGTTTTTTAAACCTGGATGAACATCTAAGGATGCTATGAAGTTTAATCAAGAGGTGATTTTTGGACGAGCTTCCCCATTTCTTTTAAAAGATGGTTACTTTTCTTGTTAAAATGTATTTCTGGAATTTGGGTGTTACATTTAGTTTAAAGTAAACAAGTCTAATAATATGTCAAAATAAATTTGTGTTGTGTTGACTAACTCCTTTTAGTTCATTTTTAAATAATCCATATATTAAGGCCATCCTTAACGGGGACGGTATGGGAGCCGGTACCGGCGGTAACACCGTTGTGGTGAACTTGTACGGGACCGGTAGAGGCCCCAACCGGTACCCCCATGCCGGTCTCTCTCCTACACCCCACCCCACCCCACCCCACCTTTATCTCTATCTCTCTCTTCTATTCTTTTTCTTTTATTTTTTTAATTAATTAATTAGAGTTGTATGAAATTTGTATGGGTAAGGATGGTATGGTATGATGTTGGTAAGATAGTGGAAAGCTAATGTGTCAGCTGAGGTGGTAGCTGGTATGGGTGGTACGGTTAAGGATGACATTGACAGTAATTACATTAACAATAATATAATTTGTTGGAATAAAGTTAAACTAAATGTTATAAGCATTTAAATATATATATTTTTTAGATTTATTTTTTCAAGATGTTTTTATTGAAATATATATAGCTAAAAATGGTTTGAAATAACTTAATGATAAAGATATGAGATCGAATCACGAGTGTATATACGTATATATTAAATTATTAAAGATATATGATGCATCAATGAACAAATATAAGCGAGTTTCAGCCCATGGATTTTGGCGCCTACACCCACGGGGGTACCCCCACTTTAGACATATACCCATTCTCTCTCCCTCTTAGCACCTCATACCCCCACAATGCCGTTATGAAGTCCGTTATAACGGACTTTTCAACTCTGACCATACGAAGTCAACAAAACGACGTTATAGGACCATTATAACAGCCTTAACGCCGTTATGGTGCCGTTATAACGGCCTTAACGCCGTTATGGTGCCGTTATAACGGTCCCTCAGCTAAAAGACAAAAAAGTCCAAGTTTGACCGGTCTCCATAACGCACCGTTATAATGGCGCCGTTATAACAACATTTGCTAGAAAACAAAAACGTTTGACCAAACGCCCTTGCTAACGGTCAACATAACGCACTTTGACCAACATAACGGCGTTAAGGCCATTATAACGGTCCTATAACGTCGTTTTTGTTGACTTCGTATGGTCAGAGCTGAAAAGTCCGTTATAACGGACTTTATAACGACATTGTGGGGGTATGAGGTGCTAAGAGGAAGAGATAATGAGTATATATCCAAAGTGGGGGTACCCCATGGGTATAAGCGCCAAATTCCCATGCATGAATGATGTACACCTAGACACAAGGTTTTGTTGTAATTTGAAACATTAACCCTAGGGGCATCTCCAATGGTTTTTTTCAAAACAAAGAAACAAAAATCAAACTCTTAAAAAAAGTTCACTTTTATTTTTAATAAATCCTTTATTTAAAAGATTAGTCAGTTAATTATATTATTAAAGTATTTAATACAATTTATAAAATATTATTCTTCTCTTTTAAATATTAAAAATAAAGCAATTTCATGGATAAATTAAATCAAATTATTTTCTTTCTTACAAGTAATTATTTTTGAAGATATGTCTAAATTAAAGATTTTCATCATCTTTCTTATATTTTATCTATTCGGGAAAAAGTTTAGGAAAATCTATTGAAACAAAAAAAAAAACCCTCAAAATCTTTATTTTGAAAAAAATGTTGAAAATGTTCTAAGACCAAGTAGCTTGCATATGTATTCATGGGTCACAATATTAAAAATTAATCGAATTTGTACGTCTTTAACACGTGTGGATTTGATGGGAATAAGTTAGGCCATCCTTTATGGCGTCGGTATGGGGACCGGTTCCCTACCGGCACCGGCGGGAACACCGCCGTGGGTGACCGGTAGGGAGACCGGTATGGACGAAACCGGTACGCAGACACCGGTCTGCTTCTCCCCCTCCTATTTTGTGACTTTTACAAAACACCCCCCCCCCAACGGTCATATAGCCGTTGGGGGCTTAAAATATATTTTTTTTTATTTTTTTCTTTTTAACCTTCTATATATATTTCTCATTCTCATTCTCATTCTCCACATACTCATTCTCATTCTCATTCTCCACATACTCATTCTCATTCTTCTTCTTCTATATTCTTCTCAACACCAAAAAAATGTCGTCTTCTTCTTCTTCTGATTCTGATAACGATGATATAGATCTCGCCATAAATCAGATTGTAATGAACAACGTTAGAGCGACGGAGTTGATTAAGGAATTGTACGATAACAACCTTCTCCAAGACGAGGTTGGAGATGTTAGTAATTATGTGCAGAAGTTGGCAAACCAGTGATTACACATCCAACGTTACTAGACACTCGAGGGTCACACCTGTGAGGACCTGTAAACCGAATAAATAAGATAGTCCCAGTTTGGAGAGATTAAGGTTTATAATAGTTAATTATAAATCAGTTGGGCATTTTCCGTACTAAATCCCAAAGTTAAAGGTTTGTTAGTAATTATATATTTATTAGATAAATAAATATATAAGTTTATTAATTATTGAATTATATATTTATTAGGTAAATAAATATATAATAGGATAATAATTAATAATACAAATAATTATCTAGTTATTTTTCTTTAAGGAAAAGAAAAGAATATTTGCCAAAGATAATTATGAAACTAATTATGGAAACTGAGTTGTATGGAAATTCCTCCATATAAAATAAGCCTATGGCTTATCAGTTTTCATAATTCATTCCACCAAGAAAAACAAACCAGAAAATTCTCTCCTCCCTCCTCCTTTGAAACCGGCGCCGATCCAAGAGCAAAACCAGTTCGGTTTTTGGTTCTTTGATTAATCCTTAGCTGTTTTTCATCGTATCGGGGACTCACTCCTGCTAGAGGGATCTTCGTTTGGTCGATCACGGGTGGATCTAACTCGAGCATTCCAGGTAACACTCTAACAAATCTATTACTATTATAATTGAAACGAAAAGATCTGTGGATATTTGGGTTTTATATCCAAATCGCTTCCGCACGTATTAAACCAGTTAGGTTTGATTCGATAAACTTATTGATCAGTTTGATCACAAAGTTTTGTCGTGTATCTCATCCAGTTAGGATTGAAATCCACAGTTTTCTTCGTGTCAGTTTGATACGAGGAACGCATAAAAACCCAACAGTGGTATCAGAGCCACAGGTTTATTCGTTTTATTCTTTTTAACTGTTTAAAGATCCGTTAAAAATTGTTTCTTGCGAATAAAGTTTTATTGATAATCGTTTCGTATAAAAATTCAATTTTAATCAGTTTGAAAAAAAAAAATTTGATTTTTATCAGTTTAAAATCTTTTTCAGTTCCGTATAAAGATTTAATGATTATCTATTATAACTTTCCAGTTTTATCGTTTTATGTTTACCGTCAAAAAGGCTATCACGGAAAAACCCCACAGGGTAGTGGGAATCGGTGGCGGAACTGCGGCAGATAGCCGACCGAACCACCCACCGATCGCCGACCGAGGCTAGAGGCGGCGGTACGGCGGCAACAGCCGACTGGACCGCCAGATGGTGGCCGAACCACCACCAGGCCGTGGCCTAGATCGCACTCGGCCGTGGCCTGACTCGCCGCTCGGCCGTGGCCTGACTCGCCGCTCGGCCGTGGCCTGACTCGCCGCTCGGCCGTGGCCTGACTCGCCGCTCGGCCGTGGCCTGACTCGCCGCTCGGCCGTGGCCTGACTCGCCGCTCGGCCGTGGCCTGACTCGCCGCTCGGCCGTGGCCTGACTCGCCGCTCGGCCGTGGCCTGACTCGCCGCTCGGCCGTGGCCTGACTTGCCATCAGACCATGGCTTGATCAGCCATCAGACCTTGGCCTGATCAGAGTTCAAGTCGTGGCCTGATCAGAATTCAAGCCGTGGCTTGAGTCGACACTAGGCCGTGGCCTGATCAGAGTTCAAGGCATGGGTCCACCAGCTTGGTTGGCCATGGTCTATACCCAAATCAAGCCATGGCCCGATCCCTTAATGCACCAAGGCGGCGCTCGGCCGAACCATCAGTTAGTGGTGGGCCGAGAGGAGTGCGACCACCAGTGGCCGCCACGACGGCGATGGTCAGTGATGGCACCGGCGGTCAATCGCCACCAGGCGGTGGTGATCGACGGCGATGTGAGCGGCGATAATATCCCGGTTGATCGTAGGTAGCGGTTGGTTTCAAGCGTATCTCAAATTTTTTTTATCTTTCGGGGCCCAGACTTATCAATTTGGTAATGGGCCGAAACCATGGTATTTTGGACCAAGTTTATGGCCCAAAAGGGTTTATTGGGTTTTAAGCTTTTTGGCCAAAATTAATTTTATTTAGATAATATATTTTTATATATATAAATCAGTTACATTATATTATAAAATTATGTTTAAGGGATTTTTAGTTAATAATTATCCCGAGTAAAATTGTGTTTTATCAAACCTGTTATTTGACCCGTTTGGTCAAATAAGTCTAGTATCGTGTTTTGACCAGTTGGTCAAACCACGACACAGTTTACGGTCCAATGTTTATTTTTCCGACCAGTTTGTTCGAGGACCGGGTTTTGATATAACTTTTAGATAAAAAGCAAATATTTTAGAAAATCGGTTTTGCTTTATAAATAGATTTATTGATTATAAATCTTAGTATTTTTATAATTCAAGTAAAAACCGTTTTCAGTTTAAAGTATTAGTTTCGGTTTATAAACATTTTGTTTTATAAACCAAGTTTTGCGATAAACGGAACAAGATAATTTTTAACGGATCTAGGATTTCTTTATCGCTTTATTATATTGTTTAATATATATAAATGCGTGGTTGCTTGAGTATATATATGCTTTCGTATATATCTATTATAGGGCTTGCCAACTTAGACCTTTTGGATTAAATTTGGGGAGGCCTGCGTGCCATTTACAACCCCTTTGTAATAATGACCATAGGATAGTTATTTTTTCCTTTTTTTTTTGGAGTTCCATCGAGAATGCCGAAGGCCAGTGGGAGCTACGCAAGAAAAACCCAAATTTTCTTTTCTGGAGTACTAACGAAGATACCGGGGAGCCAGTGGGAGCTACGCGAGGTGTTAGAAATCCTTTAGAAAAATAGGTCATTATTGGTCCTTAGGAATAAAAGTTGGCAAACCTATAATTAGTTAGCTCTAACTGCGTGGTTGTTGACATATTAACTGTGTGGTTGTGATTTTATAATTATATCAAAATGTTTTAAAATAAGAGAATTTTTTAAAACTAGATAAAATCACAAGAGCGGACAGGTTTTATAATTAAAATTACCAGTTTTATAAACCTTTTTGAAACGGTAGATTTTATTTAAAACCTCAATAATAAGACTGTTTTATATGAAAAGGCAAGTTGATAAAACAGTTAGTTTTGGTCAACAAATATGCTATCAAGACAGGTAGTTTTGATTAGCAAGTGTGCTTATTAAAACAATTAGTTTTTAATTAGCAAGTGCTCTTTAAAACAGTTAGTTTTAAAATAGCAAGCATGTTTAAACAGTTAGTTTAAACATCAGTTACCTTCTAAACAATCAGTTTTTCAAAATTATAGATTTTCAAAAATACTGGAACTAAAAGGTTTTTCAAAATTAATTAAAAACCCCGAAAATCATAGATCAGAGTGCAACCCATCTAGGGGCACCTCCGGCGTAAGGTACGCGGCCGTTGTAAGTGAACACACCTTGAACGACCGCGTTCAAACCGAAGTTGGAGGGGATTAACAAGACTCTGCGAATTATCTCCGGGTGGTACCGGCCAGAGTAAAGTGTCCAAGTCCCAAAATGGTGAGATCTGTTTTGGTTCTGTTAAGTTTACCGGGTGGTACCGGGCCAAAAAGCACTTAGGGGGACTGAAACATGTACGGATAATTACCGTTGTCCCGAAAAGATCTAGGAGTCGTGTCAGTTAGATATGATTGGTAAAAGTCCTTACCTACCTAGTTAGTACGTGGTCCTGGTGAGACGTGAACACACCGGTCATCAGGGCGTATGTAATTAGGATCCTAGTCCAATAATTGATCATTTAAGGGTTTATTGATATTTATTGGAAATAGTCTTTCACAGTTACTAAAACCAAAGTTTTTAAAATGTGTAGATAGCAAACACTATTACCAACACTGATAAACTCCCTCTTCGCTCCATTCTCGAAAAGGACAAACTTACTAGGTATAATTTTTCGTATAGGAGCGCAGTCTGATGATTGTGCTCAGACACGAGAGAAAGTAGTATGTCCTAGAAAAGCCTCTAGGTGAAGGCCCTTCCAGCAAAAGCTACTGTCACTGTCAGGAACGCTTATAGAAAGCATTCCGATTATTTGCTGGACGTAGGCTATCTTATGCTTGCGACTATGAGCCCAGTTTTTCGTACGAGGCTCATAAACACAAATGCCTATAACATGATCCGCCAGTTGAGGGACATGTTTCAGACGCAAGCACGCACAGAGCGTTATGATGCCAGTAGAGCACTGAACGCGTGCAAGATGGCAAAAGGGGACCTCAGTTAGTGATCATGAAAATAAAGAGGCACATTAATCACCTAGAGAGGCTCAGTCGCCCAGTTTTGTTGCAGTTAGCAACAAATACGATACTCAACTCACTGTCTGAAGATTATAAGTAATTGAGTTGAGGATGGAGACCAAGACCAAAGATGTGCTTATGGTCAAGAATGGTGAAGTAAAGAAGAAGCGTGGGCATGGGAACACCAGTAAGGGAAAGGGCCAAGTTCTGGCTACCCTGAGTGCACCCAATGTTTATGATATAGGCAAAGGCAAGGGTAAAGAGGTTAAGCCTAACAGAATAATAACCGAGAATCAATACTTCAAGTGCCATGAAGTCGGTCATTGAAGGCATAACTGCCCGAAGCGTTACGAAGCAGATATAAACACCTCAGGTATTCGTGACTGCTTCAGATTATCACTTTCGCTTGTTAGTTTACAAGTGTGTTGACACCTAGAAGCAAATGTTTATTTGCAGGTGGTCATTAAAAGTGAAGTGCCCAGATTGCAAGGATCAGCATGCAAGATTACTTTTAGATATTATCAAGACAATTTTAAATTTTTAAAACAATCTTGTCTTTCCAAAATTTGAATTTTTGTTTTTTGAATTCTTATCGGTTTTAAAATTTAAAACTATTGTCTTGATATCTTTATGCATGATATTTTGAATCTGTATAAGTCAAATTAGACTTGATTCAAAATTAGATCCGAGATGTTGCCTATTACACTAACAGTATTGCTTCAATCAAAATAGTTTGAAGTAATGTATATGAAAACTGTCAAAAACACACGAAGTACTATAATTATAGGAATGTGTTTTTAAATAAAACATTTATGAGTAAAAGATTATGAAAGTATTTTATGATCAAAATTTATTACTCATATGTTTTAAGAAGAATTTAGGATATTATTTCAAATATCATTGATAATATCAGTATTTATAAAACTAGGAAAAATTCCAAGTTTCGGAATTAGGATTTAATATAATCCAGTTAAGTTTTATAAATGTTAAAATTCTCGTGTTTATTACTTGAAATAGAATTGACTAAGTAATCAAGTTTTGACTAAGTCAATAGTTAATTTTAAGTAATAGTTGGTTTTCATATAGGTTAGTGGGAGCCCAGGTTATTCTCTATCTAGTGCATGATAAAGAATAAAAGATAAAATTATTGATTTAGTATATATCTCGAAATTCATGATCCAGGAAGGATGTAAATTCATAAGATATACGAATCTATCTTTTAGTCAAAAGGGTAGAACGAAAGTTTCAAAGTCTTTGAAACTAAATAAGGTCATAATTGACTTCGAGAGAAATCAATAATTAAAGTGTGTTGGAATAATTATTAAAGATATTAATTATCTTTCTAAAAGTGTCGTAAACACTAGAATAAATTTCCTGAAATTTGCCAGCTTGGTAAATGGAAATTTTATCTGATTTCAGGTAGAAATCATTCATCTACACAGCAACTAAGGGAAGTTGCAGTTTAAACTTTACATATTCAGGAAAACTAGGAGTTATTCCAGTGTCTCCAAGTTCATGGAATATGGTAAAGAAAAGTCTAATCTTTGTTTAAAAGTGTTTGCAAAACAAAGATTAGTAGAATCAAGTAGATTGTATCAGATGATACAAAACTTGTATTATTTTGGTTGTTACTTTGATTAATACGGTAAACATTAATCAAAGGGTTTAAACTGAAGTTAGGTGATACTTCATTTAAATCGGTATTTTAGTAAAACATTGAATAGACACCGTAAAAGTAATTAAGAAATGCTATTAATTTTGTTATTATTACAGAGTGTAATATGGACTATACAAAATTATTTTCTTTATCACTTTTATATTTTGCATGTTTTATGATCCAGGAATAAGACTAGTTTCCAGTCTTTCATTCGAAATTTGTCCGTGACAACTTATCGTGGTGGGAACCCGTTAGGGCGTTAAAGTCATTGTGAGCCTCTAGGTAGTTATGATCAGTGGTTGAATAACAGCTACAAGCGTTGTAGACCAGGAGTTGCACAGATATTTGATAGAGTAGCAAATATCGGACGTGATCCGTGGTTGAGATTTACTTCTTGGATTCTGTCATAAGTAAATCTCACAGTGGTTGTCCTTATCACCTGAGGTATTTGGTTTGATATCATGAGGACTGCTGGATACTTAGTGCGTTCAACCGCTACGCCGTAACAGGGTGGCTATAAAGGGCGTAACTAGATTCAGCGGAAGCCGTGGTGTTAAATGCAGATATGCAGGATGGGATTTGCGCCTCTTCTCTGAAGAGAGATATTTCTAGGCCCCTTGACTGACTGAATATACTGATGAAGTGCATGGCCATGCCCAAACGAACTGATTAGTTCTTTGTCGTTTACCTATCAGTAGAGGTCGGATAGTCGAGAAACAGAATCATGAGTATTTAGAGTTGACTTAATCCATGCTCATACTCATAGATGAAATATCGTGTTGCAAAGGGAAAAGCCAAGATATACCCAATTTATGAACAGTTGTTTCATTAATGTCATTTTCATATGGAAATTTTAAATCACCTATCTGGGTATAAGAGTTCTTGTAACCTGGTTAGCCTAAGCGCCTGTCTAGGGGCCTCCTTAGGTCCGTGTGATCAAGACGGTATTGCCAACTTGCACAAGTGGGAGTCTGTTAGTAATTATGTGCAGAAGTTGGCAAACCAGTGATTACACATCCAACGTTACTAGACACTCGAGGGTCACACCTGTGAGGACCTGTAAACCGAATAAATAAGATAGTCCCAGTTTGGAGAGATTAAGGTTTATAATAGTTAATTATAAATCAGTTGGGCATTTTCCGTACTAAATCCCAAAGTTAAAGGTTTGTTAGTAATTATATATTTATTAGATAAATAAATATATAAGTTTATTAATTATTGAATTATATATTTATTAGGTAAATAAATATATAATAGGATAATAATTAATAATACAAATAATTATCTAGTTATTTTTCTTTAAGGAAAAGAAAAGAATATTTGCCAAAGATAATTATGAAACTAATTATGGAAACTGAGTTGTATGGAAATTCCTCCATATAAAATAAGCCTATGGCTTATCAGTTTTCATAATTCATTCCACCAAGAAAAACAAACCAGAAAATTCTCTCCTCCCTCCTCCTTTGAAACCGGCGCCGATCCAAGAGCAAAACCAGTTCGGTTTTTGGTTCTTTGATTAATCCTTAGCTGTTTTTCATCGTATCGGGGACTCACTCCTGCTAGAGGGATCTTCGTTTGGTCGATCACGGGTGGATCTAACTCGAGCATTCCAGGTAACACTCTAACAAATCTATTACTATTATAATTGAAACGAAAAGATCTGTGGATATTTGGGTTTTATATCCAAATCGCTTCCGCACGTATTAAACCAGTTAGGTTTGATTCGATAAACTTATTGATCAGTTTGATCACAAAGTTTTGTCGTGTATCTCATCCAGTTAGGATTGAAATCCACAGTTTTCTTCGTGTCAGTTTGATACGAGGAACGCATAAAAACCCAACAGGAGAAACGTCGAAAATACCGAGAGGGCCGCGTAAAGATAGAGGTCGTGAAGAGGGACACAATAAACTTGTCGCCGACTACTTTGCCGAACACCCGGTGTACAACGACGTCGACTTTGACCGCCGGTTTTGTATGAGTCGACGACTATTCTTACGGATAGTCAACGATCTTGACAGAGAGGTTGATTTTTTCAAGCAACAATGGGATGCAAGAGGCGTGAAAGGGTTTTCTCCGCTCCAAAAGTGTGCGTCCGCTATCCGTCAATTGGCGTACGGGTCTGCTTCGGATGCTTTCGACGAGTATTTGAGGATGAACGAAACGACGTCAAGGGATTGCCTTGAACATTTTTGCAAAGGTATTATTTTCCTCTATATGCGCCAATATTTACGAAAGCCAACTGCTACCGATGTTCAGGCGATTTACGCATTGCATGAACAAACCCACGGTTTACCCGGCATGCTTGGTAGCATTGACTGTATGCATTGGTACTGGAAGAATTGTCCCATGGCATGGAGGAGCCAATTCCATAGAGATGATCATACTGGACCGTCGGTAATTCTAGAAGCGGTCGCCTCGCAAGATCAATGGATCTGGCACGCATTTTTCGGGGTACCGGGTGCCACGAACGACATAATCGTTGTGAATCAATCACCGATTTTCAACGATTTATTCGAAAATAAAGCGTCCGATAGTTCTTTTGTAGTGAATAACACACACTACAATCACGGGTATTATCTTGCTGACGGGATATATCCCGAGTGGACGACCTTCGTGAAAGCATTTAGGTACCCAGTTGAAGAGCCACGAGTCCATTTCAAGACACGTCAAGAATCGGCTAGAAAAGACATCGAACGGACATTCGCCACGCTTAAAGATAAATGGCACGTTGTAAAATACCCGGCGCGAGTATGGACACAACGAAAATTATCACTCATCATGCACACGTGTATAATTTTACACAACATGATTCGTGAAGACGAAGGCTTCTCACATTATCCTTTTGATCCGACGGAGGTTTTACCTGGAGAGATTGAAACAACTATCTCCGAAGAAGACCGAGCAAGAAACGTCAACCTAGTGAAAAACCGAGAGAGGCACGCCAACCTTCGCCACATTTATCTATACACGTGTGGAACTCTTCGTCACACGGCAATAACTAATTGTATTGTATTTTTTTAGTTTTAATTTTAACGTAATTTTAATTTTAATGTAATTTTAATTTTAATGTTAGTTATTTAATATAATTATAAATTTTATTGTTTATTTAATTTAATTCTAATATTTATTTAAAAAAATAAAATGAAGGGTTTGAGATAAAAATAAAATAAAATGATGGGTATGAAATGAAAATTAAAAAAATAAAGTGAAGGGTATGAGGGGTATGATAGTGGATGAAAGGTATGGAGTTGGTAGGGTAGTGGGAAAGCTGATGTGGCAGCAGGTATGAGGGGTATGGCCTGCACCATAAAGGATGGCCTTAGAGATTTGATTTAATAGATCTATAACATGATCATTATTGATAGAATCAACGATACAACATTTATTCCATACCTAGAAAAAAAACATGACTACATGAGTATCAAATTCATTCCAATATAGGAGAATTGAAAGTTCATGAAGTTATATGTGGGCAATGGCATTTGTGAATACGATATGAAATATTATATTATATATTGTCACTTTTCTTTAGTTATCAAAAAATATAATAAAAAGGCAACATGTCATTTTGTTTGAAATAGTACTTCTGCAATTTTACTTATTGTGTTATGGTTATGTTTGGTACATAAGATGAGGCATGACTAGACATAAAAAAAAAGTTATGCTCTACGTTCGACACGACATATGCTTGGGACAAGTTGCAATTTCTTGGTCGTCATAAATTAATTTTAAAGTGAAAATTATTTCTATTGTTGAATAAGATAAATTTTAATAAAAGAATGTTGATAAAATCAATTAAGTGCATATCATGTTTAAGTCAAATTTAAACGAGAATGATACATGTATTAACAAATAAGAAAACGATTTAATCACATATGATTTTACACCAACACCATGTTCAAAATAACATTTGATTCATGCGACTTTGTCCCGTGATCTGAACATGGTGCCAAAGTCGCACGCCACACCTTTTTTTATAAGTTAATGTAAAATGGCAGGTGATTTTATACGTGATTTGGCCGTTTTCGTATTCTTTTAAATATTTTAACATTCTTTGGTTCTCCCTTTATCATGTTATATATAATATATATATATATAGTCACCTTATTTGCAAACTCATTAATTTGTGCAAACCGTGCAAACTCATGGTTGCATACGTAAGTCAATGAATTTTTTTTGTAGAGTTGTTTAATATGATGAAAATGTTTCATATACTAATTTTTTGATACAATTGTTTCATATGAAGATGTTTTTCACGTAGAAACTTTTTCCTTATTCCTGTGAAGCTTTCCCTTATCCATGTGAAACTTTTTTCATTTCTACGTAAGGACCATTAAAATCACGTCATGTGGCAATCTGAATCGTCGCCTAAACTTTGTTCAATATGAATATCATGCACTCTGACGTGCACACATGCAAAGTGAATAAAGCTTAGACGCAATCATTTAAATCGTGCGCCTAAGCTTTATTCAGATTGAATAATACATGAATATTCAAACTCTATATTGTTGCGTGATGCGATTTTAGTGGTTCTCATGTTCACAATGAAAAATGAGTTTAAATTTTAACCCTGGTCCTATATATATGTAGAGGCTTAATCTAGAGAGGACAAAAAAAGGTGAAAACTTGTGGTCCGGTAAAGCCTTTGATCTGAAAATGGTATGATTGTCATTTGACAAAAAAAAGTTCGCGGTTCATTCACCATATGAGTGATCTTCATATTCAGTAAATGAATTTCATATTCACCATCTGAATCTTCAGATTCACTAGATGAAACTTCGTATTCACCTTATGAATCTTCTGCTTCAATAGATGAAACTCAAAATCACCATACGAAACTTCAGATTCACCAGATAAAACATATAAATTCATTCATCATATGCAAATTATATTCACCTTATGAAAATTCATATTCACCATATGAATCTTTAGATTCGCTAGATTAAACTTCATATATTCATCTTATCATCTTCAAATTCATTAGATGAAAATTCATATTCATCTTATGAATCTTCACTAGATGAAACTTAGATTCACCATATGAATCATCAAATTCATTAGATGAAACTTCATATTCACCTTATGAATATTTAGATTCACTAGATGAAACTTCATATTCATCTTATGAATCTTCAAATTTATTATATAAAAATAACAATCACCTAATTCACCTAATGAATCCAAAAATAATGTTTATTTACAAGTAAATTCACCTAATTGATACAAACATAAATTCATCTTATGAATACAAAACAAAATGTTCATTTACATTTAAAATCACCTAATGAATACAAACAAAATATACATTTACATTTAAATTCACCTAATGAATACAAATAAAATGCACATTTACGTTTAAGTTCACCGAATGAATACAAGCATAATGTCCAATTATAAATAAATACATTTAATGAATTTAATATCCATTTATATCTAAATTCACCTAATGAATCTTCACATCATCGTCCATTTCAGCCTTCAAGAACACATGATGAACCTTCAAGAACAAAAATAATGAATACTCAAGAACACATGATGAACCTTCAAGAACACAACTTTAAAAACTTTAATTTTTCAAGAATGATTTTCTAAAATCTTTATAAAAATTGTTAAAATTCAGATATGTTGCTCAAATCAAGATTATAAACAACTTTTGTGAATCAACAATTTCCAAAATTGAATCAAACTAACCTAATTTTGGAAAAACTCTCAAGAACACTAGATATTGGGGGTTTTAATTACAAATACAAAATTACCAGATTTGGTGGTGATGAACGACTGTTGGTGGAGGACGACGACGATGGTGGAGCCACGGCGGCGATGGCGGATCAAAGGTATACGGCGGTGGTGGTGATGGTGACGTGGAATGATTCAGTGGTGGTCAGTGTCGCTGGGGGAGCGCGACCGACGAGAAAGGGACGGTGGTGGAGAGGAAGAAAATGGAGGAAGGACAGATTTGAGGCAAAAAAGTGCATGTGAGTTTCTTTTTAATTGCTTAATTCTCAGGTAAAATGTTAAAATGTCAAAATGTCCAAAATACCCCTTTGGGTTTATAAGACGTGGGACATTAAAAACTAAAGGAATGTTACAATGGTCCTCCTTGTATCATCGACCATTGATTAAATGTTTTCGATGGCCTAGATTGGTCCTCAGATTCACCACAATAAAATTGTTTTTATTTGAGTAATACTATATATATATATATATATGTATAGGTGGGGTTCATACAAGAACACCCATATTCTCCAAAAATGTGAAAAAAATTTATAGGCCTTCAATTATGACCAATTATGACCAATTACGAGAAGTCAATTGTTCTTAAATTCCTTTGTAATCTGCTACAATTACGAGAAGTCAATTGCTTATTATTTTAAGTTTTCGTTGTTTGTTTTGGCATCGTAGCCGGTTCCTCTTTGGGGTTCATAATTGGATTTTTTTAACTGATGGTTATTGGTACGAAATCAGTTTATGATGGAACGAAATCGAATCGATATTTGATGGAACGAAGTTGAATCGATTTTTGATGGAACAATTTTGATTTCGATCAAGACTAATGTGGATTGAACCCTGGTCGATGAAGGTCTGAATGCAATCTTGAAGGTGATGTCGATTGGGATGGCTGAACGTGAGGTCGATTGAAGTGAATAATGGGGTTGATTTCTTTTTTATTCTTTTTAATGGATTTACATCAAAAGTACGTAGTTTTGATGTGTCATGTACCAAATGTTAGGTACATGACAGCAACACCTTCAGTTTCCCCATATATATATATGTATATATAGACATTCATGCACATACATACATAGAGGGTGCATCAAATGCACACTAAGTAGATGTTGCACACCTTTAGAACTCATCATAGCCATTAAAAATTAAATCCTACGGGTTAGATTAATAGGGACCAATCTGCTAATTAATTAAATTGATGATAGGCGTATTAATTAATGAGAGGACGTGCAAGGGTATTTTGGTCACAAGGCTTATAATTTATATTAGGAAAAGTCAAATACCTTCCTTCTTTCTCGCCATTTCAATTGCGGTGATCATAGAGCATTAAAAATGATTTCTCAATGTAAATCCATCATCTTTAATTATAAAAAATATGCATATTAAAAATGATTTCTCTATATTAAAAAAATACCTTCAGCCATTGCGTTGTCATAAAAATAAATTCAGCACATATTTAAAAATAAATTTTGCACATCAAAAAATTAATTTTGCATGTTTACAAATGAATTCTCCCTATTAAAAAATAATTCTGCACGTTTATATAATAAATTCTGCATATTCAAAATTGAAATGTGTGTTTAAAAATAAATTATGCACATCAAAAAATGAATTTTGCATGTTTAAAATTGAATTCTGCATATTAAAAAATGATTCTGCATGTTTATATAAAAAATTCTGCATACTAAAAAATAAAACGTGTATTTAAAAATAAATATTGCACATCAAAAAATGAATTTTGCATATTTAAAAATTGAATTCTGCACATTAAAAAATGATTTTGCATGTTTATATAATAAATTCTGCATACTCAAAAATAAAATGTGTGTTTAAAAATTAATTCTGCGCATTTAAAAACAAATTTTGCATGTTTAAAAATGAATTTTCGATATTTTAAAAATGGTTCTACATTGTCAAATAATAAATTTTGCAGAATGTATTGAACATAAAAAAATAACTAATAAAAAAACAATAATTAAATTAATTGATATGAAGATGAAGATAATAATAGAAATAATTTAAAATTTAAATAGATGTTAATCTTTAAAATTGATTTGAATTGTTTGCCTAAAAAAAGGACATGGTTTGAATTATAATCGGTTACATTTAATTAAAATGAAAATTAATTTCAATCAACATTATCAATTTACTTCTATACCCTTCCAATAAAAAATGTAATTAAAAAATAATCACATAGATGAATGGTTAAGATGGGTTCTTAAGGTGTGTAAGAATTGATTGGTGTGTATTTGATTTTGCCTCTACATACATATACATATATATATACATAGGGGTGAGTTCAAATGTGAACCACTTTTTAGTTGTGAACGTGAGGACAGCCGAGAGCGCGACATGTGGCGGATGACTAGGTGTCACGTCAGGTCCACGACGGGTGACTAAACGCGATTCATAGGAGGGCATTGAATTAAACGTGGGGACCACATTCAAAGTCATCACGTGTCGTGTTCTCGGTTGTACTCACGTTCACAACCAAAAGGTGGTTCACATTTGAACTTTCCTTTATATACATACACGTATATATGGAATGTAGTTTGATCAAGTTTTTTTAAGAAAATTCATAATCAAATGAACTTGTTGGGTTGTTTCGATAAAAAAAAAGCTTGAAAACTTAAATTCATATTGATTGCTTAATTGATAATTATAAAGTTATTTACTGTCTTATTAATTAAGCAATATTTATCGAATGCGACTCCATTATATGTTAAAATCATTTTTGTCGGTCACATTGATACTCTATACTCGTGAATTCTTCCATTTCAAGTGTATCCAACAATAATTGATCGATTCTTTAATAAATTTATCAGTCAAATTCAGATAATACTTCCAATTTAAATCATAAACTACAATTTTTGTCCTTTTTGTTCTTTTGCATTATTCATCAATTTGTAGATTTTAGTTCAATCAATTTTTTTTTTTTCTAGTTTAGTTCAAAATCAGCTATTTCTTCCTGTTTTAGTCCAATTAAATTTTCTTCTACTATGCGTTTTTATCTCATTTGGTTTTTATTAACGGAAAAAAAATATGAGAAGAGGATTAAAGGAGAATGAATAAAAAGACCAAAATACCCTTAATTTCAAACCATGTATTATTTAGATGACAAGCTCTTTTGGAATTTACACTAAAATGAGACTAAAAATGGAAATTAACCTAAGTAAATATCTTGCACAACCATTTTTGTTTTTTAGTCAATTTTTTAATGTTTCGATTAGATTATCCACATCCGTAGACTCTCTTATCAATCTTGTCAATCGTCACATTAGCACCATATCAGTTTTCCACCATTTTATCCAAACCAACCTAATCTTTACCAATTCATCCACATTCAACCCAATCTAAATAATTAATTAAAAAAAAAGAAAATAAGAGAGAGAAAGAAGATAGAGATAGAGAGAAAGGAGAGAGAGGGTGGGATGGGGCGGTCTTTGGCGTCAGCAAGCACACACCGATTCACCCCCTTGCCGATCGTCCTCGACGGTGTTGTCGATGGTACCGATCGGCAAAACACCTATATCGATGGCATACCGATCTCCGCTGTAGATGGTCTTAGAACAATCAAAATTTATTTCGAAATTGCAAAACGTATATTTTATACTTAGAATATGTTTTAGATGAGGTATTTCACAAACCACTAATAAGATTATCGCACTCATTCTACAAACCATTACGCTCATTTCACATGCACTTGCTCTAATTTTGCAAGCCAAAATCATATTTAATTCGGAGGAAAACAAATATTTTGTTAGTTACACGATGGATACTTGCGAAATTTTGACTACCTTGATCAAGTTGAAAAAAAGAATAAACTAAAATTGAGTAATGTTCTAAAAAAATGGTTTGATTGTCGATTTCCTTTAGAGATTTCAATTTTTGGATCAAAAGTGTTTTATAAAATTTCTGAATGGATAAAACTTTAGGTTGATGAATAGTTTAGGGGCTAAATTTGTAGTTGACTGGAAGAAGAGTAGACACGTGAATGTGTAATGGGTAGATTGGACCTGACAGTTTGTTTATGCAAGTTGGCATATTAAATTCATGCATCTTTACCTACAATATCACCAATTTTTTACCCCTTCATATTTCAAAAGTCAAATTGTCAATTTTCAATATTGTATTATGTTATTCCTGTCATTTTTCCAATGCATTAGATCATTCATAGTGGTTACGACTCTTGCCAATGGTATCAGTCACTACTTCAGCTTTCCACTACCTTACCAATCCTTACCAATTCAAACACAACCATACCAATCTAAATAATTAATAAAAAAGAAGAGAGAGAAAGAAGAGATAGAGAGAAAGGAGAGAGGGTGGGTGGGGTGGGGTGGGGCAGGGGGGTGGGGTGGGGTGGGTCGTCTAAGGAATCGACATAGGCTTGCCGAATTGCACCCATGCCAAAGGACCTTGGTGGTGTTGCCGCCTATGCCGATCGGCAACAGCAGCTTGCCTATTCCTTGCCGGCCTCCATTGCGGATGGTCTTAGGCCAAGCGTACCATTAACGGATATGGAGGTCGGTTGGGTAAAATCTTCAACGGGTTCAGGAGATATGTCGTATGCCCCTAGTAAGTTCTAGCCATACATTCGGTAGAGGGTTCACGAACCCATCCTAACCCGCTTCTCTCTCTCTCTCTCTCCACTCCTCTTTTTCTCTCTCTACGTATACTATATATAAAATAACAAAAATATGGTTAAGGGTTGATTGGTTGAGGTATGAACAGTTGGTGGTATGGGATTTGAGCAGTGGCGAATAACAGAAAACCACGTGGTTCCTTAATTAAGTTTAGTCGAAAAATAAAAATGTCAAGCTATACTTTTGTCGGGTCGGATCCTTAAAATTTAAAATAAAAAATAAAAGTGTCAACTACACGGTTGTTTTTTTGTTTGGTGTCGTTTTTTTGTTTGATATTTGGGTCAGACTTAAAATTGTTAGGCCTTAAACAAATTTTTTTTAATACGGTTTTTTTGTTTGGTATTTGGGCCACACTTAAATTTGTTGGGCCTTAAATAAAGAAATTAATAATGAGTGATAAGGGAAATTGTTGGGCCTTGAATTAAAAAATTAATAATGAGGAGAAGGGATTTGAACCTGCAACCTTTAGTATAAAACATGGGGTGTTATCCAACACACCAATATAGGTTTTTCTTTATTTATCCTGGTAAGTAAATTTTTAAGGTAGTTCCTGTAAATTTTTTAAGGTAGGTCCTAAAAAAATTCTATATAAATTATAATAAAAATAAAAAAATTAGGTAGGTCCCGGGACCTACCTAAGACATACATAAATTCGCCCTTGGATTTGAGGGTAAGTTAGGGTATGAGATTAGAAAAGTGGAAAGCTGATGTAACGTTATTGTGGCAGTTAAAGAATTGTTCAACATGTTGTGCTACAGAAGACCTTAGTTCTCGTAGATTTTGGATTATTGTAAAAAAAATATTTCTATCTGTTACAAATTATACTATTTTAATAGTTTTCTCAATACCTTTAAAATTAGTCAAACATTGAATATTTTTAAATTAATTATATTATTAAATATCAGAACTAAATACGAATTAATATGTTTATATGTCTTACATTTTAATTTTGTATTTCACATTTTTATCATATTAAAACTAAGTAAAATACATTTTATTTTATTTTACAAACTATACCATAATAATTATCTCATTAATTTTTTAAAACAAGTTCGTTATTAAATATTTTCTAATTTAGTAGTATTATAAAGTATCATAAGTATGTATGGAGATTTTTTCAATAATGATGTACTGAGATTTTTTCAATAATGATGTATTGAGATTTTTTAAAACTTGTAACATCTTGTACGTCTTATACTATTATATATATTTATCGAAGAGGTACAAATCTCGATAAATCATGCACAATTGTAAAAAATAATAATTTTTTTTAATTACACTTTATATTCATATAAGTAGTTGTTTAATTTGATATTCTATCATTTTTCATTTTTTTTACATTCTTATCATATTAACATGCATAATCGTATATTAACTAATGTATATATAATAAAAAAAACATGTTTTTACTTTTTACAAGTTATACCATTATAATCGTCTCATCAATACCTATAAAAGAATATTGGAATTGAGTGATAGAGAATAGAACCGACATGAAACAAGATAACTTTTTGAAGTGCTTAATAGTTTAAGATGTTTTACGTCGCATCGTGTGTGTACGTACCTAGTGAATTATATAACTAAAAGTAGGGTAATTGATGTGTATGCACAAAGCCCCACCCCCACTTTGCACAAATACCCTTAAAAGGCCGTTATAAGGGCCGTTATGCACATTGCGCCGTTATAACGGCGTTTTGGCGTTTGGGCCGTTATGGGGTCGTTATGGCGCCTTATGGTATGGGTATATGTGCAAAGGGGAGCACCGTTATGGGCATAATGGCAAAGCTCTCCTAAAAGTAGTTAATTACTTTATTAATTTTAGTTACCATAAAATTTGTGCAAACTTGCTCTGACTCATTAACTGATACATCATTATTAGCTTAATTACCACAAATTAATATCTATAATAATTAATTTTTATTTATTTATAATTGATAATTAATATTTATTTATAACTAATAAAGATAATTAACAATTAATATTAAGCAGAGTTATAATTCAAAAATTGTCAAAAAAATTCTTATAAGCTACTCAATAAGCTATTTTATAAACTTTTTTTAAAGTAATATATGTATTACGGATTCAAACAATCAGTTAAAAAAATAAATTAGCTTACAATTACCAAACAATACATTGGTATCTCTTTTTCAAAGGATATAGTAAAAATATCATAGAAAATAAACCAAATAAATTATATAAAATTAAGCATTTTATTTTATTTTATTTTATTTGATATTAATATTATCTCGTTTTCCTTTCATTTATCTTTTAATGTCTTTCTTCTACGCATTTCAAAATTCCATGTGAATGGTTGAGAAAATTTATTTGTGTTACTTATAATATCACAAATAAAAATATATTAAGAAATAATATGAAAACTTCACATATGAAGTTGTAATGCAAAATAATGTATTATTTTATATACGAATCTTCACATGATATTCCTCGTATAAAGATATTGTGATGTCACGTATGTAGTGCCACATATTATTTAAAAAAGATATTGTTTCATATAGATAGATTAATTCCGTATAATATACAGGGATAATTTAAAAAAATCATATTAAAAAAATATTTATTTTAATATTTTAGAATTCAAAATACAATAAAAATATGATAAAAATTATATTTGTTTCTAATTGAATTACGAATTTATTTATTAATATTTTTATAACAGATTTTTAGTAAAGAGAAAAATGTCCAAGTACATGTTTAGGCGGAAAAAACCAGAAATTGGCTCATCAGAGCACGACATGTGGCATCCAGTTACTATTTGTTTAGGCGGGGAAAACCATAAATCAGCTCATCAAAGCACGGCATGTGGCATCTAGTTACTCTTTTATTATATATAGATATGGGGATTTTCAATTGTGAACTATTATTTTGGTGTGAACTATATCACTACCATTCATATTCAAGATTGATGACTATAATTAAAGTTGTGGCGGTTACGATAACTATCTTTTTTTTTTAAAAAAAAAAAAGAAAAAACTTCTAAAATCTTTGATTGGTCAGTTTTGGTTCACAAAGTTCACAAGTCTTTGTTTGGCAAACTAGCTATAAGCTAGCTGGTACCTGATAGCTGATAAGCTAGCTGTTGATTGATAAGTTACCTTATGAACAAAGTATGTTTCCCAAAAACTAGCTTATGAATATGTAAAATTACCAAAAAGGATATATATCTTTGAATTTAATTATTAATATTAATAAGGGTATAATTGGAAAAAGCTACAAAAAACTTCCAAAAAGCTACTCAAAGTAGCGTTTTAAAAAGCTGGCTTATGTTTGGATGGACTAGCTTATAAGCTAGCTTATTTTTGCCAAACACAGCCTAAATGGGTTCACAAAAGAAAATCCCACTATATATATAGAAAGAGAGAAAGAGAGAGAAAAGTTCAAATATGAACTCAATTTTGGATGTGAACATGAAGACGAATATCAGTTACTCATCGGTCAATAAAGGCGGCTTTAACCTGGTCTCCTCCTTTACTAATCTCCACCCTCCCATGAATCGTGTTAATCCTCCATGATCGCGTCCATCGTAACCAAAGATGTGGCCTAAGATTCGTCCCCACATTCACAACGAAAATTGAGTTCACCTGACCATATATATATATATATATATATATATATATAGAGAGAGAGAGAGAGAGAGAGAGTGGGGGGAGACTTTAAAAACGGAAAACTGTAACACTCTTGTAGTCTTTCATCTAGATCATATGTACACTTATCATAAAGTAATTAAGTTGTTTTTTATTTTTATTCGTCTGTACATATTGTAAATTACTTCTATACACAAATGTATATAGTCCAGACGAAGGATTACGAGGGTGTTTCTTAATTTTTTGTTTCTTTTATATTTTTTCTTAAACCTTACCATATATGTGATATTTTATTTGTAACAAAAGAAAGCCATCTTCAAGTCTCAACTATTCATATATCATATGGAACCTCATATGAATTGGTTGTATTGCAAATTGTGATGATATCTTAATCACTATTAATGATTAGGTGATTAGAGCTTTTCACTATTTAGGCCATCCGCTAAGGACCGCTAGAGAGGGTCGGTACCCCTCATATCGGTCGGTACACACCGTAGTGGATGAGGGATAGGGTGACCGGTACCCTCTCCACCGGCACCCCCGCACCATTCTATTTTAATCCCTTTCTCTCTCTCTCTCTCTCTCTATCTCTCTCTTCTTTCTCTCTCTATCTTTTTTTTTAAAATCAATTAATTAATGAGGGGTATGAGAGCATCCACAATGGTGGAACCTCTAAAAACCTCACTTGCCATATTTTTTCCTGCCACATCATTGTCACCTCAACAAACTAAAAACCTCCTTAAAATCCTACAATGGAGGTTCTTACAAAAACCTCACTTTTCTTATTCTTATTTATAAATTATTATATAAATTAAATGTATACATATATATTAAAAAAATTTAAAAATTTATTATTTTTCACTTCTATATTAATTATCATTTTTTAATCTATATATTTTTTTCAAATAATTTATTCCAATGTTTTTATTTTGATCGATTGAAACCAAGCCAACTTGTGTCGAGTGTGGGGGGAATTGGTAGTCTTCAACCGGTGATGGTGATACAAACTCTTCATCATTTCTTGAAAAATCAATAGTAGTTCTTCGTACTTCATTGGAAGACATAAAAATGGTTGTGGAAATTGATTCGGGAAATAATTGTTTGTCGTACCAAATTGGTTTGGTATATCCAACCAATATCGAGAACGAGGATTAAAAATCGAAGATTGACTAGCATTAGGAAAATTTGGAGGATATGGTGGAATGTAGGAAAAATTAGGAAAAGTTGTCGGTCTTGGAGAATGTCGGGGATAGGGAGAATTGGGGGAATTTGAGAGCTTTCGTGATTCTCATTGTCCTTTTCCATTTTTTGAGGTGTGAAGAAATGAATGATATAGTATCACCTATATATAACAATTTGGTATAGTTTTTAAAATTAGAAAAGATATTATATAATTATTAATATATCAATTTATTATTTAGTTTTGATTTACATACATACAAATATTTAAAAATAATATTTGCATAATAAGTTAATTAAATAATTAAAAATTAATTACAATATTTGTCAAAGATTACAACAAAAAAAACAAAAAAATATATTTAATAAGTTTTTTTTTTTCAGTTTAATTTATGTTTTATTTTACAATATATATATATATATTATATAGATTTATTAAAAGAACAAATAATTATAAATAATTAAAATAATAAATAAAATAATTACAGAAAAGGAAAGTATCACAAGAACCCGGGTTCCTGTACAAGCACCTGGGTTCTAATAAGAACCTGTGACTAGACAATAACCTTTGTCCCACAGTGGAGGTTCTTGTAAAAACCCTAATAGGAACCCATTGAAAAACCTCCATTGTGGATGCTCTGATAGTGGATGAAAGGTATGGGGTTGGTAGGTAGTGGTAAAGATAGTGGAAAGCTGATATGGCAGCTGATGTGGCAACATGTATGAAGGGTACCATAGGTACCATAAAGGATGGCCTTATAGATAAAATACAACAAAAATCCACCAATTTAGGCCTTCCCTTATCATAAATGGTATATAGATTGGCATTTTTAGCTTCGTATGAAGTGTAAAGCTATATAGAGTTTAAATGTGAACTTAGATTTCATTGTGAATGTGGGACCACTAAAATCACGTCATATGGCAATTTGAATCCATATTCAATATGAATATCATGTACTATGACGCGTGTACATGCAAATGAATAAAGCTTAGGCACAATCACTCTGAATCGCATGCCTAAGTTGTATTCAGACTGAATAAAGCTTTATTCAGACTCGCAAAAGTTTATTCCGACTGAATAAAGCTTTTATTCAGACTGAATAATTATTCAGTCTGAATAATACATTAATATTCATACTAAATATTGCTACTTGGCGCGATATTAGTGGTGCTTACGTCCAAATTAAAATATGAGTTCACAATTAAACCTGATTCAAGTTGCATATATATGATAAAGTTACATATTTGAAGCTTCATATATATGCCATCTATAATACAACAACATGTGTGATTTTACTCGTAATAAAATAAAATTTTCTAGCATTTTTAAACTTTAATGTCTTAAAAGTTCTTTCTCATTCAGTTAGTAACAAAAATGCTATCGTGAATCTAATCGATTGAATTGTCAAATTAGCGTTTTTATATTTTTAACATGTATTATGTTTATATTTAATTCTTCTATCCTAATCAAAGTTTCCTCTTTTGTTGTACATCATATTCCTCTACATGTGCATACAATGCCTTAAAGAAAATTTTGATATTTTTACAATTTAAATATTTAAAAGTTAAAAAACTAGAATAAGGAATTAGGTTTTACAAAGTTCTCATCCACACCCCACTCCATTTCCTTTTACATGTAATAAACAAGACCCTTTAGAACCAAAATGAACATGATAGAGTCTGTTGCATGTGAATTGATGGAAATTTATAAATATTGAAATATTACATATACGAAAAACCGATAAAACACTTACTATCAAATAAAAAAAACATGTCCTAGATTTATATAATCATTCCAAATCCGTCCCTTATTGGATATGTGTATTTAAAGTAAATGTGGTTAATCTAATGTCTTTATTATTATGGCAAATAAGAAAACAATGTGACGATAAATCAAATTCCATGCAAGGTTAAACAAGTTATAGTTGAAAGAAGGCTTTAATTTTGAAGAAACCTATTATGATATTGACAATGGTAGTCCTTAGTCCTCGTTGTCTTTATACTACTCTGCTTTTTCATTGACCCTTTTATAGCTGAAACCATTATTATTTTTCCAAAATTGCAATGTATGACAACCCTTAAACTTTGAAATTGTGAATGCCCTAATTATTTTAAGCATTTGTTTTTTCTGTTTTGCTTACATCTAACGTTTTCTCCCTAAACAAAAAGTGTGCCCGGGACTACGCTCCTTCATCATAAAGTTAGGTTTTATTCAAGTACCGAGAGACCCCATTTGAGTACTAGTCGATAAACGTTAAACGACGTCATCAACAACAAACATATGACTTTTTGATCATATCAATCAACATCACAATAATCCGATCTTTGATACAGATTGTGTTTTCATCAACCTTTAGATACAAACATAATAATGTTGATATATTAGAACATATAGGATAAAAATGAGAAATATCACACATTATCATACTATAAATTAAATAAAGACATCTTATTCTACATTAATTGTCGGTTAAAGGTTTGAGCTTCTTGTATGCCTTTAATTAGTTGTTGACTGCAAATAACTTTTCATTACTAAGCTATTTTGAAAAGGGTATGTCAACATGCCATTAGTTAGACTCCTCATCGTTTTTATAAAAGCTAGTTGTGTACTTGATATATGCATCTTGATTCTAAGGCCTATAACTCAAATGCTCAATTTTGTTTCCTGTTTCGTTCTATTATATCTGTCATTCACAATTTTATTTTTATGGCTTTCTATCCGAGTAAGTTTGTTCTATATAGTATGTCTTTAACACTTATCCTATATTTGAATATATCCATTGGTTGTTACTAATTAATTTCATAGAATTTCAAAGATTCAAAAAGGTCACAATAATGAAACTATAATCTTAAGGTTTTGATTTTCTAATAAATTATTATATTAATAAATTATTAAATGTTGTACATATATAGGCATCGATAATTTTTAGTGTCAGAGAATCATAAAAGTTTCTATTAAATGAGTTTAGTTTACCATAAAATTTATTAATTGGTGGAAAACAAGACCCAATGGGCCAATCACATGTAGAAATTATTTTCGTGATCATAAACATAAAAAATTATTAAAAGATAATAATAATAACAGACATATATTCACGGGTTGAACAAAAGTCCAAAGAAGATAATATATGCTTTATTTCACGGATAAAAATTTGTACCACCAGCAGACAAACGCAAACACCCACAGTTTTAGAATTTTAAAGTCTGGTTTTGGAGTAACTAATTTATTTTATGTTTTTTAAAGTATTTTTTCTCATTCCTTTTAGACAAAAAAAAGTACTTTTCTAATTTAATTAACGTTTAAAAGTCCGATTTTGATTCCGTTAGAAAATCGAGACTCATCCATGTGCCTAGAAATCACGTTTAAATCGATGATACGACGTTTTACCATCCAGATTGGTAAGTTGCCAGATTGGAGATGACAGAATTGAACAAGACAAAGGAAAACAAAACTGAATAGGCCAAGATGAAACAGAATTGAATAGACGACATGAGGTAGACGGGTAAAAATTGTATAATGTTTTAAAGTTTTAATTTTGACATGGATAATCTAATAATTTTATACTCATCTTTCCGAGTTAATTTTGTTCAACACTATATTGGTTGGACAAAAATCAACTATTGCTTTGTTTCATCGGTCATGTCTTGTTTCGGTCTAAACATCATTCTGAACAAGAAACAACAGGTTTTGTTTTTGTTATATTCTGCAATGGGTACCAAAAGCATGTTATGCACCAACATTAGACCGGGGGATCTCAAAGAGAATACAATTTTGTTTTGAGTTATGTTTTATATGTCAAACAAGTACAACTGAAAAATGGCTAAAAATGAAACAAATCAAATGGTTTCAATGGCATACTTAACCTAGTTAAGTGTCTATTATCTTTCAAGTTTTTTAATTGAAATTTAAATTATTTTTTATTAATTAAAAAGAACAAGAAAAATTTGTTGGTTAGCTATTTTCAAACTAGCCAAATGTTTTTCATTTTGTTAACTTTAGTTATCATGTGACTAAAAAAGTTACTGGCCAATTATTCATGTACTTTAAGATGCAATTAGAAACAAAAGGCGTACACACACCTAATTAGTACTATCATATGTGTCATGAACAAAAATAAAATTTTGACTTGTGAAAACAAATATCTGCTGTAACCAGCTCCTAATGAGATAGATGCCAAGGGTTGGTTTCTATACCTAAAGTGGGGTTCAAGGTTGGGTTGGGATGGGGATGTTACCTACCTCTAATCCAATCCCAATATGTGTATGTTGTATGTGTGTGGATATAGGGTTACAAAACTTATGCACAATAGAATTAATCATAATCATAACATTGTATTGATCCTTAATAGGGTAATATGATTGTTATTGTTTATTTATCATTCTTTTTTTGAAATCCTTGATGTAAGGTCGAATTCTACCCAATCGTTTAGTGTGATGATGGTATGAAGGCAAACATACCGGATTCCATCAGCATCAAATTGTTATTGAGATATTGTTTTGTATTTAGGTGCAAATGAAACACAAAAATCAATTTGAGAGACATTAGGGATGCGTTTGGTTGTGGAAACTGTTTTCATTTTCCTATAAAACGTTTTTTAGAAAACGGAGTTGAGTTTTCATTTTCAGTATTCTATAAATAGAGGTCATTTTCATTTTCCTATATGCGTTTGGCTTAAGCAATATTAATAGAGGTCGTTGTATTATAAACAATTTAAGTCTACTAAAACATTTTATGGGCTTACCGCCTACCCAATACCCTTTTGGTATTAATCTTATAAGAGGATCTTTATCAGCTTCTGAAAATTCACTTTTTGTTTTTTAAATTGATCCCACAACATTCCTATCTCATTGTCTGAAATAGAAAGTCATAGGAAAAACTCTCAATATAGAGGATTTTCTATATCTTTGTTAGAAGGAGAGAAAAATAATTTTTTTTATTCATTTCACCAATGAAGATTGACTTAATATATTTAAAAAAAAGTTTATTGAAATATAAAACTATTGAATATTTAAATAATATAATTGATGATGAAAATTTTAAAATAATAAAATTTACTTTAAAGATTTTGACTTTTAATTTTCTATTTGAAATTTTTTTTAAAGAATCTGGGTATAAATATTCTAAGCCTTAAACTATATGATTAATTAAATATTTTAGTTTTATTAGATTATATTACTTGAATAATCGAATTCCTTAGAATTAGATTTCTCCTTGAGTATGTCGTATATGTGTCAACCATAGAGTTTTTATCATGTTGGCATTGATTAAGGCTATGTTTGGTAAACTAGCTGATAGACTAGCTGATGACTGATAAACTAGCTGATAGCTGATAAGCTAGCTATTGACTGATAAGCTAACTGGTAGCTGATAAGCTAGCTTATGAACAAAACATGTTTGGTAAAAACTAGCTTATGAATATGTAAAATGACTAAAAAGAACATTCTTAATAAATAATCAATTACAAGTATTTTATATATAATTAAGACAATTTTTAGTGATATAATTAAAATAAACTTATAATAATATGATATGTTAAATAATACAAAAAATAAAAAAATTATATAGTATAATATATTGAAATAATATAGAGTTGATTATTATTATTATTATTATAAATACACTATAAATTTAGAATTTGTTAAAATAAACTTTAGAAAAAATCTACGTTAACTTATAATTTAAATTACTATTAAATATAATAAAAAAAGTAAAATTAATCAACTTAACATTTCTTAAATAATTAATAATTCTAAAAGAATATAATTAAAAATTAGATATAAATTCTATTTTTTTATTAAAATATTTAATATGTTTTAGTTAATAACATTTTAAAAATTATTATATTATGTTTTGATAATTAAACATATTAAATAATATATAATATAATTAATAATATTTAAAAATAAATAATATATAATGTATAATTTAATTTAATTAATAATTAACTTTAATTATTAAAAATTAATATTTATTAATATTTAATATATAATTTTAGTTGATAATAGTTAATTATTAATAAGGGGTATAATTGGAAAAGTTACAAAAAACTTTTCATAAGCTACTCAAAGTAGCTTATCAAAAAGCTAGTTTATAAGCTACTTTTGGTTTTACCAAACATATACACAAAAAATAATCAGCTTATAAGCTAGCTTATTTTTACCAAATAATGCTTAAGAATCTCATTTTAGCCAAAGTTTGGTATATAACAGTATGTTATTATTCTCAAATGACAAGAATTTGCTAATTCAATCAATCACCAAACTCCTGATCACATTAAAGTAAATATTTTGTTTGTTAGACTCGTATGCTAGGATTAAACACATTGCATGGAAATTGTCCTTATCGTTATTTCAAACTCTTAGGACCCGTTTGGTTTGTGGGAATGTAACGAAATGGATTGAATTTCATGTAAAGATTTAAAATGCTTTTTATGTTTGATTTGTAGGATTTGGAATAAATTTGAATTCCGTTATTTATAAGAAAACCATTAAGAAATATAAAAATAAACAACTTGCTTGTTATTTAACTAATTATTAGAAAACAAATGTTTTTAACATATTTTAAAACATCATTATATACAAATCTTACGAAATCCGTTGAGATCCTAGCCAACCCCTTGAAATTTCAAAATCCTATCTTTGAGGGATTTAAAGAAATCCTAGCATTTCAAATCCGAACAATTCTGCAAACCAAACATGAGATTAGAATGGATTTGAAATCCAAATCCCACCAAATTCATTCAATTCTTGAAAACCAAATAAGCCATTAGTTTTTCTCAATCATGAATGTGCATAAACTAACAAATATTAGTATCATATATTTAATTATTTGAGCATGCATGTTGCAAGCCTGAATGTGGAAGACGATTTTGGAGGATTAACATTTGAGGATCTCTATGATCATTGATATATTGGGGTTGAAGTACATTATACAAACAAAAGGGAAAATAACAATATATATATATACACTATTATGAACCAATAATTGAATTAGCCATGAATTATATTTACGACCAATTATATAACTAACCATGAATTATATATACAATATAGCTAACATCTCCCTCAAACTTAAAATGCATTGCAATAAAGCGACTTGAGTCTGCTGATAAGATGAGCAAAGCGATTGAGAAGAAGAGCTTCAATCAAGGCATTCACCATCTAATTATTTGAGGGCATGGAGAGAAAGTGAATGGTGTCGCGAATAACATGTTACTAAGTGAAATGACAACAAACTTTGATGTGCTTGGTAACATGTTTTTTCACTTAGTAACAATGGGTAACAATGGGTAACAAACAGTGGGTAAACAAGGCATTCGCCCACAATTATGTGGATGCCACTACGATCATCACAACAGGTAACAATGGGTAAACATTGAGGGTGGCAATATCGGTTGGCAACTAACACATCCATAACAATTGTTGGGTGTATCAGCAATAACACGATATTCAGTGCCCATCCTGGACTTGTCGATGAGAGACTGCTTCTTGTTGTTTTTTACCATGATATAAGGGAGAATAGTAACCAATGGTAAACCATCAATAAGTGAAAATGCCATCCTAATCAACATCCGAGAAGGGATGGAGCTTAAGGGAAGATGATGAGAAGTGAAGACCACGAAGTGTAATGCAAAATTTTCAAGGAAGCAACATAGTAAGTTATGCAAAGAGCAACCATGAAGTGACTAATATGTGAACAAAAAATTCCACGTCTACTCTTGAGATACTCAAATAAACAAAATATCCCACTAGAGTTAAGTTCCGGTGAGACCAAGCCTTTTTGGTGAGACCGGTGAGACCAACATATTTTACTTCAAACTTCACATCAAAACATTTGTGAAGGTAAAAAAAATTGAACATTCAACGTTAAAACATACTAAAAAACACTATTGAAAAAAAAATTCCAAAAAAAGGTTAAAAAACGAAACCTTCACAGCAGTTTTTTTTGTGAAGGTTCGCATTATATATATGTAACCTTCACAGAACTGGAGCTGTGAAGGTTTCGTTTTTAGCTTGTTTTCGATATTTTTTTGCATCGAAAGTGAATTTTAGGTCTGCGTATTCGAGTTTTATGTACATTTACGGTGTTTTTTTGTGAAGTTTCATACGTTAGGTATTGGTCTCACGCGGTCTCACGATAACAGCTTGGTCTCACCTGATCCTAAGTCTATCCAACTAACTCACGATATAGGATAGGATCTAAAAGAAGAGTGCTATCACAGGTAAGCTTAAAATTCAACTAAAAGGTATAGGTAGATTTATTAACCTCATTTTGCATCGCTCTTGCCAATTTTTAGTTTATAAATTAAGTTTGTGTCCATTGAGTTTTTTATTTTTTTTAATGAAATTGGTTTATGAAGTTTCTTAATATGATAAAATTATATTATATAATTTTTTTGATGAAATTATTTCATGTTTTTGTGTTTTTATGTAAAAATAAAAAATTTCATATATTATTTCATTTTGGTAAACCTAATCCATGTTTTTTCTTATTCTGATGAAACATTTTCATTTTTGCATATAAAACACAAAGATATGAAATAATTTCATCATGAAAAAAATTATATGAAACATTATCATCAAATAACAATTTTTCATTAATTTAACCAATGAAATCGATAATTTGTATTTTAAAAGTGGTTTGTAAAATAAACCACCCATATATATATATATATAACCACCCATATATATATATATATATATTAAAAATTGATGGAGGTTGAAGTGAAAACTTCAAAAAAAATGAAAAACTAAGGAACATCCCCGTAGCCCTCCACCCGGACCATATGCACTTATGCATAGAAGTAATTAAGTGGTTTTTGGTTTTTATGTATGTATGCATATTACAAATTACTTCGTCGATTTAATCTATGAAACCATGAGTTTTTACGGTTTTTACTAATGTTTTGGTTTTTAAATGAACTTGACTCTATATAGGGTTAAGTTCAAATGTGAACTCAATATCGGTTGTGAACGTGAAAACCACTAATTTTACGCTACGTGACAATATTCAGAGTGGATATTGCCACGTGGCGCGATTTTAGTGGCCCTCACGTTCACAATGAAAAATGAGTTTTCATTTGAACTTTCCTCTCTCTCTCTCTCTCTATATATATATATATATATATATATAAGTGCATTTTTTTATAAACCTTATAACAATTGTAAACAATGTAAACTAATATTTATGAAAATGGTGAAGATTTATTTATTATGATTTCAATCTTTATGGAAGATGATCTAAATATAAAATGTTTATCATAATTAATGAATCTATTTTTTTTTTTGAACTGTAGAAGACTTTATTAAAAAAAAAGTAGCAAGGAGCTGGAGAAAACAAAACAACAAAGCAAAAGACAACACTACAGGATAGACTCCGACATAGAATCGCAACACCAATTGATCCACTCTAACTTCCTATCGATTTTCCCTTTTACATTCAATCAAAAGAAAGAGAGACTCCAGAGTCGATTGTAAAGAAAAACAAACGACACCAATTTCTTGTTGAAGATTTTATTGTTTCGATAATCCCAAATAATTCAGCAGAAAGTGAATAGCATCGCGTTGAACGCCTGAAGCTGCTTTCCTTTAAACCCATTGCGAGTTCCCCAATCCATCTTGTCAGAGATCGATCTAGGAGCGGTAAGATTAAGGTTCCACCACTTCATAAGTTCCTTCCAGAGTAGGGAGGCTATGGGGCAAGAAAGAAAGAGAGGAGCCTCATTTTCAGCCCAAAACCACAAAAGACACAGTAAGAACTACTGACCGAAATGTTTCTTTTCGCCAAATTCGCTTGGAAGCTAAACGATTAAACATCAATCTCCAAACCATGATATTAACCTTTGAAGGAACCGAAATCAGCCACCTGGTTTGAAGCCACTGGTGTTTATGAGGATTGTATCATCGATTAAATTCCTTAAAGAACACACCGAGAAAACACCAGATGGGTTAAGACTCCACGTCCAGGCCATATGCGATCCCGGATGACCAATCATAGAATTTCTAATGAGAAGAGAACGAATATCAATGTTCACAGCTTGCAGCGATTTATTGATGCTTAAAATTGACTGTAAAACACCATTTTTTAATCCAAGGGATCAATGGATTGAGACCTACAAAAACCATGAAGAGAGTGTATAACTTTGCATCATAAGGACATATGGTTCTCCGCCTTTGGTCTCCACCACCAATTAGACAGGAGAGCCAAATTCAGAGCTTTTAGACTACTGATTCCTAGACCACCACGTTCTCTTTTCGCCATTATATCGTTCCAAGCTACCCAATGTATCTTCTTGGAATTCTGAGCTCCATCCCAAGAAACTTGCTTTTGATACTCTCAAGTTTAGCTAAAACGGCATCTAGAACTTTATAAAGAGAGAAAAGATAAGTCCCAATAGACCCAAGAACCGATTTGCAAAGCACCATTCTCTATAACACCCATAATTTCTAGAATTTGACCTTTTAAAATAAATATGAAATATAGGACTTTTGATTAAATCCTAGATTTTATGGTCTTGTTAGATGGAGAATTCAAATATAAATCCAATGATTCTTTTAGAAGCGAAATCGGAGCTAAAACGAAAAAGTTATGGCCAAGTCAGTTTGTAGTAGTAAAATGAAGTCAGAAGGCTCAGCAGCCGCCTCGAACCAGCGACCTATTCCTTCGCCCCGGGAGTCGGGCTTCGCACCAGCGAGCCAAACTTCGCGCCAACGAGCCAAACTTCGCGCCAGCGAGCCAGACCTGGTCGATTTTGGTTTTGGCCACTGGATGACCCTCACGCCGCGAGCGTTTGTCAAATGCATAAAACCCACATTTCTTTCTCTCTCTCTCTCTCTCTCTCTCTTCCCATTTTTAGCCAAACCTCATCCATCTTCTTTCTACCTTCTTCAATGGCGATTTTTAGGCCTTAAATGCTCATTCCTCAAGATATTTCAAGATGTAATCCTCAAGCTTTATAAGATTAGATAGCTAGACCTCCATCATTGATCTTCTTCAACCATCTCACCATCATTTTGGGGTTTCTTCATCTTGGGGTTGTGGCTCAAGATCTTGAAGAGGTAAGCTCTATTTATGGTTTTAGGTATGGATTTAGGCTTATGTGATATAGATCTTGTACTAATCTAGAGTTTTAATCTCTTATCACCATAGGTGGTCACTCAAGCTTTTAAAACTAGGGTTTTTGGGTGATTTGGGGCTTTTAGCTTTGTAAGCCTTAAGATGAGTTCTAAAGCCTTTGTTAAAACAGGATACACATCACCTTGCTTGATTTAGCATGCTACTCTTAAATTATAGCCATAAATGTGGTTGTGGTTGGAAATGCCTAAAATGGTAAAATTGATGATTATTACGTTTTATATGAGTTAATGGTATATTGAGTGAGAAAATGACATGCACATGTTGTGTGAATTGATTCATGTTTTCCATGTGCGGATTATTATATGGATGATGTATAATATGTTATTATGCCATGATATGATACGTAGGAAATGAATTTCCAATAAATTGATATGATTGTGTAAAATGAAGGTTATGAGACCTTTGGGGATACACTACAAAAAAATAGCTTTTTGGGACGACAAAAATCGTCGCAAAAAGCCAATTTGTCACCACAAAAAGTCTTTTGGGACGACCTGTCGTCGCAAAAAAAGTCGTCACAAAAAATTAGTCCCAATAACCTTTTTGGGACGACACTTAAGACTTTTTGCGACGACACCCATCAAGCCAGGATACGGCCACGTGTCCACCTTTTGCGACGACGGATTGACCTTTTGCGACGACACTTTAATAAAATTAATTTTTTTAATACGACATTTTGACTTTTTGCGATGACATAGGTATATATATATATATGTGTGTGTGTGTAAATAGGTATATATATACCTATACCACTTTAGCATTTCAAGAATTTCATGAATATGCGAAAACTATGATTTAATAAAACGACTTACACGTCGATCTCGATACTCTGTGAAGCTTGTCCTACCATGCAAGCTTGTATGTACTTGTTGAGCTCTAACCTCTTTGTTCACTTGTGAACGACGAACGACACTATCGTCACAGAAGAAGTCCATGTATAAAGACCACTCATCAAGTGTCATGTTGGGTGGAGGACTTTGACGTAGTTGTTCAGATTCCATGACCCCCCCTCTTTTGTCAAACCATTTCTCTTTGAACCTGTTTTTTGCGCCCTTATAACGTTCAACACACAACCTTTGAACCCCCAATCCGATGTTGGCACTGTATGGCCCCCGTAAGTGAGGCTCCATGTCAAAATACGTCTGTAAATTATAAGAAAAAGTTAGTTTATTATTTATTTTTTACAAATTTACTAAATATAAAAAAAGTTTAAGCGAAACCTGAATCTTCGGCATTATAGGCATCTTAAGTTCGGTTGGTACTTTATCCCATCTTGGGTAGTACAATGGGAGCTCCTTCATCAAGTTCCCAATAAAGCTCTTGAAGTAGGCGCTATTCAGTCCAACGACATCCATGTACTGTCTAAGTCACCCCATCAAACTCTATGGGCAAGGCCCGGTTCCCATTCTTCTTCCACATAGCCCTCATTTCCACATTGCGGGCTGGCCCGCGTCCTTTCTTGGAACCTACAAATTCAAGTAAACAAGTTAAAAATACAAATTAAAAATACAAGTAAACAAATTCAAGTAAACAAATTAAAAATACAAGTTTGCAAGGTTTTTTAATACCTCCACCGCCACAATTGCCAGAAGGTGGCAGCCAATTACCACTTGGTGGAGGATCACCACCAGTATCACCACCATGCCCACGTGCTACAGCTGCCATCTGTAAAAAAACAAATATACAAATAAATGATAACAAATATAGCCTTAGATAAAAATATACAATTCAAATAACATAATTAACACAATTCAAAGTCGTGCCTTTTCACAGAATACAGTCTTAGATCAATCAGATTCATCACTACTACAATTGTGTTGTTCGCATTCTTGTTCAGAATCAGAATCTTCGTCATCATTATCATCAATATCCTCTTCACTATCATGTATAAAATCTTCTTCTTTGTCTTTGGGGGGGAGGAACGTCTTCAACTTCTATTGATTGACCTATACTCAAACTCGTATAAGTCAAATGATCCAATTCAGCACACAATGATAGATCAGATGAATTGCTGTCATGTACAATATCGTCTTCGTCATCTTCGACAACAATATCTCGGTCCCAAATCTTCCTATGATTGACCTCTTGAACAACTTTCCAATAGTTTTGGCTTGATTCACCTCTTTGACGGGATTTAGAGGGGTCATCAAGGTAAAACACTTGCTTTGCTTGTGTTGCAAGAATGTATTGGTCCTATAGAAACCATTCAGTTTGAGTAGAAATGTTGGTTATGTTATTCTTAGTGACACAGCGTTGTTGAGTGTCGGTTCTGAACCATTTACATCGAAACAACACAACCCTGTAACCACTAATATAAGTCAGCTCTAGAATTTCTTCCAGCAGACCATAATACTTTGTTCCATCAAGCCCGGTTGTTGAAATGCCACTGTTTTGAGTTGTACGGCCTAAATCTCGAATATGAACCACAAACCTCACACCGTTGACTATGCAAGGGTGTAAGTGCTTGCATTACTTGGTCCATTTGCCAAAGCAAATAACTCATTACTACATTGGGATTCATTTGCTGCTCATACACAATTGATCTATGAAAAACAAAAAATTATATGAGATTAAGTAATAATCGTTATATATTAAGGGTAATATATAATGAGATTACCTTGTTCTTAAACCAACGAGGAAAGTTTGTTTGTAAATTACTCTCGTGCGGCATCTCAACAGCAAATTCACTATAAATGTTCTTGATATTAGTAGAATTATCGAAAATTGAACTTGCAAAAAGACAAATAAACATAAACACTTACTTCTTGTAGTTGTCAATCTCGGGACTGTTGTTGAGTACAAACCAATCCACTGTCTTCTGAAGTGTGTAATCCAGCTTTATATCTACACCTTTGCTAATTGGTGTACATACAGATTGGAACACATACAACTCACGTGTGGGAATCGGAGCATCCTCATTTCTGTCAGGTCGATTAAATCTCGTCGGTACACCATCGAGATACCTTGAACAGAAAGTTAACGCTTCGTCTGCAACATACCCCTCCGCAATAGAACCTTCTAGCCTAGCTTTATTTCTAACATAATTTTTCAGCCTTTTCATGTATCTTTCAAATGGATACATCCACCTCATGAAAACAGGTCCATCTTGAATAGCCTCTTCGGGTAAATGCATAACCAAGTGAATCATTATGTCGAAAAAAGCAGGAGGGAATATTTGAAGGATCCTTATGCTCAAGATTCTTTGTGTAATGATATTTGCTAATAACATATGATTCTATAGGGTCACACCTAATAGCAAGTTGACACTAATTGATTATTTATTAGAATTTGATTACTAATAAATATTATCAACTCTTGTATATAATTGGAGAATTATTATTTTATGGAAAATAATAATATCAAGAGAGAAATCAACTAATAAATCATAAGGTATGTTTTATAAGTTGTGTACATATTATTTATTAGAATATTGATTACTAATAAATACTATCATTCTTGAATTTAAGTGGAAAACTATTATTTTATGAAAATAATATAACTAGTTATTGAATCATATAGTATGATTAAATAGTTATATATATATTATATATAAAGTATAAATCACAAAATTGGTTTTGTCTTTTTGCTTTCTATATATTATAATGAGTTGTTGGACTACCATATGATAACTCCATATTTCTCTTACACTATGTATGGATACATGTCATAGTGGTTGTAAGAAAGTATGGAGCATGCATGTAAGGATACATAAAGTGTGTAATGGCTCATTTTGATGAAGATTTTTTGGTCAACCTTGTCCCTTAGGAATGGACTTGATATTTTGTGATGGCTCATAAAATGTCACTAGATCATGGTTGGTTTATGCACATATTTTTTTTTTATGCATGTGATGGTTGTTTTATGTTTATATTATGCTTGTATGTTGAATAGGATTTTATATACTAGATAATGTTTTAAACATAAAATGATCACATGAAGTTTGGTTTTATGAAATTTGTCTTTTAAACATAAGATGTGTGTAAAACTGTTTTACATAAAATGAGTTTTTTCGTATAAAACTCTATTACGACAAATTTTGACAACTAAAATTTATAAGTTTAAAATTGGGATTTTAGAAACTTATCCAAACTTCAAACCTTATATTATAAAAGGAAGTTTTATTAAAAGGTTTGCTAAATGGTTCTTTAGTGCTCAAACGACAAATTTTAATATAAGATATTAATTTGAACGCGTCGAGATATATAATAGGATTTTATATAAGAATCATACCATAAAATGAGATTTTAAAAGGGTACCATGGTTTATTGGATGCATGCAATAACCATGAGATCATATTATCATATGTTTTAAAACTAGAATATTAAAACATTTAAAAGACCCTTCTTCAAAACACAAGTCTATGCCGTCCAACTATAGAAACATTCGCACTTCATTTGCATAAATTTGTTGGTTATGGTGACTCACCTAACTACTTGTGTTATCTTTTGTTGGCCGAAGTGTATTCGCGATTCCTATAACAGTTATAAGCCGATTATACAAGTTTCTCTAATTGGATGACTTGATCGGAACTCTTTTCATTGCATGGTGAGTCACCCAACCAAGAGAGGTCCGAGGCATAGATGAGATCGAATCATGTCTATTAACAAAAGTTGTCAGCGATCTCATAATGCTAAGAATTATATATTAGAATATAATTGATAATCGTTATCTACCTTGTTGGATTAAATAAATGGGATAATAGTGAGTCACTGGTCATTTATTTGTTATGCAACTTGGATCTTAGACTTTAATAATTAATGTTTTAGAAACATAAAGGGTATTAATTATTAAAGATATAAATATTGAAAATGCTAAATGAATTTTGTTAATATTTTGTAGATGAAATCAAAACGCAACCCCATTCCTATTCACTATCTATCCCTTCACGATTTACGAGAAATCGTGACATTCGATGGAATTAATTTCCACGATTGGAATCATGCTTTGAAAGCTATTCTCAAGAACGATGAGAAATTATATGTCTTAAAAGTCCCTGTTCCTGACCAACCTCCACTGACCAGTCGGACTGATCATGATGTTTGGTGGAAGCATAAATGTGATGCTGAAGATGTGTCTGAAATCATAATGGGAACTGTCATCCCTGATCTTCAGAAGATCTTTGATACTGATGATGCATATAAGATGCATCGTCAAATGACTCAGATATACCAACAACTCATTATTAAATGCTTCAAACCTGTTGAAACATTGCATGCTGACAAGGTCGATGGGAGTTACACTGTGTGCTCTAAAAGACCCATGGTTCAGAACAAGGAAAAGTACAAAAGACGAAAAACCAAGAAAGCACCTAAAAATGGTTTTTGTTTCTGTTGCGGATAAATAGGACATTGGAAGAAGAATTGCTCCTCTTATCTCACTGAGTTGAGAAAGTCTGGTCAAACCAACAATCCAGGTATCTATCTGATAGAACTTATACTTTTCATATAACACTCGAGTACTTGATACTAAGTGTTAAATTGATATTTGTAAATGTCTTACAGATGTTCAAGAAGAGTAAACGACTGAGAACAAACAAGTTGTAATGCTACACGAGCAAGGAAGCAAGAGTTGCGAACTAGCACTTTTGGAAATTATTATTTATGTTTTGAACATAATGACTTGTATTATAAAACTATAATTGTTTTGAAAATATAATGTTTTAATTTGGTTTGACTAATTATATATCTCAGTTGTATGATTAGATAATTGATTATTTACTTAATCGTTTTTCATAATGATCATATTCATATTCTAAAATGATTTTTCATATTTCGAGAATTAGATCTCTTAATAAGATTGTGAAGTAAATATCAATATTCGTCTAAACAACAGTTCTATAAGCAAAATCGTTAGACTCAAAATGTTTTGAATCTAAAATTATATATGATATTATTATTATTGTTATGCAAATAAGATAAACATATTCCCACTTCAAGGAAAGGATTCTTGAGGGCAAATAATTTTAGTTTATTTGACATATGTTAATCTTATTTATAATAGATAATTAATGCTATTTGCTCTAATTGGTAGAGAAAAAGAATTTTTGTTAGGAATAATACATAGCGATGTATTATGTTGTTACAAAAGTAATGTCTAGATATAATACGAGATACCAATTGAACTTCATTAACAACTATACTCGTTATAATATTATATTTTATATGATAAAAGTGAAATTATTGAAATGTTCAAAGTTATTTCAATATGAAGTTAAGAAATTTTCCAGTAGGACCATCAAAAGACTTGGAAATAATAAAGGATGAACTGAATCGTGTTAGATATGATTTGTTTTCTAATAAGTAGGAATGATCCTCCTTTACCATTTTCGGCTTATGCTCTTATCAACATCCCCTGTATTTTGAATACAACACCAACTAAAGGTACATATTTGTAGAATACCCTAAAAGGTTGTTTAGGTTATTGCTTATACAAACTCACTAAGGATAATATCTTTTATTACTCTGAATGTCAAGTTATTAGAAAGAAAGTTTCTAATAGATAAAGCGAGTGGGAGGCATATGGAACTTGAAGTAGATCAAGAACCACAGCTTGATGTAGCAAAAGCTGGCACTAGTTATCAACAAGAAATTGTTGAACATGAATAATAGTTATTCAAAAACACAAATTGTTAGCTAATCTGGTAAATTTGTCAAACCCCGAGAAATACGGATTTAAAGTTGACAAATGTTTTCTGATCGTTTCTCATGAAACCCATCAGTTACCTGAAAGCTATGTCAGATTTCGAATCGACAAATGACTTGGAGTCATGAATAGTGAGATGAATCCATGTATGATAATCAAGTATGGGCTTGATTGATCTTCCTCCATACAGGAAGACTTGAAGGAGTAAGTAATTCTTTCAGAAAGAATATAAACATGGATAGAAATCAATACACACATGATTAGATCAAGTGGGATATAATTTACCATAACTGCATATTATGATTATGAGATATGACAAATAGATTTCAAGAAAACCGCTTCTCTTAATAGACACCTTCTTGAAGTTGTCTATACAGTTTAGCCTGGAGGTTTTCTTAATCTAAGATATCCTAATAAAAGTGTATAAGCTTTAGTAATCCATTTATGGATTAAAGACAAACATCTCAAATAGAATTTTTGTTTTTCATAAGTAAATCACATTGTATGATTTCATTGAAAAATGGGAATGACAATTGTGTTTACAAGAAACAAGTGGGAGCATGGTGACATTCCTAATCTTGTATGTATGAGACATACTTAATCATAAGGAATCACATTTCGACTATGCAAGATTTTTGATCTTGACTCGAAAAGTAATTCTAAAATGAAAGACTTAGGAAATACAAAGAACATTCTTGGAAAGTAAAATCTGTAGAGATAGATCAAATCGAATGTTAAGTCTTAATACATATTATGACTAGATCTTGAAAGAGATCAAGATACAAGACTCTTAGAGAATATTCTTGTTAAAGTCAAATGGCATTATTTTGAGCTGTCTCAAAATCCTAGGAAAAAGTTTAAACTAATAAGAATGGTTGATATTCTATTCTCCTCGCAAATAGAATCCATTAAGCCATGATATGCATAAGACCACATGTATTATAATACTTCAAGCGTTAGCAATGACACCAGTAGTGAATATGTGAAGGTCATTAAATGACTATGAAGAACATTACAAAAGTACTTACGAAGAACTAGATAATGATCAGATAATTATAAATTAAATTACGTTGTGACTTCATTATGAATGAAGAATAAGTTTTATCGGGAGGAGCTCCAAGTAAAACACAGTTATACAATCTACAAAGTAAGAATACATTGCTACTTTGGAAGACTGCAATTTAATATGATTGAATGATTGAGTTCATTATATATTAGGCTGAGTCCTTCCATTCAAGGATCACCTAGAAATTTTATGTGACATCAAGAGTATACTTACTCTAGCTAAGAACTCTAAGTCGCATCAGTAAGACAATCATATCATCTAAAAATTTATCCATACTCGGAATAAAGATAAATGTATTCGCAAAATTCATACAAATCAGGATCAAGTTGAAACCATTCTCGAAGCCCTTCTGGATGCTAATACGAAAGATCGTACTTGAGCAATAGGACATCGACATTCTAGAAATGGGATTTGATTTGGATTTAGTATTTGGATATTGGAACATTATAGCAACAACTATTGTATTGCTTAGATATATAGAGATATGATCTATTCAATAATACTTGTTGTGTTCTATATTAACATGTTTAATCCATGAATAATCAAGTTATTCTAAAAGGTCCGTAGTCGATCATATTTGTGGGAACAAATATGAAGTAAGACTAATGTGAATTGGATTGGTTGACTATCATAAGATGATAGTGGGCAAAGGGTTGCAACCAAGATTCATAGGTACTTGCTAAGGAACAAGTATTGGACATGACCCGCTTCAAGATCATTGCATGGATCGCTATCATGAATGATACTTGATAAAAGGTACTATCTTTGTATCCTTAGACCTTAGATGCATATTTGGGACTCGAGGATTCGGAATGCTATACTTTGATATGGTCTAACGTTGTTCTTTGATCAGGCAACTATAAGGGCCATTATTGGGTGTAGTGTGAACTATCCAAGAGGCATATGCAGTCTGAAGGGATTTGTTCCTCTTATTCGTTGAGAGTTAGACATTTAAGGCCTGATAAAAAGTTGAACACTGAATGAGGTTGATTGCGATCCGTATCTCATGTTCAACATAATGTCTGAAACAATGGGATAACTGATAACTTACCTTATACATCAATTGTAGCTTTGAGCTAAAGGAAATTGGATGTTGATGAATGGCACTCCGTCGTGTGTTATTAGGGGCAGTAATGCGTTGCTAGACGTTGACCACTGTCTATATCAATACACAACGAGCCTTGTGTGCAAGTGGGAGATTGAAGGATCCTTATGCTCAAGATTCTTTGTGTAATGATATTTGCTAATAACATATGATCCTATAGGGTCACACCTAATAGCAAGTTGACACTAATTGATTATTAATTAGAATTTGATTACTAATAAATATTATCAACTCTTGTATATAATTGGAGAATTATTATTTTATGGAAAATAATAATATCAAGAGAGAAATCAACTAATAAATCATAAGGTATGTTTTATAAGTTGTGTACATATTATTTATTAGAATATTGATTACTAATAAATACTATCATTCTTGAATTTAAGTGGAAAACTATTATTTTATGAAAATAATATAACTAGTTATTGAATCATATAGTATGATTAAATAGTTATATATATATTATATATAAAGTATAAATCACAAAATTGGTTTTGTCTTTTTGCTTTCTATATATTATAATGAGTTGTTGGACTACCATATGATAACTCCATACTTCTCTTACACTATGTATGGATACATGTCATAGTGGTTGTAAGAAAGTATGGAGCATGCATGTAAGGATACATAAAGTGTGTAATGGCTCATTTTGATGAAGATTTGATCATCCAACTCTTTTGATATTCCACAAGCTTTTCTTCTCATCTTTGTTCTTATGAAGAACACCATATTTTGTAGAAGATACACGTATATCTCCTTAAGACTTATTTTGGAATAAGTGCTTAATGGCTTAAGAAGCTTATAATACAAGTGAAGACTAGCATCTTGAAGTGTCTTACTCTTGCTTGGTGGATACATATAGAGGAATTCTACTTTGGGTTCTTGCCATCTACATCAGCACCCCAAAACCGAGAGGGTTCAAAGTCTACAAAGGTTGTATCTCTTTATATCTCATTTAGATGTTTAATCTTTCCATGGTTTTTGCAAGATGATCCTTGGTGGGAAATAAAATGTTTATTGTTATACATTATTTATAAAATGCTTCCGTTGTCTAATTTAAGTTTTTGGAAACTTATTTTGTATAAAACCCAACAATATTTGCTCGAAATTACACAAAATATTGATCAACTGCTTTTCAGCTTTTTTCATGTCTGACATCATCAAGTTTCGAGCACAAATTTGCTTGAAGAAAAAGCAGAGCTCAATAATTGGTGTTGAAATAGCTGGGTCTAAGTACGCTTTCACTCCAATTGGCAATAACCGTTGCATCATTATATGATGGTCATGAGACTTCAGCCCGGTTATGTTGCTATCCTTGTCAGAAACTTTCTTTCTAAAATTCGAGCCAAATCCATCAGGTAGTTTTACTCCCTTAATGAACTTACCAAAAAGTTTTACGTTGTCCGATGAGAAAGAATACTTAGGATGAGGCTTCAAGACCTTGTTGCGACCGTTAGTTTTGAGCCACAATTCAGGTCGAATGTTCATTGTTTGTAAGTCTTTCCTTGCCTTAAGAGTGTCTTTCGATTTCTCATTCATTAACAACGTATTCAACAAACTCTCACACACGTTTTTTTCGATATGCATGACATCCAAATTGTGTTTGAGTTGAAGAGAAGACCAATATTCAAGCTCGAAGAAAATAGAACGTTTACTCCAATTCAAAGCAACTGTTGTATCACGTTTTCTCTTCTTGCCCCCATAAAGAACATGTTTCCCCGGAATATTGAACGTCAACTTATTAAGTTGACTCAATATAACACTTTTGGTTAATTTTCTCGGAGCCGGTCTAGTCTCGTCTTTACCATTAAATTTCTTCCGCCAATGATGCTTTGGGCCTAAGAATCTTCTATGACCAACATAAGCGATTTTTCCTTGAACATGAATGGATGGAGTGTCGGCATTACATGTAGGGCATGCTAAGTAGCATTGACCACTCCAACCGGACAAACTACTACGAGCAGGAAAATCATTAATGGTCCATAAAAGCATCGCACGCATTGTGAAAAAACTATTAGTAGCGGCATCTTTCGTTTGGACTCCGTTAGACCATAGACTTTTCAATTCATCAACCAACGGCCTCAAAAAAACATCAATATCCTTCCCCAGCGATTTAGGGCCGGGAATTAACAACGTTAGCATGAACGAAGACTCTTTGATACATAACCATGGAGGTATATTGTATGTTGTCAATATGACCGGCCACATGCTGTAAGAAGTACTCATGTTGCCAAACGGATTGAAGCCATCCGCAGCCAACCCTAACCTGACATTTCTAGGTTCTGCTGCAAAATCTGGGTACGTTGCATCAAAATGTTTCCATGATGTACCATCCACCGGGTGACGCATCTTACCATCTTCCTTACACTGACCGGTAGCATGCCAAGTCATATGCTTTGCAGTGTGCCTTGAGCTATAAATACGCTTTAACCTAGGCGTCGAAGGAAAGTAACGCAACACCTTGTTAGGAACTTTCTTCCCCTTAGTGTTTTTGTCTTTCCATCTACTCTCAAAACATATCGGGCAACTTTGCAAATCTTTGTATTCATCCCAAAATAAGTAGCAGTCGTTCACACAAGCATGGATAGGTATATATCCTAACCCGACCGTTCTCATTGTCTTCCTAGCTTCATAGTGTGACGACGGGATAATAGATGTCGGATATGCAACCTTAAGCAATCCTACCAATTGGTCAAATGAAGTATCAGTCCATTTATTGATGACTTTTATGTGGCTCAGCTTTGCCAAAAAGTCAAGCGAAGACATCCAGTCACAACCAGGGTATAGCTCCATGGCGGCTAGCTTAAATAATTCTTCAAGTTCGTCATTCGTATTACTCGGGCCTTTAGTTGGCTCATCCTCAGCTTCTGTGTTGTGTTCATTGGCAGTATTCTCTTGACGAACATCGTTGAGGTAATCATGCAACTCATCAGTCGTTTGACCAACATCGGCATGTGCTGATGGAGGAACTAATGGTTCTCCGTGATACATCCATGTCGTGTAGCCCGAGCTAAACCCATGTCTATGTATGTGAGCCCTAAGTGTACTAAGCGGGGCAAATATGTGGTTATCACAACTCTCACATGGGCAACGACATTTACCAAAGCTATTCAAGTGATCCTTACACCTCTCGAGGAATGCGTCAAGACCAACAAAGAATTCAGGACAACTACGATGCCTTAAAGTAGTCCAACTCTTATCGATCGTCATAACTGTGTTCACAAGATATAACATTTATTACAAATATAAATCATGTGTTAAAATTTTATAGTTAGGAACTATGAGGGGATTGTAGCAGGGTGGCCGTCCTAACCCACTTTTTGAATACCTTGCCTCATATGTGAATGCATATTACACGATTGGTCGTTTACGAAAAATTCGGCAGCATTTCCCCTAGCTCCCAAGTATATAAAGAAATATATACCCAGGAAGCATAGAGAAAATGGCAGCCGAATATTTCGTAAACACACAACCATGTAACAAACATTCACATCCTAAATGAGACAAAGTATTCAAAAAGCTGTCCCAACATATATGGGAACAACCCAAAATTAATTTCTAAAACAATTTCGGGCGGGTATTCTAAGCTGACACAAGTTGAAGAACTAAAAGTTTTATTGTATCGACAACATGCATAGGAGTGTAATTAATTAAAGGAGTTGTTACAACTTCATGTAACATATACATAATACATGCATGCATATATATAGGCTACATGCATCTACCATACAAAAACTATTTGTACCATCCAACATACATCTACATTATATCAGTTTCAAATTAAGCCAAAATATACGCAAATTCATACAGCCAAAAACATATAAATATACACATATTAAGTCAAAATAAACCATCTAAACATAAATTCGAGTTTAAAACACAGTTCTCATCACTCATACATATTAAAATCCAAATTGTTGTTTTCAAATCAAAAGCAAAATCGATTTCAAAACCGAACAGAAAGATCGATTTCAAAATCAAAATCGATTTTGAAGCAAGTAAGCCTAAAGGAGATACTGACCTGATGAGGAGGAGGAGGAGCGTCGACGCCGGTGAGAGTGCAGAATCACAACACCGGTGAGAGGTCGAGAGAGACAATCACTATATCCCGACACCCTTCAAAACATATATATATAAGAGAGAGAGTTACATATATATTTGTTTCAATATATTAAAAATACAAGAAACATCAACCAAAAGAACAGAATAAATCTTTGAAATCAACCAAAAATTTTGAAAATAACTCGAATCAACCAAAATAAATTCCCTAAAAAAAGGGGGTTAAGTTAAGGGTTTACTTCACGGGAATGTATTCAACTTGTCACAAAAAGTTATTGTATGTATTGGACTTTGATTTTTTCCATTTTATGTATCAAACTTATAAAAACCTATCATTTAATGTATTTTGTTACAAGTTGGATACATTTTCGTGGTAGGTTTTGATAAAGTTGGATACATTAAATGGTGGTTTTGATAGGTTTGATACATACAATGGAAAAAATAGAAGTCCAATACATACAATAACTTTTCGCGACAAGTTAGATACATTTTTTTGAACTAAACCCTTAAGTTAAAAACACTTTGGATGACTATGATCCACCAAAAGCCCATCCACTACTAGTCAAAATTATCCAAGTCAAATTATCCACTACTAGTCAAAATTACCAATCCTACATAAATTGCAACAATCTCTCCATCCAGAGAAGAGGTTTCTTGAAACTGATAGTGTGTACCATAATTGATTCTAACAAGTTTACTCCTTCAAATGTTAGTTTCTTGCATTATAGCAGGTTCCTCCATCCAAAAACATCAAATAATCAAACTTTCTAAGCAGTTCATACCTCAATTTCATCCTAACAAAACACACACACATACATATATATATATATATATATATAGATAGAGAGCAAACAACCTCACATAGATTAAACCTAATCTGATAAACATATGAAGGCTTCGAATCGTTACCAATATATCAATATTTACCAACCAGTAAATCAAATCAACAATTAGGCATTTCAACATCTCAATCAGTAACCTACCTTAATCAGTAACCTACCTCTACAATTTCAACAAAAAAATTCCTTAATTACCCGTATATCGTCACCGGAGTAAGCTGTCGTCGCCGGAGTAAGCTGTCGTCGCCGGATTACGGTTCTAGCTGTTGTCGTCAGCAGGTGGTGTCATCGCCGGAGGAAGGAGTCAACGTCGCCGGTTCTGTTGTCGCCGGATTACTTATATAGCGCCGGAGGATGGAGAAGGTCGCCGCGCGAAGGAGTTATCGTCGCCGGCCTTTGAGGAGAGCGTAGCCGGTGGATGCAGAAGGTCGCCGGCGCGAAGTGTTCTTCAAAGAAATCGCCGGCCGTCGGTTTTTTGCGAAAGTGTGTGTTTTGCGCGAATGAGAAAAGGAGATGATTAAAACCCTATTTGTTTCTTTTCTTTTTTGAGACGTCGGTTTTGCGGCGAATGAGAAAAGGAGATGATTAAAACCCTATTTATTGGGTTAAACTCACGCTTTGGCATTTACTATTGTATCAACCTTCTTTTGAAGGTTTTTGTTAGCTCCAATTTTTGGGCTGTTACATTCTCCCAGCAGAAGACAAAGTTTTGGCTCTCCAGAAGGAAAGTTTAGAATGAAAATTTTCAAATAAGGGGCTGCCAGGCAGCACACCTGGACATAGAAGAATGCACAGGAAGACCCAAATACTTGAAAAGAAAAGCCCAATAATACACTAAAGTTTTGAAGCAACCCAACTGAGAGAATTAGGCCTGACCCCAGTTGCATACAACATAGTTTTAGACAAGTTCACTTTTAGGCCAGCATGCAAGATGGAAACACCTTCAAAGTCTCAAAAGATTCGATAAATTGGAAAGAGACCATTTGCCTACAAATAGAGCATCGTCGACAAAAAAATGAACCTTTAAATATTCAAAGCATAATAAATAAACTTCTATCATTTCCATTTGGTTTACAACCTTTATAAATTTTACAAAAGAAGATCCATAAATAATTACACACACACACACATAGAGAGAGGGAGATAGATAGAGGAATAACCTTTTTCAATTTAACTATTAATGTGAAACCCATACATAAGCCCCTCATATGTCGTCCCTTTGTCGGTTATGCTTTAGTATTTGAAGCTTAGGGCCTCTTTTGGAGTAGTGCATATAATGATATATGCAATTTTCTTTCATGCCTAAATGCATTAGATGACAATTTCCAATAATAGTAAACCTAGTTTGATGAAATTGTTTCCAATAATCATCTACTTTTGGCTTTGATGCTTGCTTTTTACAGACTTATCTCACATACAAGCCCTCTCCAAATCCATCTAGTAGTGCTTACTGTAATATTTGGGTGGGGAGCGAGGTTTCACGAGTTAAGTTTGTGGGATTGTAAAATTTAGATGATTGCATAAATATAGGCACGAGATCATGTTCGAAGTGTTATTTTTGGTGAGAATTACTTTTAAACCATTGATCATTTTTAATCAAACACCCTTCCATGAATTGAAACTTAAAAGAAAATTGATCTGATGCATCTCATCCTATGTTCGTCGATTTCTCATCTAACGGTTGACAACCACTTGTCACCAAATTTGGCATTTCTCACCGGAACTGATATAGCCAAAATTATAAATGTTTTTAGAATACTAATTCCCACTTTTATATGTGTTTTAGGCCTTATTCATATGAAAGTATTACTAAAAGGGTGTATTTTATAGTTTCAGGTAATTTTGGAGAGAAATACAGAAAGTATCAAAAATAGGGTAAAAAGCGTCAAAAAGAGACTTTCGTGAAAACAACGAAAATATGCAAAGCTTAGTCCCTAAGACTCTTGACTTTCTCTCCAAGTTACATTACTTAGCCCCAAAGAAAGTCTTGTATCAGATAAAGAAGCTAAATCAAATAAAGATCTGTCTTGCCTTATCAGATAGCTTCGCGATTGCGAGAATGAGCCTGTTGGTTTTATTATAAATACAATCCTAGCCTATTCAGTTTTATGTACAATACATTATTCTCTCAATAGAAAATTAGGTCAGATGAGTGGAGCCACTTAGGGTTTCCACCCAAGAAGAAGGAGGCTTTAGAAGACAACTCACGAAGAAATGATTCGAGAGGATTCTACGTCAAATCTGCTGGTCTATTGTTTGGTTTGTCTTAGTATCTATGACTAGTATGTCTATGTACTAGTTTCTCATGTTTTGCACTTTGAGACCACATAAATAACACTAAATATTCACATTAAAACATTGAACTACGTAAACCTTTACAATATTTTTTTTGGAAGAGGTATCCCAGACCACATTGGGCCCAGACTAATCCTCGGCAATTTTGGGCCGAAGCCCGATTGCTAAAGCATGCAGCCGGGCCCCGTACCTCCAGAATGTGTCCCCTAGGGCTCGAACTCAGGTTCACCACTATGTAGTGCCTAAGCCTTACCACTAGGCTAACACTCCTTTGGCTTTACAATATTTTTACTATAAGAGTTCCTTAAATTTTATATTTTCATAACATTTTGTTGTAAAATTTCAGTATTATTTTATAGTCTCACAGGTCTTATGAAAACGGATTCAACAATATCACAATAACCTTAGCCCACATAAAACAAGTTGCTATGACAAAACCGATTTAATAGAGTTAATTGTAAATGAGTAAATGACAAACTAGTCCCGATTTTAATAAAAGTATTTTTGGTTATCCAATTTTGATTTTTAAGAAGATCCAAAATTCCAAATACCTTGAAGAAAAAAGTTATGAAAGGGAAAAAGAAAAGTGATTCAATTTGGGCTTTAAAATGGGCCCAATTATGGCCCAATTCAAGAACTTGGCTGAAAAAGCTCATAATATAATAGATGATCAAATTGAAGTTCAGTTCACAAAAAGCTTACAAAATTAGGGATTCCAACAATCCAATCCAATCCAATCGAAACGAATCGAATAGCGGGCAAGAAGAGTTGCGAAGAACAAGGTTAGTATATTGTCTAGATAACTACTGGTTTTATTATGTGGTTGTATTTAGGGCTTGTATTCACTCTCACAGTGTGGTGTTTTTACACGCACAAATACTTACACAGTTGAGGTTTGTGTGTGTGCTTAATGATCATGTGCTGTTAGTATGTTGTTTGTTCTTGATTCTAATTGTTTTGAATTTGTATAGTTTTTGTGGTAGTTGGTCTATATATGCATGTATCATTGTGTGTGCCTATGTATCCATGGTTGATTTGTAGGATTATTGTGTTGTTTTTCATTAAGTATTTTAGTTTATGATGTTAAAATAGGGTTGTGGCCCCAATTATAATGAATTTAGGGTTTTAATTGAATGGCATATATTGGTTGAAGTGAAATTTGGGGTTTTTTTTTTTAATGGTTGGATGAGATGTGTCTTTTATAAATTCAAATGCATCTACACTATATTCTTTCTTATATATAATGCAAGACCACTTACAATATTCAGAGCTTCATAAAGGTAGTAAACTACAGTCTATTACAGGTGGAAAAAAGAGGTTAATAATTATAATAGGTTATTCCCTATAGGGATGTGATTGAGGCTTCTTCTGAAAAACTACTCTGAGACTGTTTGATAAAATTGAATGAATATGTGGTCTGAATTAGTTAGAGACTCTGTATAGAATCGAGTTGAATGAAAAACATCTATTTTAATATGGGCTTTGGATGGGTAATTTGAATGGTATCATCTTAACCAACTGAAGGATTTTCATCATTAAGACGAGAACACTTCTATTTTTTCACTAGATGAAAAATTCAATATCATGTTGCACGGAAACGGATACGGCAACGGGAAACAGATACGGAACGGATACGGGAAACGGCAAAACTCAAAAATTCAAGATACGGATACGGCAGAGATACGACAAATATAAAATATAAAAAAGTATATATATTAAAGAAATTCCAAAATAGATATATATTAATGTAAAGTGTAAACTCTAAAAATACTAAATCTTTCAAAGGTAATTAATTATCAAGCCCAAAATTGCCGAGGATTAGTCTGGACCCAACGTGGTCTGGGATACCTCTTCAAAAAAAAAAAAATAATCAAATCATTTTCAAAATCCGGTTCATCTAGTGAGAGATCGGCAACCTCAAAAACCCTACATCTTTGGAGATAAAAAACCCATCACAACCCTAAAAAAAACCGAAACTTCGTCGAAACTTCACCAGAAACGTTTCTGATCTGTTGGAAACGTTTCTAGCCGTTTCCTAGAAGTATCGAAAACGGGAACGGCATGTTGTTAGAAGTATCGGTGCATCATAGATCATGTAACCGGTTGTAAAGAGATGCAATATTTTTTTTGTTTGCTTCAATCCTATGAATTTCGATTAAATAACTGATGCATTTGTAATAATCATAAAAGATGATGATACTGAAATGTAAAATGTATATGCGAATTATGATAATAGCTTAAATGCATTTAATATATAAGTTATCAATTTATAGACCCCATTTTTTGTTTAAATAAGAACATTTTGTCTCGATAAAGATCCATTGTCAAGACCACGTGAGTATCAATGCCAAGGTTTTTGTTCTCTTGCTAGAGGGCATGAGGTGCACTAGAACAGATAGAGGAGTCCACGAGGAGAGAGCTAGTAATAGGGGAAGCTCCACTCCTGGGGGTATGTAGTATGAGGGTTGTGTTCAATATCTAAAGTCTATTTATATTTTATAGTTGATTTATGTGAAGGTGAAGATGCAAACACCATCCAGGGCAATATGTATCAAGCTTTAGAAACACCAGCAATCACTTTATTTGTGGTCTTGACATGTAAATAAGTTATTAAAATTACATTCTGAAAAGGTTTGTCAACTTGGTTACCAGAGTCAACTCATGAGTTCTTCAAGAGTGAGCAATTTTAACCCCATGTCATATGCATGTCCTTCCTGAATAGTTTATGTAAGTTTTGCTATTTTGCTTTACATATTGATTACAATTTGCTATGTCTGTGCAGGTTCTTTGTGGTGGAGTTAAGCTCTATACATCTGATTTTCGTTTAACTACAACAAATGCCTTAGCACTGGTGGCATTTTGTGAGAAAAATAACAGTTGAAGAAGCTAATTTGCAAAAAAAACATAAATGTTCTATAACCCAGGACCAAGAGAGGGATTATAATAAAGGAACTAATTCAACTTAATGACTGACAGAAGTTCTGAAAATATCGGTACGACCTTTATAATTTATTCTCTTAAAAGGATATTTTTCCGTGAAAAGTTAACACAAATTTGCTTCTCTTATTAACAATTGCTTATGTATAGTTGTCTTCCCCCATTATTAAGTAATGCATGCTTAGATTGATAAAATCACTAGAGAGTTATCTTCTATTATCAAATGTCACATTATGTCCATTGTTGAAATAACTTCTAGGAGCCTGATCATGAAATAAGTTGCTTTCGAATATTCTTGCGCACAGTCTTTTTTGAAGATTATATTGTTCTTGTCTTCTCCATTGGCCTATCATTGTCTTCACAACTTTTTAAGGTTATCGTTTTCCCGATACTTGATTGTATCATCCTGTAGTACATCTGTTTCATAATAGACTGGGGTAAAAGTAAGGCAATGTACAATTTCCTATGCATATAGATGATATGCATCGGTATTGTAATTGAGCATATTCTATTCCGTGACACATGCTTCATACCCACCTCTTCTCCTAATCTACCGGCTTGGTTGCTCTCTTGTAAGCTAATCTCATTTTTCATCTTTCAAGTCAGAGAGGAAGTGTGTGCTATACTGCTACCCAGTGGTGCCTGACTTTAGGATTCCTTATTTCTCTCACTTGAATGCAACCTAATCCATGTAGAGTTCTTATTTACCCAGAATTAATATCTTTTCATTTGCAAACTAATACTTTGTATGATGAATTTACCTAGAGAAGCCTCTCTCCGATTTGTCAAGTTGCTCTTTTTTGATGATACCAATGGTCCAAGTCATTTACACTTGCTTATTCTCTGAGGTTAGTTATTAAAAAAGATAGGGTGTAGAGGAGACTGATTGATATGAGGTAGGTGCTGGATGATTGTTGAATGTTGTACAATTGAAGGGTGAAGGGCTAATGATTATATTTCTGAGAGTATCGGACAACTAAGAGGTTTATGCATGGTTAGTAGATTTTCTTGAAAAGCACATTGTTGGTGGTTGTGTGGGTCAATAAAGGGATATTGGTTATACAGTTGTTTGGTGCATTTACGGTATTTTACTAAGAAAAGAGGTGGGAAAATCACTTGTTGATGAAGAGTGGCATGCAAGAGGAGGATCTTAAGAGAGGTGGTGACAAGCTCACAATTTTTAGGTAAGCTACACCAGGTTATGCGATAATTTATATGTTAAATTGTTGCTACCAAAATGGAAAAGCTACTATCTCGTTGCTATGTGCAAGATTGCTATTGAGGATCATTAGGAAAATTAACTTAAAATATGTTTATATAGGAGGGTGCAATTCCATTAGCCAAGGCTGTCTCTTTTAAGTCATCTTCTTTGTAGGGATTAAGGGTATTTGGTTACATCTGCAAATATTCCTTGTGGATATTACAAGAGATAATTATAAGGGGTAAAATGGTGTCGACTTATTTAGGAAAAGGTAGTGATGATCCAAATATTGTTTTAGTGTTGAAGCAAAGAGAAATACAATTGGCGTGACCAAGTCCCCTACAAAATGCTTTTTTGGTAACTATGGTGGTTCTCTCATGATCTATGCTGTTAAGGCGGGCAAATCACAAAATAACGGTTAGGACTAAGATTTGAAATAGCGGCTATCGCAATGGTATAGCGGTCCAAAAATACCGGTTCATATAATATTTCTTAGAATTTTATATATAATATATATGTTTTCATACATAACTTAACATATTATATGCATTGATAAAAATAACATAAGGGCCCAAAAAAAATCCCATGTCAAGATTAAAGCCAAAAAAGGACAAAAATGTAAGCATTAGATGTAAAAGAGGCCTGACTGAGAATATCAGTATTGCGGACTGCTATTTTACCCAAATATTGATGAAATAGTGCTAAGCGCCGCTATTATGAAACCGCAATTTCCACTGCAATTTTACCACCACCATCTTGCTTAAACCCAATAACCGCTATTCCACTGCAATTGACAACATAACTCATGATGTTGTCTCTTTGTGTTTGCTTGTGCGTAGCCTCAAAATGTTCACTTTATTATCTTATTCCTCGTATTTTCTACCACACAAACTCGTGTATGGCTTCAACTCATTCTCTTTGCTAGTCTGCATCTTAGGAATAGAACGCGGTAGAAATGTATCCCGTTCTCTAGTCCTTATTTATTGTTTATGCCTCCAGCACTTGTTTCACCTCAATAGGAACTCCTTGAAGCTCCATATTTTATATTGCATCTCACATGCTTTCCCTTAGGTGAACATCCTCATAGCTATCTTATATCTGCAACAATCCTGGTGGATGTTTATTGTTTTATTCTTGGTCACAGTCAAATTTTACATACTTGGCGCAGGTGGCAAGCAATTTTAATCCAGGCTATTCTGAAATCAAACCTGCCAAGATTTTACATTTTCACAAAGCTTGGCACAGTTGTAACAAAATGTTCTAAAGCTTGGCAATTTGATGCGACTATACAAAGGTCTATACATAAGTCACATCAAATTGCCAGAATTTAAAGTATGAAAGCATAGGCAGCAAGTCATTCACACAAATCAGCTGCAGTTGTATACGGATACTCAGTGAGGAACTATGTGATCACTTTATTTATTGTAGTTTGTAAGTGGTAACATCATGGGACATAAAACATGTAAAACGAGAATATGTGACCATATATATTTCAATCCATACCCTAAAAGATCTTATTTTTTAGCATATTCCTACAACCGTGATAAGATCGTTATATTGGTCTGAATTGCAAGTTCATAAAGTGGAAAACGGTCTAATTGATGAGATAGTCTGGTGGTCCGTTAGGGGGTGTTTGCCTATAACTTAATGAGACAGATGGAAAGGCTATGCTGTCCACATTCAGCCCCAAAAAAGGTTTCTCCATGGTAATGGTTCGACCTTCACTTGATTTCTCCATGGGTAATAGTTTCTTTCAGTTGATCTGTACATATTGCTTGATATCTTCATCAATTTCTTCTTGCTTTATTCTTCTCCATAGCTGCTTATATCTTCCTCAAAGTCATAGATTTCTTCTGGTCGATTTCTTCTCATAGCCGCTTGATTTATGCTTAGGCGATTTCTTTTCAATAGCTACTCAATTTATCTTTGGTCATATCATCTTGGTCGATTACTCTCCATAGCCACTCGATTTCATATCTTTTTCTTATTTGTTCTGCTTGTTGATTGATTTCTTCTTTTTTGATTTCTTCTCCATAGTTGCTCTACGTTTGCTACTGTTTTCTAAGTATGTTGAACTTGAAGTTAAGATTTAGAAGAGTTGAACTGGTTTTTGATATCTTGTTGGATTTACATATTTGAACTTGGTATCTTAAGGATTACGTACAAAATGGATCAGAGTCAGATTTCATTGTTCATGATGAGATTCTTTGAGGTTTTTTTTAGTCAAGGGTAAAATAGTACATTTTGATCATTCAAATTGTTGATTCAGAAGAATAAGTAAACGATAACACATTATTATCCAGACAGACGAGTTTATCCAAACAAGCACATTTATCCATACAGAAAATAGAAAATTTGGTAAACAACCCCTTAGTCTAAATGTTTCTAATGACATTTAGCATCATGCCAGATTTTATATGTCAGAAAATGGGGAAAGCAGGAAAAAAGCCCGTTGCCTTAAAACTAGGATAATTAAGCATAAAATGATTTATCCTCGTTAAACCTCTAATAACCTCTACTTTTTAAGTTTCTATTTCTGGATATGTGGAGATGAAAGTTAAACCCTCAAAGAAAAAAGGTTGCCCCTTATATAAGGTTCTGGTCTTGAAAGTATCTTGCTGATCCCAAATGTTGCCCCAATTTGGAGGCAAATCTTCAACCAAATAATCTAATTTGAGTAATTTACTATTGACCGGTTTTCGGTTTTGTGTCATAATCATTATGTAGGAGAGATGGCAAGGAATTCCCAGCATCTCGTAGAAGTAGATTATAAAAACAATACTTTTTCTTTTTTCACAGCAAGCTCCTTACTCATAATCAATAAAATCAAGTTACAGTAAATACTTTCTAGCAGCAAGTCCATACAAGGCCAGTCATCAAGGCTATAGGTGCAACACAAAAATGCAGTATAAGCTTGCTTTAACAACTCTGTGGCTATTAATGTTAAAAGTCACCTCTTTTCTACTTGTCTAGTATCCACTTATCGTATAATATCCAGTACTTGAGTGACATAAGTAGATTCTGTCTAGTAGATAAAATTGCTTCCTTGTTGCTTGCCTGGGTTTAGGGTGCGACATGGCAAGCTTCATGGAAAAGCTAACAAGCCCAAACAATACAATTCATGGCCAAAGAAAGATCCTTGGTGGAACTGCGAATACCATAATCTCTGATCCAGAAGTAAGCCGAACACACTGAAGATACTACTTACCAAAAATGTCAAATTTTATAAACTAGGCAAAGACCTGGTAGCAAGTCCTATAGGATTGGCTAGAAACCCTTGATTGGTTCTATTCATTTCAGGAACCAATGAAGCAACAGTTAGGTGCATGTGCCTCAAAAACTCTTATTTTCATGTTATTTAGTGATGACCTACAGTTCGAGAATTCATTGGCCGTCCATATGATAGGAGTCCAAGCCTTGAAACTGATTTGTAGCAGTAGGCACCTTTGCAAGACAAAATAAGTGGAAAAAGAACTGCATAGTCAAGCTGCCACAACCACATTAATTAAAAAACATCCTTTAGATTTCCATCAGTTGACTGATTGAAGTTTAAGGAAATGATGGTGATGTGGCAAATAATTCTAGAATGGTAACCTCTCTAAGTCCATTTATATATTTGATGCATGTGATTTCCAAACATATACCGAGTTAAAACTAAATAAGAGCAGAAGATAACTACAATCATTGTCATGATACAAAGTTTAAATTAGATCGCTTGATTTATGACCACCCACCAGGAAATGCTGCAAAAACCAAAAAGTTTCACGAAGGAAAATGCTAAGTTTATCCACCCATTTTGCATGTTCGGTCGGACATTATTATAAAAACAATGTCAACCTCTTGTAAATATGTAATTGAAACAAACAAAACCATACCGTAGAATGTGATTATTTTATAAAGCAAATGCTAAAGTGAATGAATGGAAATACATAATTAATATCTTTATTTTGTTGATGAGATACATAATGGAAATTGAAAGAAAGGTGAATGATGAGGACAAGTCTTTCCTTTCCAATGGTTCTTGAAAGCTCTCAATTGTGTTAACAAGCCTTATTAGGGTCCCTATGCTTGATATTTCATCAATAAAGTGTCAAAGAAAATAGTGGTAGGGAAATGCATAATTAGTACCTTAATTTAGTTAATGAAAAAGAGTTGAAGATTATAAGAAAGAAAGTTGAGGATATAATTTGCCAAGGAAAGAGGAGAGAGAGGCTCACCTAACTCAAAGACACACAAGTTTAGCTTGAAAATTAGGGTTTTTTGATTTATGCTTTTGTATGGCAATGTCAGTTTCTTTGCTGACTGCAATTTAGGACCAAGGGGGTTGAATTCCACTTGCCCTTTTGATATCATCATTTGGATTTGGCTCAATCCAAAAGAGAATTCAAATTCCCAGGTTTAATAACAGGAAAAAAAAACGAAACAAACATACTTGATTGATAATATTCATCGACCTAGTTTGTGAATTCAAGCATGAGTAATACTTTTTAAAGAAAATTTAACTCTGATACAAATAAATGCTTCTCGTTAAATTGCAATTAAAGAAAGATGGTTTCAAATCAATATGTAGAACTTGATTCAACACGTATTAATCTTGTAATATATATTATATATACATAATTATTTATCAAATGAAAATACTTATTACATCATACATTATTTATTTAATTTTTCGGTTTTCCTTTAAGGTTTCACATTAAAAATTTCTTATTTGAGTTATTTTCTTTGTTTTTTTTTTGTCAAACATTATGGTTGAAATTATTTTGAAGGGAACTATTCAAACATTATTTGATTAATTACCAAACTCTTTAGTCTGTGTCACACTATTTTTGAATTAGCATTTCGTACGTATTGAAACTTTTTTATAATATGGAATATGCAAATGCCATCGTTAAATTTGTTTGAAGTTGCGATTTTTATAATTATTGGATTGACGTGCGTTTGATGCAAATTGCATAAAACCGCACCAAACCGCTTTCCGTTCCGCGGTGCGGTTTTTTTGCAATTTGAGGCATATGCGGTTCGCGGTTTTGGGAAAATCCTTAAACCACATATGCGGTGCAATTTGTGGTTTAGCTCTAAACCGCACCACGAGCACCCTAGTAAAAGCCTCTACTTTTTCATGCATAAAAAAGGCTTGGATGATCTTCACAAGTTGAGCATGTCTTGAGCTCTACTAAGAAAGACTTCATACTTGCATGCCTGATCAGTTTAACCAGTGAAACATTAGGCTCTTCTGTTAATTCTATCTCAGATATAGGGTCCATTACATCTCATATTTGTCCAAACAAAAGCCAAATGAGGAATACTTTAATAGATCTTGTGGTGTGTGTTAAATTACCACTAACGTATTGGTATTGTAGCACATGGGTAAATCATGGGGAGAGAATGACCTAGGTACTAAGTCCGCTACAAATCATGAACTAGATATGCGAATAGAAATCAAGATTGTGATTAACAAAGTAAGGACTAAACTACGGACAATGAAATAAGAATACAAATAAAAAGGACAACGGAAAAACTACTTATGCCAATTAGTTAACTACGACATTGCACTTCAATAGGAGTAACAACATCGATTGGTGCCATTGAGGCGGGGATTTGTTTTTTGAGCCACATAAAACTCTCTTTTAAAATGAGATATACTTTCTTAATCCAAATATATATATATATACACACATATACATATATTTATATTTTTAATAAACAATTTAAAAAGAGCATTATGATGTAATAAACGTTTTCCCCCAATCCCTGCTTTTGCCAATTTTCATGGTAAAATCTAGAATCGTTGACTGATCACCCAAGAATCAAAGCCAAACTTTCGGTTAAAAGTTGATTTGTTAACTATAAGCTTAACCGACTACCAGTATTTAGTCATGTTCAACTTTTGTTGATGACTAACTGTAGAATTGATTAACTTATAATCGAAGTTTAAGGACCGAATAGCCAAAAACATTCCCTGCATATACATGGAACAATCATACATAAAAATTACGTAAAAACATCTCAAGATGTATATGTATGCATTCAAAGCCAACTGAAGATACACATCATTTTTATAACATCACAACCATCAAACCATAATATGAAAGTTTAACAAGATGAAAATCAGTATTGATGAAATAACAAAGTTTCACAATTAAATGAACTCAAAATGATGAACCAAACAAGATCCTAAATATTTTTCAATGCTTCAATTGCAAACAAGATTCTAAATATTTTCCAATGCTTTAATTGCAAATTCATATGAAAATGAAGTGTTGCCCAAAATGTAGAGGCTTACAACCTAAAATAAATTAAGGACAAAGCTGAAATCTTGAAAATCTAGAGAGGGGGTAAAACTAAGTGCTTATGGAAAATAACCAAGCATGGGAGATTGGGAGGTAATTATGTAATATCTCCCTTACACAAAATCAGCTATAAGTATGGAGAGGGACAAGTTTTACATGTTAATGTATAGAAAGTACAAAAGGGCTGGGTGCAAAATGAGCCAAAAGTCTGCCAGTCGGGTGTGCCATCCCAATGAGCATGATCCATCTCTTTGAGTTTGCTGATGATTGTGTCTATTTGAGTTTGGCATAATACGTGCCAAGCCTTTTCAAACTTATCTCCCTTGTTTGTTTCCTTTTGCCCTTCTTCCTTTCGCTTGCCTCTCGAGATCTTTAATCATTTCAATTGCCGCATCGGTATGAATGACCTAAAAACTTAACAAAACCGTTAGTTTTTCCGAACCCAATCCAACCCAACCATTATACTAGTGATGGATGCATGCAAATTACACTACAATATACACAAAAGTGACAGAAACTATCATGCAAAGGGACTAATCAAACAGTAGAATGCAAGCAAATAAGCAATTAAACATCCCGAATAGCTTGTCTTGCTTGGCAGCCAAATGAAAATCAGGAATGTAGTATAATAGGGCACACAAATATGAAATAACCAATTGATGGAGGACATGGAAAGAATTAGAGTGGAAACTTGGTGGTACTGGCTACGTCAACACATTTGAGGTTCCATTCAAATGAATGTGGTGAATTAATGGTATGTTTTTCAAGTTTTAAGTTTCATTTGCGACTTCAAGTATGACATGCTTGTCCAGATCAGTACTGTTTCCATTCCAGACTTCTGCTAGTATTTTTCAATGGCAAGCTGATGAAGATGTTTGTAGAGTTGTAGTAGTCGCTTGTGATCTATAATATATTTGCTAGGGCATGTGCAAAACCATACACTCAGTTACTGCTTTTTTCTCATTTCCGTTGATAACAATAATGTATGTTTGGTTATACTTCCCAATCCTCACTGTAACAAACCCACTTCCCTTATCTCGTACTTTTGGCCATAAGGTCCTTGCCCATAATATCCTGATGGTCTTAATATCCACTCTGAAGCAGAGCAGTTATTGCAAGAAACGAGATGATATTTGAAAGAGACCCAGGAATTCTCTTGAGAAATCTGCTATGCACAGACTCATCAAGTGAATTGCATGATCAAAGATAATAGGAAGAACACATTCATTGTTGAACAACCATGAATTCAGAAGTATGCATTAGAAACTAGTTTTACATCACTTCTTGTTAACAACCCAATTCAAATTTGGTAACAACGCTACATAAAAAAATAGTTGTTTGGTCCAAAAATTTTCGATCATGTTTCAGTTCTGCCGAGTTAGCTTCTGATGGACTCCTTCGACAGAAGATTTGAAGCTGATCAAGTGGGTAGTCAACCTTCTCCTACGAGTCTGATGATGTTAGATGACCAGGATGGACATTATCTCTGATGACTTCATTTTTGCCTCTTAAAAAGCACTAGGAAACACTTATTGCTTTGGCCTTGTGGTATATGCTACCCACTCTTTGATTATTGGCACCACCTAAGTTGAACACATGATATGATGGAATATTTCCAGTCCTGGATATTATAAATTGTCCACATGGCCTTCGTCTTCTGTTACCAGATGAAAAAACCTCAAGTTGGTGCATTATAGCCAAGGTTAAAAACAAGCCTCGAGGCATTCTTTTAATTGCTACGTGAGGCGTAAGCCCCAAAAAACTAAAACAAAAAAAAATCATAAACTCACAACACTTACGAAAAAACATAATTTCATTTTTCCATACCAAAATAACTTAACCATAGAATCCATAATTCAATAATACTACTAAGTACCAACTATAAGGCTTAAAGCATCACTTGGAAGTCCTAATCATAAGTTCATGAAACATTATCCATCCTAAAACTTGCATATCAATTCTATTATCATCATCTTCTGGTCGTCGGAATGCTACTGGTTGTGAGAATGATTGTGGTCGTTGGGGTGCTGCTGGTCACCAATGTTTCTTGGAGAAAAAGTGAGAGGGAGAGTGAAAGTCGTTTGATAGGGATAGATGGAGTACACCTTTTTTAATTGATAGGGATAGATAGGCTTAAATAGGTTTATAGGTATGTATGGTCTATAGGTTTAAATACTAATAAAGGACAAATCTTTTTTGACATAAAGAAAAAAGGACAAAGAAGAAGTCAAAGTGGATTTTAATAAAGAGAGTTGCAAAGAAGAAAAAAAAACTCTTACTTCTAACTTGCCAAAAAAAATACAACTTCCAGGTTCAAGTTTAACACATATGCTTTTGGTCCACCTCAGCACCTGAACGAACGCCTCAGACTCGAGGCACATGTGCTGTTTTAGGGCGTGAGGCGTCCGCTTGGACCGTTTTTTTTAAAACCATGACTATTGCCAAACTGTCTTAACATAAGTATGAGGTCCTAGACTCTAGGCTGACTCCCGTCATACCCCCTTTGTGGTGAACTACTTTAATTAAGCCCGAGTGAAGATACCATCCATCTCATACTAAAACCACATTCTAAATGATACATGGTTCTACTTGAGAAGGAAATTTCCAAAATTCCAATTATGCCTTGTTAAAGCTTCTCACCTATGACTAGTTTTTTCTAAAAAAGTCTATTTCTATTAATGATTCTAGTTGCCCTTGACGCAATTTAAGATCATAAAATACCAGATTTATAAAAATATGGTAAACTACTTTATCTTAAGTATGAGAACGTCAAAAAGGAGAAATGTGATTATGCATCTAAATTAAGAAATGGGAACCTTGTTTGCAACAAATATAGAAGCAATAGCCATTTAATTGGGACATATAAACGAGGCAGTAAAGAAATTTATTTAGAAAGGAGCAACTAGGGTGTTTGTAGCTAATTACATGAGTGCCGAGCAAGCATAATGATAGTGTGTTATATTTTTCTGTCCTTCAAGTATCCCGCGACTAATCTTTGTGCATGTATTAGTATTTTCATCATTGTTTATGCCTCCACTAGTAGTTGCAAGCTTCTCCCTTATTCTTAACTGTCAGACATATAGCTGGATCTCATATGTGACAAAACTAGTGGTCCGGTTTTCTACATTAACCCTTCTAGTTCCTGAAATTTTGTTATTTTTTTCACCAAAATTTGTAAATGTAAAATTGATAAATCATGGCACCTTATTTGATTTATATGAAGTTGATTACCCCAACTGGTTCAGGACACCAATCATAAGGTCTGAGATGACCCAGAAAGCAATTGATGATATCGTGATCTATTTTATTTTTCTTGTTGCTTTTGAGCTTCCCGAGAAACAGATGTGGCCTTTATGTGAGATCGTCCAAACATGTATCTTCATTATTCAGTTAAATTGGTTGGTGTTAAATGCTATATAACGAAATTTGAATGAAGTTCTGAATAGTTTGGAGATAGTGTCTGATCCCAGGAATGTAATATTTATGTATACCGGGACTTGTGGTTATGCTATTAAAGTATTACTCCCTCCGCCGTGTGAAATGCAAATTTTGCCATGATATGTAGTTAAATAGAAAGTAATTAAAAACCTACAATACTCCGTAATAAGATAAAACTGAGATCCAAGGAGGTTGGGATCTTACCTGTAACCCAAATACCGCTGGGCCAAAGTCCCTTTGGTAAAATGCTCTTCTTCTTTTTGTGCATTGCATCCAAAGCATTCCTTTCTACTCCTATATAGTGCTACATATTTGTTTTCCTGGCCTCATCAAGTTTTCATTTCTTCTTTCAGTTCCTGGGTCAAAATAAAAATCAGCTTGATTGATTCCATATATTGGGGTTATGTTGAAAGATAATTGGGAAGAGAAGCATGGTATCAACTTGCCAGTTCACACAACTTTTCGAAAGGGATTCAAGGTACTCATGTGGGCAATATGATACTTAACCTTCTCAAGGATTTTCTGATAATGATCAACATCTTGCTGGGTCATCAAGCAGGGCAAATGTATCGGCTTATGTTTCATCTGGATCTGCATCTGAATGTTTCATTCCTCGGGCAATCAAACTTGCAAGATGGTAGATATGGTACGTCTATTAATCAACCAATGTCTATGGGACCAGTTAGCTTCAGTCATCAGTTTGACAATCAGTTTCATCAGCAAAATAATCTTTCCGGAACTCGACCAACTTTCAATGCAAATCCATGTGGAAATGGAGAGAAAATAGGCATTGCCTCCCATAACATGGTATCAAAATTACAGCCTAGTCTTTTGGACAAGAATCTGCCTATTGAGGAAGCTCAACACCAATAGATAACATTCGTGCACAAACTGAAGCTCATAAATCTTTACTTGGTTCTAATCTTCAAGAGTTGATAAAGTTTCTCTCTGCCAATCATGGTTTACCAATGATAACACCTCCTGAAATGGGAACTCCCGAATACCTAAGACTAGTTGAGATCTTGCACCAGAGTTCTGTTCAATCTAATGGGTTTTCAGATCAGTTAAATGGCAGAGGGTGTCCTCGGGAAGAATTATCTGGTGGATCAGAACAAAGCGGTTCTAATTCAAACGTTGGAGGAACAAAAAAGACCCCAGGTGTCGGAACATCAATGGTGGCAGTCATCCCGAAGGAACTATGAAAGGGAAGGAGGTAACAGAAGATGAAACCACTATTTGTAGTGATAATCCGGAGAAAATGCATGGGCGTGGCCAGAAAAATGATTCGTTTCTTGGTCCTCCAAAGACAGAGTAAAGAAGCTGCCTTCTCGTGTAGCTACTGAAAAGCTGTGGGAGGGATCTCTTCAACTAAGTTCTTCTGTCACTTTAAAAGCGGTTGCCTTCTTTAAGAGGTCTTTTCAGTTTACCTTCAACTTGTTAAACATTCTTTTAACAGTCTTCAATTAAGACTAAGTCATTCTTCAGCAAATGTTATCACATGCAACTACAAGTATTATTTTGAGTGTGATCAACTTTTAATAATAATGGATTTTTCTCCTGCATTTTGTTTGAATCTAAGCACTCCTTGGAATTTGGATGATGCATCATTATGTGCATTGAATGAGCACCAAGAACTTGCTGCATCAAGAATGGATGTATTATACTTCTTGCAATGATTAAATTACATTTGCCTATGTTTAAATACCCTGATTGCTACATTACATAGGGTCAGTCAATGTTCTTAACAGAGATTTTGTCCCATTTCTTTTGATTATAGAGTTATACGATCGTTTGATGTAAGTGTATAAGACTAGAGGAAACATTTTATGTTATGAGTTAAGGATTTAAGATTAGGGGAGGAGATTATCTTTTGTCAATATATTATACCATTTGGGCAGTGTTCCAAAAAGTTTTCAGGTGGAGCTGGGTAGTTGACTGAAGGCCTAGCCTTGGTTAAGTTGGATTAAGTAGAAATTTTAAGAGGACACATTTAAGTGGTCCAGTTTTAATGTATAAGATGCAACCATGAGACCGCCTACAATGATAAGAGTTATCTATTTGTCATGTTAGCATTCTAGGAAGCATAAACTAACGTGCTGATTGAGTGATCTTCTAGTACTTGATACTAAACAGGATTAGTTGTACAGAGCATATAAAGGTCTTATAAATGCATGTACTATAATTGTGCAGCTTATTAAAACACGTAAGAATTATAATTTTGGTACTATGTTATATTGATATAATTACTTTTTGAATTACTAGTTTAATTTTTTCATTGATTCAGTTACTTTGAAAAGGTTATCAAGTTGAGAAAAGTTGATTGATACCCTTTCCAGTTTAGAAATCAATCAATCCCAACTCAAACTTGTGAGACGCTTGATTCAGTGTGACTTAGTTGTCAAAGAAGAATTGCTAGGAAGTCCTAAGCAGCAATTAAATGGCCCTTACTAATAGGAGCAGTGGGATGAAAGCTTAAGCCTAAGGGGTGCTTAGATGGCACTAGGTAGGGATTTCTGGAACATACCCCTAAAGAGATGATACAGAGCTTTATATTTCATTCTATTCTCCTTTCCCTTTGCTTGGTATGGATGTTGTTCGGTAGCTTGGATGACATTCATTTGCTTCAGGAGATATATTGTTTGTACAAAGCCTGCCCTAAGCTTATTAGTAGCACTTATTTGGTCATAGTTTTCATCTTTATACATAATCCCGTCTTAGTGTAACTGGGAAACTGGATCTTTAGTGTATGCTTCTAAGCTTATTAGTTGCCTTAATCCGTTATTGGTTATAGCCTTCATCTTTATACATAATCCCGTCTGGATGGAATTAATTGGATCTATGGTTCTCTCATTTGTTAAATGTTCATGTTCCTAAGCTTCTTAGTAGCCAGAATCCATTATTAAGTTCCATCCTATGTCGTTATACATAATCCTGTCTGAGTGGAATTAGGAAATTGGATCTTAGGCTCTTTGTTATATGCTCAGTGAATGCATACTCTTTCTTCTAGTTTTCATCATATTAGAAGGATATCTGCATGTCCGTTATCCCAGCTCGTTATCAGAGATGAGTACCGCTGGAAACCTGTTCAATGTAAAGATTGCTCATCATAATTAGAATCCTTAGATTAATTGGTTGAAAGTTGAAACCAGGTACTCAAGCTTATAAGCTACTAGTCCCACTCTTCACATTGTACATATTTATTTACATACCATGGGCTTCCCTCAAGCAACAGATAAACCTCATCTATCCGACTGGCTACAAGCTTAGAACCCTGCAATTCCTTGGTTACAAACAGCACACGTAAATTTTGAATACAAACTCAATATTATGTTATTGTAACTTAAGGTAATAATAGCTTTGTCATATTGCCGGATGTCTTTACCAGCATAGATAAAAATCTAAGAGGCCTTTTAAGCAAATGCAGAGATCAGTTTGTAAATCGAAGCAAAATCCGGAGCATGCATCTCCTGAACATTTGATTTGAACTATACTACAATTAAAATCAATATGTATGAATGCCTGAATTTTACTCACCCATGGGTGAACTTGCATCTAGTTTGAGGATGCTGAACTCATGCTTAACTGCACAAGCATAATAAAGTTGATTTAACCTCCTTTTCTTGTCAATGTAATCATGCAAAAAGCTGATTTTAGAACCCGGTAAAAGCTTTACATTGGCTATCAAATGATTAGTTTTGAGGGGTTTCGTACCACAATGGCGTGATCTTGTCATCCCATCTCTTTTGTTAATTTTGTAGCAGCCTCCTAAGGCGTCGATGGTGATTATTGCATTTATCGTTGAACTCTGTTTTTTCCCTATTTTATTTGCTCTTATCCTTGATTGCTAGTAGATGGTCATTCTCTACAGAAGCATGCTCTTATAAACTTTCTACCATCAGATTTTGTTACACTTGTAATATCAATGTTGTGGATTGCTTGGAGCCTTGGACTCCGCTTAAACGGAATTTTGAACATAAAAGATGATCGAATAACTAGTTGATTGAGATGATAAGCGATCATCTATGAAGCTATATATATATATATATATATATCCATTATAGTTTTGGATTACAGATTGTCTAGGGTCTTATGTGTGATTGTTTCTATGTAGTGGTGAGAAGTTGGTTGGTAACAACTGGCCGGAATTCATAGAAGTTAAAGGAAAAGTAAGATTAGAGGCTTTTGAAAAATATGTTCAAGACCTTCCTCGTTCACGCAATCGCGGATTAATGGTAAGATGTCGCTTTCATCTTTACTACATGTATTTAGGTACTTACTGTGAAAATTATGTGATAATTAATTTTATAGAAAGATATTTACCCTTGAGGCCAACAATTAGAAAAATATCATCTTGCTATTAAAATTGGTTTTAGAGGCTTTATTTTGCTAAATGGAAATTGACCTGTGCTTGCCTCTTCCCTTTGGTTTAACCATGGCATCATTTTAATTCCTTGATTACTTGTTTATAAAAAATTATTAGGAATTTAGCACATTCTATATATCTGCATTCATTCTTTCTACATAAAGTGCTTGTTAAATCAAGATGTCTACATAATATATAGAATTAAGTGATTCTAGTATAAGTTAATTTGTAATTGTATAATCATATCGACTTTGCTTAATGATGATATTTTTTATGCATGTTTCCATATACTTGATATGTAATGAAGGACAAGAAATGCATGAAACATGAATTATGTGAATACACCGTTAAAATGCTGGCATAGAAATTCTTTGGAAGGATATTTAAGTATTTTTAGACTATAATATAACGAGTAATTGACTAGATTGATTTGTAATTATTCCATGATTAACATGAAGTTTTGATAAGCAAATGTAACATCTACTCTGTGGACATTGTGATGGTTTTGAGAGGATACAATAAGAGAAAGTTGCTTTCATTATTGAGTCGCATTTCGAGAAAGGTGAACATTACTTTCTGGTCCTTAGATCTTAAATTTAGCAAGTTAGGGTTGATAGATCTAAGTTTGAGAAGAAAATTGTGCAAAAGACCTTCCCTGAGCTTTGCAAAGTTGAGGAGCCTTGATGCACAAATATTTTTAAATGATATTTATTACTAAAACAGTACTCAAATCTTAGCTTTTTACCGAGAGACACAGAGGTTGTTTCTGAGAAGACCCTTGACTCACGAAACATAACTAAAAAGCACAATAGAAGTGCGGCGGCCACATGTAAGCAATTTTGTTTCTTTTTAGAAGGTGGATGTGAAAGCATGCAAATATGAAATAACCTATCAAAGCATAGAAAATTCCCATCTCCAGAACACAAAGCCACCCAACATATATGCAGATCTTTGAGCTTTCTACTATCCTCCATCCAACGTCTATCCTACTTCCAATCGACTACCCTAATCTGCTACCTCCACAAACTCATAGATCTTCCAATCGACTACCTTAATCTGCTACCCATTCAAAGAATTTCTATGCCAGCATTTTAACGGAGTTCACGATATAACTGCTGTCACAAGGAACTAACGTCCAGATCAGTTCACACGGTACACTATCCTAGGCCTTCTCCAGATCCGTGAACACATTGTGTAGGTTCTTCTCATCCTCTCATCCTCTCTGTACTTTTCCATAAGTCAATCGAGAAAGATTGTTCACCATAAGATGGATTGCTAGGTTGTTGACCTCCCTGGCATGAAGTGGAACCATTTCTTCGAAAACCGTAATTTCACGGTGCCCTTCAATAATCCGATTAACGATAATCTAACTTCTGGAGGACTGAGATTATTAGTCAAATTTTTTATTGTCATGGAATAAATACAAGTATATAGTCTTTTTGGTTTATATATGGAGGCTAACAGTGAACAGAACAGAAGGTTAACTGGAACAAGGTTGGTGTAGGCTTGTCTTTTGGCCGAGCTGCATTGAGTTTAACTACCAGGTTTCGTAAGATTTGAGGTTAACCACAAACACTCCTATTAGGGAAACTTGGGACACAAGACCTTGTTTGTTTGTGTGCTAGATTTCGGATACTAAATGAGTCAACACGGTTGCATTGCCATACTTTCATAATTGATTCCCCAAAATGGAAGAAATAAAGATTTTGGCAAAAAATATTCTCAAACTCCAAAATGGAAAAAGTAGAAGAGAGAGTGAAATTCTTCAAATTTGGAGAACTCTCGGAAAATGATTACCATGAGTTGAAAGCAACGGTTTTGGGTTGTATTCCAATTTCCACCAATAAGAAACCTTGAAATTAGTTGTTAATGGGAGTAAAGTTATATTTTATTAAATGCATGGAATATTTTAATTATATATTTTACACGAAGTACCTTTCCCTAAAATACACATGTAATTCTTTTAAAACTTAGTTACCATAAACTAACAAACTTCAAATGCTCTTCAGAATACCATATCTTACCAACAAGGCTGCAAATAAATAAAGGGAAAGATCATGAGGTCCAAAGTCCAAACAAACCCCTCCATATAGTATCATCCTTCTGCCTCTTCCCTTTTATATTTCTTTCCATTCATGGATGATAAGTCGATACGTGTTACACTATTTAGAGCATACCCTAAACGTACAATGACGCCAAAGTGCTGTTCTGTATTTTCATCGACAGTCCTCCTTTGGTACCCTGCCTTCATATGGAGTTTGACCCCAAGATCTGATGTTGACATTTAACCATTTAACCATTTAACCATCAGCTGCTATATGTCTATTTAGAAGAAAAAAACATACATATGTACGAAGCCGATTCATACATAGGTTTGAATTTAACACTATGCGCCAATTTCAAATGGAAACGTTCGTTTTGATCTAATGGCTCCAAATACTTCTAACAAAAAACCATGCAATTGCATCAACTAGCCATTGAATGATGGGTGGCTCACATATACCAACCTTTTGCATGTACATTTCCAACGACCGATAGTTTATTCTGAAGTATGCCATTTCATTTCCGTTTGAGCGTATAGATTACATTTATATGAAATTATCAACATTCAAAGTATTACATTGACATATTTGTATCAATCAAAAAAACAAGTGTGATCTGATTACATATAAAAGAAATAATATCATCAGCAATTCAGCATTGACCGCCTTAACGGATTGGAAGACCCTTGGATCGTTGAATTTTGCTTTATCAATAAAATAATTCGAAAGGGTGATCAATTTGGTTAGACTGCTGAAGTATAAAACGTTCCATCTGATCCTGAATAGCTTCAAATTTGCTTCATACTTCACGGACTCTGAATCAAGCCATTCTCAGCTCAGGCTCTTATTTCTGGAATTCGTTTTCATTCTACAAAGAGTTATAGTTTAAATGGAAGAAAAATGTATAAGAAAAAGTTTAGAGCTCACATTTAAAAGAATTAGCTTGGTCTGACAAAGAATGGTATGAGACTCTTCCTTGCATTCTACAATCCCCTTTTAAGCTTATGAAGAAGCTACCATTGAATGCATTATGGATGTTAAACTGGTAATCAGATGTGACAATTTATGTTAGTTGTCTGAAAAAGGGAAAAGCAACATTGCAAAAAGTTTGTTCTTAAACTGCATGTCCTCTATATGAATTTAGCTGTTTCAAAATGGGCACTGCCTTTCAAACCATGCACATAATACTACTTCTATGATCTAGCTAGTGATATAGGGCACCCTTGCCCCTTATATTTTTTTTTTGAAGGGTGTCCTATGCTATTCAAAGAGGTACATTTTATGTATGCCTATGTAGTCTTTGGGCTTGTTTGTTAGCAGCTTAATGGGAGTCGCAAATTATTTGGTCATCTACACATGACTGTTTAGTAGTGGCTTGATATAGAAAGTGGTTTATTCTGTAAGCTTCTTTGGGGAGTTTTATGCAGAAAGCCGAGTTTTTTCGTTTTTGTTTTCCTTTTCATATCCGCCCCTCCTAATTATAAAAACAAGCTTCCTTCCATCTATAAGGAATCCTCCTAAAGAAAATATTCTTCATATTAATACACACAGACAACTTTATCCATACAGGAAAACCAACCAAACATACCATACGTGGAGATGACTTAATAGAGACAATTGGTGTTCCTTTTCTTTTTTCTTGTTTTCCGCATCATGCCATCCGGATAGCGTTACTTTTGGTGGCTTAAACTCAGATTTGTGGATCATATCGTGCCAAATTTTTATGATGCCAACCTGAAATCAAGACATGCCATTTACTGAATCAAAGATAAACCAAGAAAACTGAAGTCCATAAAGGCAGCAACTACACTTATAAACAAATAAAAAATGTAGTTTTCATGATTGACCCAGATAAAGATCTTACATAAGTGAATAAGAGAGCAGAATAATAACTCATAATATAAGACATAAAAGATTCTTATGAAGTAGGACATAAGTCACTCACATAGGAAATCTGCAAATTGCTAATGCTTGTTACTATCATTTCAACCTTTTAAATTTCCAGTTTATAACTCAAAAATGTATTGAGGATCTAAACCACTTACTCTTCAAAGGCCAACTCAAGAAAGAGGCAGCCAGGCAGGTTAGAAAGCATACAATTTGAGACCCTTTTAGTAGATATAATCATAACCATGGCTTTATAGGTAACCCCATTGTCTTAACAGACAACTAAAAGGAAGAACTCTTACCACATTTCAACGAACAAAGAGGTCCTGGGAATCGATTACAACCTTTTTAGTATGGACCGCCCTGCAAACTGCTTACGATCCATGATTGAAAGTAATGCTAAAACATTGATGGATATGTTTCGATGAGAAATTTCTTGTCAATGTGTTTTGAGTTCTTCACCCAAATAGATCTTTAAATGACTTCTTTCTGCACAATTACTTATATATGGTTAATAACTTCCATGTATAATGTGATCTTCAGGTAATCTCAGTATGCTGGAAAGAGGGTTCTTCTGAATTAGGGCTGACTGGTATGAAAGAGGTACATTTTTCGTATGAGAATCTTCTTGCAAAATGGTTAACGTGGTTGAATGGCGTACACTTATGGCTGGATTCGTCTTTTTTTTTTTATTAAAAAATTTCAGGTAGCTAAAGGATACAAGAAAAGTTCTAGGGTTGGATTTGCACAACTTTTGTCCGGTATAGATCTTTACTTGTGCCCGCGTAGTGATCCCATAATCACCATCTTGGCGAAATACGGGTTCTTCAAGGGAATGGCAGTCCTTGATGACAAACCCGATTCAATGATCGGTTGTGTTGTGTGGCGTAAAAACCGACCTCTAAATCCTGTTGTGAATACATCCGACGGTAAAACTAGCCCAAATTCGACCCAAGTCCCGGAAAGGAAACCCTCCCCCGAAAACCCACCTCCGGAACCCAACCAACGTGATGAACCCGTATCTTTGCCGTCAACAACAAACACCGAAATCAGCAAGAACTTGGCATCTGTTGAAGTTGATCATAACGGTGGTAATTCGTCCTCTAGTTCCAGTCCATTGCAGAATCCAGTCGTTTCGGATTCTTGTCATTTGGTGAAGAAAAGGGCTTTCGAGGATGACGATCTTCCCGAGTTTGACTTTGGAACCGGAAAGTCAACTGTAGTAAATTCTGCTGTTTCTACGAACAACGGGTTGGCGGCGGTTAACGATCAAAAGTTGGATGGTTCAAGATTGACCCAACTTCCTAATGTTGTGAAAATTGTTGAAAGGAAGACCAACAATGGCTGTTTAGATCCGCCATCGAAAAAGAGCAAACTTTTTGATGATGACGATGATGATATGCCTGAATGGTGCCCACCTGAGCTTCTTCACAACCAACTGCCACCAACATCAAACTTCCAGACTTTACCGCCATGCCCACCACGGCCGCCGCCCATCCTTCCACTGCCACGGGCCGATATCCGTCCGCCGTTCTCTTACCAACCATTCCGACCTGCAATTAGTTCTCCGCCAACCAGTTTCATGGGACCTCCGCTGCCACCACCACCACCACCACCACCACGACCGCCACAATCACAACCGCTACCTTCTAGTTCTTCAGGCAGGTTTAATCCTAATCCGGCTTTGTGGCATCGGCCGGGTTCATCGAATGTCAATTCGTCATTCCCGTCTTCCAACAGAAGACGTTCTCGACCATGAAAAGTTGGATCGGTAATGCTGAGATTGAGCTATGTCGAAGCATTCGGGCTTATTAGCAGAAAGTAGCAAAGATTGTACATAAGTTGGATGGTCTTTTTAGTCATATTTGAAGATAATTTTGCATCAGATTAATGTTGTAGTTGATGTTCATGAACCCCACTTTTATCTATTTTCGATGGTTTTCAAATTTTGTGAAATTTCTGTTTCTTGCTGATCTTAAACCAAACTAAATCAAGTATATTTTTCAAGGGTTTACAAACCGAAAAGTAGGGTTTGAAGGGTAAGATATATACACCTCCCCCATCCAAAAAGGGTAAAAAAAGATAAAAATTACTTGTCATAGAATAAGGTCTTTCATTATTGTAATTTATCAATTACATAGCTTTTGTGTAATATTTTTATGTATTTAGATATTTGTCAAAACAGTTTTTGTTCGATAATTTTGCTTTTTGACATCTTCAAAGAACTTAAATCAAACCTTTAGAAATTCCATGATGGTGGTGATACCCTTTTGGGTAAAACTTGTGATCTACTTAACAAAGAACACAATTTTACTTACACATGACCTAACTGTGAATACATTAACCTACCGAGTGATTGAATAGATAGATATAAAACGACTCCAAGTGACGGAACGACATTTACAACGTGCATTTACACACCCTACCTAGCGACTAATGTGCACTATTAGAAGAACCCGAAAAGGGAAAGAGGCGATTAGCTAAGAGTCAAGAAATCGAGACACTTTTACTTGGTCGATGTCCTAAAGATCAACATCTTCGACATTAAGCCAATCGCTAGAGCCTTCGCTTTCTGAACGTCTTTCGCGACTTCTTGCTTTTTGTCCGGTTTCACTAAGACGAACCCAGTCACCACTTTCACTTGCCGAAGAAAAGTTGCTACTTTGTATTTTTCTAATACCCGGTAATCTACCAGAATGATTGTTATCTTCATCTTCTAGATCACTAAAAGGGACATCATCTTCATGGTGTTCTTCGGATAACTTGCAGTTCTCATTATTTTCGGGTTTCATCCTATTCGCAGAAGTCTCACCTGAGTTCTTGATTCGTTCAGTGCTATTTTCAGATGGGTTTCTATTTTCAGGATTTTCCGTCTCTGAAAACTCCATGGGTGTATTTTTCTTGTTTCTCAGTTTCTGCAGAAGCACCTCGCACACTTGAACAATCTATAAAAGAACAAACAATGCATTCATTAATAAGTAACTTCTTTCCAAAAGCTTCTGCTGACTCATTCAGCAAGCATTGCATGTTATAAAACTAATGATGATGATGAGGGTTTCTTTAAGAGCTTCATTATCAGTTTCTTTTACAACATCATCATCCATCTCTTTATGAAGAATTTTCATGATTATGCATATAAAAACTTACATAAGAAGCTCAAGTTTTATCTTCATTAGTTCCAACTTACTTAAGATTCATAACCCATGCCTTTTACAACCTCATCAAAGGCGTCTTTTTACAAAACTCACCTTCATCTGAACTTCATGCATTACACTTTACAACAACTTCCATGATACCAATTGCAGGTCATTTGATTACATGCCGGCTAGTAATACGCATTACGTTCACACTTGTCATCATCATCTTCTTTTATCTCTCATTTTTCCATCTCCAAAGCTCTTCCTTTCTCTCTATATTACTACTCTTTAAAAATGACATCTCTTCCTTTCTACTTTGTGCATTGTTTAGTTTGTAGACTCTTAAGATGCCAAAGTATAGTCTGAAAACACATGTGCTTCTACGAAAGTTAAAGTTTTCAAAAACTTAACTCCTAATTGGATGCAAATACACATGCAACGATGGTTAGAATCTCTACAAGTGGTTTTACCCGATTTCTATTTTCATTAACGAACAAAAAATTCAAATATAAACAATTTCAAGATCGGCATAGAATATATAGGCTTACCTCTGGTGTCGATAGAAGCCTATAGTGATCCTCATTCAACCTTGGAAGCAACAAAATGAAATAAATCACCCAAAATTCTTGTTCACTCATGTAACTCTGAATTTTATGCCTCAAAGTAGCAAGACTTGGTACCAACTCTTCTATTGCTGAAGCATGATCTTTCTGACCCTCCGATATATTAAAATCTGTATCAAGATATACCAAAAGTTTCAAACACTATAATTTTTATAATATGTTCAAGGTTCTAAATGCCTAAGCAGTTAACACGGTCGATTGTGGAAATTGCGGTCGGAACCTTGATTTGCAATAGCGGTGAGATAGTGGTAAAAGAATAACCTCATAACTTAGTATATCGTATGCCTAATACATATCAAGTCAAACAACCAATTCATTAATTCAAAAGAGGTTTCGGACCACACAACATAGTAATAGAGTCTATTCAAAAAACACTAGCTAAAAGCCTAAAATCAGTAATTTTGAAGTAGAATAGGTGAATATAAGAGAAGCTAAAATCAGTAATCGATCGGTTGAAGCAGCAATCGAACAATTGATCAGTAGCAATCATTAGCTAACAATTGTTGAGTACCAGCCTATCAGTAGCAAGTCTGGAGTCAATTTTGGTGTGAAGTAGCAATCAATTTTAGGTCTTGTTCAATTTTGGAGTCAGATTTAGGCAATTAGGCTGATATTCAAATCATAGGCCCACATAGAAAAGCCTCTAGACTACATTAAAGAAGTCCATTAAAAGCTCAAAATGTTGCAATCTTACACCAAATTTTGGGTGCAGTATCAAGTCAGTTGTGCCACTGCGATTTTGAATCTCAATTTGGCTTCACAACGCAATTCGCAAGTTTTCTGCAATTGACTACCTAGCTAAATGCCATTATACCTGCCTGGCAGCAAGGTTAAGCCTCAAGCCTTAGGAGTGAAAAACCGGCCACTGCATTTTTTGGCATGACTTATAATGGAAAATCTCTATACCATATATAATATTATACATCACATAACATATATACGGACGCGGTTCAAATGAAAATTGTCAACATTAGGACAGCCGTGTGCCGTGTGTTACATTTAGTCTGAATAATACAACACTATTCATTATGAATAAAACGGTTGTAAACTTAATTTACTTGTGCATACCAAGGGGTAATCTAATCATATGTTTTTAGCTAATAATATTAACCGATTTAACTCAAGTTATATATATATATATATATATATATAGAGAGAGAGAGAGAGAGAGAGGAAAGTTCGAATGTGAATCACTTTTTGGTTGTGAACGTGAGGAGAGCCGAGAGTGCGACACGTGGCGGCTTTGAGTGTGGTCCCCCCACCCAATTCAATGCCCTCCCATGAATTGCGTCTAGTCATCCGCCGTGGATCTGACGTGGCGCCTAGTCATCCGCCACGTGTCGCTCTCTTGGCTGTCCTCGCGTTCATAACCAAAAAGTGGTTCACATTTGAACTTTCCTATATATATATATAAACAGATAAGAAATTCATACAAAAACTGTGCAATTAGGTCATTGATTTGGCGCCAAAAAAAGAAAGAACAATGTTTAGGTTTTAATTGTTTCTATTCTAAGAATTGAAAAGAAAAAAAAGGAAAGAAATGCACGCACCTGTGTGTTTTAGGGATAAAGGAAAATCAATCCAACATTCAGGACGAAGAGAGATCTGTTGAACGAAATCAATAACTTCATCAGTAATCCCTACTACATCTTCCAGATCATCATCATCATGATGATGAAATTGGAGGAGATTGGAAGCGAATTTGGTGATTTGAGTGACCACCGCCTTATTGGAAGAGAGAAGAGACTTGAAGCTACCGCCGATTTCAGCCAGATCGTTCTTTATGCCTCCGTAGGATGAAGATGAAGTGGAAACATCATCATCATCAGGCGGAGGTGGTGGCGGTGTTGAAGAAGATGAAGATGAAGATGAAGATGAAGATGAAGATGAAGATGAAGAATGAGATGAAGATGGCGGTGGAGCGAGAAAGGAGGCAACGTGGGCGATGGTTTGAGTGAATAGGGAAAAGTGTGGTCTGGCGGTGGTGGGGGAGTCAGGAGGTGAGAGAGGAGATGGCATGGCTAATGGCTAATGGCTAATGGCTTTTGATTTGTGTTAGGGGGACTGAATGGATTGATTCAGTTGGCCATTTTAATGGAGGAAATGGGAGCTTGGTGACAAATAAAGAGGCAGATGATGATGGATGCTAGCTACTTACTTTAGTTGCGTGCCGTCTGCTTTTATTTATGTATAATCTATTTCTATTCTACACACATTGGGAATGTTTAATAATTTATTTAAATATGTTTATTTATTTAGTGTAATAAAAAATTAATTTTCTAAGGTTGAAAGTTTTTTTTTTTTTGGAATGGTAAAAGAGAGAACCCGAGAGGAAATGAGCTTTAGCAAGGCCGCACCCCTGTGCACGAACGGGACCAAAAAGAACAAACAAAACAGCTAGCGAGAATCTAGACAGAAATGACAATCAATAAGTAAAAAGGGTGAGCATACAACACACAAAAACCCAGTTAAAATTTAAAGAAAGCTGACAAAATCTATGTTTTGTCCGGAAAAAAGGGAAGTTTTGGAGACAGCAAAACATGGATGTTAAACAGCAATGGTAGGCTCCACGAAAAACATTGCCATTACGCATATTCTAGACAACCCAGAAATAGGAAAACACAACGGCCATAAGGAGTTTTTCCTTGACTCCTTTGAACCCTGCAAAAATTCGCCAAACGAAACAAACTCTCAAGAGAAGGAATCTGAGCAGTGTCCAACCCCCACCACTCGCGGATCATGAGTAAAATTTGATCGAAAACCTTGCAAGATCTGAGGGTGTGTTCCTCGTATCCGACAGCATCTCCGCAAAAGGAACATAAGTCGTTGACACATTGAACACCCCGCTTACCAAGGTTGATTATCGTTGCGAGTTTTCGACGAGCAATCCGCCAAGCTAACACGTTAATTTTGCCTAGAACAAGCTTGTTCCAAACAAAAGAAGCATGAGTCCTTTTAAGAAGAGAATAGTCATCGAAAGCTCTTCTCAAAGAGGCAACTGAGTAAGAACCAGATTTTTCCAGAGCCTAGACCCAGCACATTCAACTGTTTACGTCGTCCCCCTCCAACAATTGCCCATTAAGATACAAGTTGTGTTTATCAAAATCCTTGTTGATCTTTATAGTGTTTCTCCAAAGACCCAAAAATTTGCTATAGGAGATAGAAATCCCTCAACCTCCATCAGTCTCATGCAAGGCTTGAATTACCTACTTCCAAAGAAGGTTCTCCTTCGTCTTGAACCTCCACCACCATTTACAGAGAAGGGCGAGGTCATGAGCTCTCAAACTCCCAATCTCCAACCCGCCATTATTGATATCAAACAAAACCGAGTCCTACGCAATCCAGAAAATTTTGTTAACCCCTGATGAAGATCCCCAAAAAAATCTCGCCTGATTTTAAGGTTCAAAGTAGTGTAAGGTATTGGCATGACGGCTAGGTGAGAATGTAGCGTTTTACAAGTGTCATGGTGAAAATGTAGCGTTTTACAAGGCATGTATTATAAGGGGACAAATTTGTATGTCAAATATAGACTTACAAAATGATGATGTTAAAAATATACATTCTTGTTAGAACTATAAATCATATAGATTAATATTATAAAAATAACTTTTGAATGAATATTAAAATAGAGCTTAGAAAAATAATTTTACAATTCCGTGTTAGGTGTGAGATCATAATGTTTATAATTCATGAAATTATTAGCGGTATGATTAGATAAATTTATAAATGTAAAAAATATAAAGAGTATCTTATTTATCGGGTAAATGAATGGAAATAAAAACAATTGAATAAATCAAGGAAAAAAAATAATCGCTATGCCAAACCAAAGCTAGGAACAAATATCATTTGACATTTTGCCTGATTAATTAACAAATAACAATCATAAGTGTAAATCAGAGTTACGTTCATACAAAAATAAGAACAAATAACAACTTCGGCCACGACATGCTATCTGCCTGTTCACTCGCATTAACCGAATTCATTAATCACATGCGATTTGACCATTTTCTTGTTTATCTATTTTGACTCTATTCACGTTTGATCCTTTCTCTATTTTACTTGTATATAATGTGAGCATTATTATTAAATATTTGAAACATATCATATTTCATTATTTCTTAACCATATTTAGGGGTAAGAATGAAGGTGGTATAAGAGGGAATGGTGTTTGCCCTACCAAAACATAAGTAACAAAAATCATGAAAACATGGCAATAGTAGTAAATTACTATGCTAAACTCTAACAAGGCATTCCGTTCACATAATGCAATATGATGGAAATAGAATCCCATTTGAATTCGAGGGAATTGGGATGGAATTTGAAATTTGACCACACATTTTTTGGTTGGTAGAAATTCAATTCTTTCACGTAAGACAAGGTAGAAATTCATTTCTTTCATTTAACAAGGGATGATTAATTCCTTAAATTGTGAAATTTAAAAGAATTCATCAAGTTCATTAGACTAACCAAACATCTCTAAAGAATTTGGTCAAAGAAAAATTTCATTCCAATTCCGTTAAATTCCTTTAAATTCCGCAAACCAAACAATCCCTAAAACCTTCCACAATGCTTTTACCTGGCTACCTCATTCTTGATCATCATCATGGATATCTATCAAAGGTTCTATCAATATAGAATTAGGGAGAAAGCTGAATACAACCAACAATAACCACTCAATCATTATATCTATATGTATGATATACAAAAAATGTGCACAACAAAATCTTACACAAATCCTCTATTTTCATCAACAAAATCAACCCCCACCCACTTCAGATCAAAGAATTTGAATTTGCTCCTAAAAATTAATCCCATTCTACCTTCCTCTGATTGTATACTAGATACATCCTTTTCTTTCTGTAAAATGCCCACTATCTCGCTACTCCTTGAATTAAGTTTCGGCATACTTTTACAAGGGATTCTTAAATGAGCCCGTTATATTGATTGTAGGGTTGAACCGGCACACCTGAGTTGTAGGGGTGCGAACCATCACCATATGGGTTGCCAAACGGGTTTGATGAAACTTGTTGTTGTTGTGGGTTCATAGTCATCATTTGTTGTTGCTGGTGCAACATGAAAGCTTGCTGCTGCTGCTGCTGCTGAGCCATGGCTGCCATCTGTACGTTGTGTGGTGCAGCCATCATGTTTGAAGCGTAGAACGGGTCTGGTTGGGGCATCATAGGACCTTGTTCCCATGGGTTGTAACTTGCTGTCTGGTTGGTTCTCCTGACTGCGTCGTCATAGAGGCTGTCGAGCGTAAGTTTGTCCAGCCCTCCGGCCTAATTCACCCAAAACCGTATCAGAAGATGGAAAAACAACTTATTTGCTTCAGATATATAGAGAAAATATCATGTTTAATGATTTATGTCTGTCTGAGAATATGAGAAAGTTATCTGAATTAGAACAGACCGACCATAGTTGGTAAAATCGGATCAAAAATTTCAAGAAACAAATTTGTAAATCCTTGTTTTACTCCATCGGCAAAATGGTAAAAGCTGGTCCTTCTTTGAGAAGCCTCAAAATGGTTATATATATATATATATAGGGGTGGGTTCAAATGTGAACCACTTTTTGGTTGTGAACGTGAGGACAACCGAGAACGCGACACGTGGCTGATGACTAGGCGCCACGTCAGATCCACGGCGGATGACTAGGCGCGATTCATGGGAGGGCATTGAATTAAAGAGGGGGACCACACTCAAAGTCGCCACGTGTCGCGTTCTCGGCCGTCCTCACGTTCACAACCAAAAAGTGGTTCACATTTGAACTTTCCTCTATATAGGGGTGGGTTCAATTGCAAACCACTTTTTCATTGTGAACGTGAGGACAAACGAGAGCGCACCACGTGTCACTTTGAATTTCGGCGACTTAGTGTTATTCATACTGAATAACGCTATATTCAGACTGAAAAAAGCGTTATTCAGTATGAATAACACTAAGTCGCCGAAATTCAGAGTGACACGCGCGACTTGTAACCAAAAAGCCCGCGACCTTAGTGTTATTCATACTAAATAACACTGAATAGCATTGTTATTCAGTATGAGTAACACTAAGGTTGCGGGAAAGGTCGCGCGTGTGCTCTGGATTTTTTGCCACGTGTCGCGCTCTCGTTTGTTCTCACGTTCACAATGAAAAAGTGGTTTGCAATTGAACTTTCACCTATATATATATATATATATATATCATCTCCTATGGCCACAATTAAGACACCAAAATACACACTTCTCTCCCAACTCAACATATATATTAGATTAGCAATGTTCATCTGTTATTCTTCATCGATTTCTCCTTTTCTCAAGTGTTGTAAACATGCAAGTATAGTGAAATTCTCGGTGGTCTACCTACCTGTAGTTGTTTTTCTTTCCGTTTTTGGTTTTCCACGTAAATCTTGTTTTGTTTCTCTTCCTCTTTTATTTCCGTCAAGAGACAATTATTATTGTGTGGTTTATTATCGTTTCTATTGAGAGTTCGAGTTTATCGTTTTTCCGCATACGAACTAGTTTGAGTTTATTTTGGGTCTTGGGTTAATTTTGACTAAGTTTCTACTCGGTTTCGATCTAAACATTCGCTGGGTTCTGATACGAGTGTGGTGTGGTCGTTATTTGCAACAAAATTGGATCTGTCGGTTTCGGTCCTTGGTGGACTAACCGAAATTCAATAAAGCCAAAACAAACCAATCCAATTTCAAATGGTTGAAGTATACTGCAAAAACAAGATGGAGGTATAACCATACCAGTTTGCTTGAAGATGTAGCACTCTCGTTAGAGCTTGGAGCAGTTACGAGGGCCAATTCCCATCCTGCACTCCCATCCATCAATGTTGCAGCAGTCGAAGATGGTTGATCAGCTGCAAATTACAGCGCCATCAAGAATATAATTTAAAAAAATAAAAATAAAAGACCACTTAAATGGGATTATTTCTATATGCACAAGAAAGCCTCAACCAAGTCATATATGATACCCTTAGGCTAGGATTTGCTGTCTACAAAATAGAAATTGCAAAAAGCATCAAGTTTGTTTCATTAAAGTAAGACTACAAGGTCAGCCAGTGATCTGGTGTGGAAAAAGACTAGGATGATGACTCATAGAAGTTAATAGATTGGAAAATATTAAACGGTTACTTACATATTGGAACGATAGCCAAAGCCGTAGCATTCTTCTGGTCTAATTCAGAGACTTCTTGAACAGGATCATCCAGACCCTAGAAAGAAGAGATCAAAAGTCATTTACCATGGTCCATGAATATTAACCAAGAAATTAAATAACTATCCATGAGGAATAGTTAAAATTAAGTAAATAAAATAATAACAATTAATCAAGTTACCAGCAAATCTGGCGTTCGCTCAGCAACATGAACTTCCGCTTTAACTGGCTCTGGCTCTGCTTCTGGTTCTGGCTCAGGCTGTACTGGAGGTGATGGCGGGCGTTTCTCTGGATGCTCTGCCTCTTTATTGTTTTCTATGGCTAAAATTCCTTTTGGTTTCCCGTCAGTTGACTGCTTCGGTTGAAATATGCAATTTCACAGAAATTTAATGTCACTACGTTCACATAAAGTAAGTAAATATACAGGTTCTTTTTAATCATTTCTACGGGGTGACGAAATTTATTTTGTTGGTTGAGGTTAGAACAAGTTTGGTAGAAGCATCTTACCAGATCTTTACGAACATTTGAAGCAAGAGGAGCTTCTTTCACATATTCTTCCATGGCTTGTATGAATGAGGACGGTGGCTTCATATTTATGATTATGAATAGAAAAAAAAAGGAGTCAGTGTCAAAAAAGCAAACAGCGGTAAAACTTAGGGTGTGTTTGGTTGTTTGTTGAAAATTTTCCTGTTTTCCAAGGAAAATGAATATTTAGAAAACGCGTTTGGTTCATTTAGCTTTCAAACGTTTTCCAAGAATATGAAATTTTCTGTTTTCTAACTTCTATGTAAATTAGAAAACTCATTTTAGTAGTTTTCCAAAATTTTCTAAACGTGTTTTCTAATTTTCTAAAATGGAAAATGAAAACTCCTCCATTTCAACCAAACACGTTTTCTAAATTTTCATAGTAAACTGAAAATGAAAACTCGACTCCATTTTCTGAAAACGTTTTCTAGGAAAATGAAAACAGTTTTCGACAAACAAAAGCACCCTTAGCTTTTCGACCAGAAGGAAGTCATACCTGCTCGATCTTAATGAACCCATCCCCACGTCCCATGTCAAGACTTTTACATACTTCATAGAACTCAGACAATCTCTCCGCCTGGAAACATTGACACATATACTCTGATTTAGGACAAATGTTAATAGGTCCAAACAAAGTTTCCTATAGCATTACCTGCTGTCCAGCCCTTCTATATATATCTAAAGCTTTAAGAGCATCAGGTCGTTGCATCTCAAAGAACTGTCACAATAAACTTTAGAATATTAGAGATTGTTCAGCAATATAAGGTCAAGTAAGTTTTTATTAGCCAAGTTTACACTTTACCTTGTCAACCAAATTTAGTGAACCTTCACTAATTGCCTTGTACACTTTGACACTTTCAGAAGCAACCTGATCAGATATAAGTGATAATAAGACCAATATCCAAATTGAAAGGTGTTGGTTATGACTAGTAGATTGCTGACAGATGTTACTAACCAAAGAAAGTGCTAGCCGGATCACAAAGTTATTAACTGCTGCTCCTTGAGGCTGCATGGAAAAACATGATGTTGTTAAAAGACTTGAGTGAAGTCCGAATCATGTTAATCAATATATTCAATGTAGAAAATGATGTTCATTATAGCCAACTTTTGCATAAACACGCTCTTGGCTCCTTAAACAAACTAAATGATAGAAAAACTAAAAATTACTATATGTGATACCTGACAGCCTAGAACACGATACAGAAGTTGTTGCAAAGCTGGCAACTGTGCAAGCAACTCGGGAGTATCTAGCTCTCTTGTTCTCTGCAAAATTGGTAAGCAAGGTTGTTAAAAAATCAAGAAAAAGTAGCATATGATGCTTTCTTGATTTATAATTGGAGCAGCAGAAGGTCCTAACTTGAATCATACCCATTTGAACTTGATTAGAGAGAATAACTAAAATGGATGGACAGATAAACATCTTAAACATGTGAGAAGTAAATAAGGTATGGTGAATGAGAAATGATGATAGATATTAGATTTACATTGGATCAAACAATCTTTAATGTGTAGCATTTCTTGAGGGAACTGCAAGTTTTGACATTCCGAGAGTCTTATAGAATGTAGTTTTTCATTCAATGACAACTTGAAATATTAAGGAAGTAACAGTTCAGAAATTATCTTACGGGACGTTCTGTCTCAACATCATACTTCAAGACACGGAAGCACTCCAGCCTCTCCTCCAAAAATAAAGCATAAGTCCGTACCCAGGCAGAATAATCCCATGCTGAGAAAAAGGTGACAATGTATCAGAATCAGTAAAAGATTGATCTTCATGTGAAGCAGTTCCGTGAGACCAAGACTTTACGCATGAAACTTCACACCAAAACATCGTGAAGCTATATAAAATTCGAATATTCATACTAAAAAACACTATCGAGGGACGAGGTAAAAAAAAATCCAAAACAAGGTAAAAGGACAAAACCTTCACAGCGAAAAATGTTGTGATTGTGAAGGTAAATAACAGATAATCTGAACCTTCAGAGTGAAAATGCTGTGAAGGTAATAAAATATTGAACCTTCACATCAAAAAACACCGTGAACGTAACATTTATAGTGTTTTTACTATTAATGTTCAACTTTTTTTTTACCTTCACAGTGTTTTGGTGTGAAGTTTCATGAAAACAATGTTGGTCTCACCGGTCTCACGTGAACCTGACCCTATATGGTTTAATTCAAGAAAAATAAATTTTAAGGTACCATTTGGGCTAGAATCATCTTTGAAGTGAGATAAGTTGAGCAAATGATTACTGCTCCTTCCATAGTTAATAAGCTCTTCTTGAAATGTCGGATCCACTTCCCTCAAGGCCCGATGAATAACAATTAATGTTTTCAAAGCTACCTAAATAAAAACATGTGGTCAACATCAGCATGAGAAAAGTAATCCTCAATTTTCACCACGTAAGCCTCAACGTGGATCATATCTGCCGAAGTCAAACTATCATAAGGCACTCAACAAGAGACATATTTTTCTTTAAATTCTGTAGTATCAAGTGATTTCAAATCTTAACGGAAAATCGGATGGTCAATAAGTTCTTTAAATGGATAAGGATTTGCCCTGATTCTTAACTGGTCAAAGTTGTAAGATATATGTCATCAATGAATATAATTACATTCTTTAATTGTGAGTTTAATGGATTACAGTTTTCGACCAAGGGAGTACAAGTTACATCAAATATCTAACAGATATGGAAGTTAACAATAGCCTAGTAGAAACTAGCCATATCTCTACATAGTATTCCAGGAAAGTAACCATTTTCCTCCTCTTATAATTCATCATGCAATCCCAAGGATCAAATCATCTTTTAACAGGAAACTAACCAGATGGATAGTTCACATAGAAAAAAAGAAAAAACCAAAGGTGAGGAGTGTGCGTGAGTATTTTCCGTATTTATACCCTTAAAAACAGGGAAGCTTAGTGTTCCCATGGAGGGTTAGCTTAAAGATTATTCCACTTTTAAGCTGAAAGAGGTAAAGGTAATATCATTAAAAGCTCAGTTGCAGAAACTGAAAGGATTGAACTAGGGCGCCCAACTATCCGTGATGTTGAATCAAGTAACTTTGATGATGTAGGGGATGGAACTAGAGTTGACCCAGAGACTGCAAGGCTTGCCCATAGCATTCTTGGAGAAAGCCGCATTGGAGAGATTGAACAATCCAGGAGGATTAATAAGGCTGAGTGTAAAAATGTTGAAGAGACTGAACGTGACTAGAATGCCACAGAGGAAGATTTCTGCAGACTAGGTAGGTGCCTTGGGATGAAGGGAGATCCAGTGGGAATTTATGCAGACTTTAGCAGCCATGAATAACAAAAGAGAGCAAGAGTGGGGTAAAAATGTTAGAAGTGTGTTTGGGTCTATGGATTCAAGTCTAGAGTTCAGTGCTCTGATTTGGTTGGCAAAGGGTGTCAGTCCACTCATTGCTTTGGTTTCTGTCAGCTTCGGGTAGTTTCATTCTTGTAACAGTTCCACTTTTGAAGAAACTTGTTCTAGTTTCGGTTCATTGGTTATTCCGTAGTACTTTAGTATGCATCGATTTTTCAGTTAATCTAATTCTTTTGCCGTATAAGGAAAAATAAAGTGAACTATTTTGTTACACTAGGAAATTATTAAGCTGATGAAAATTTTCGGAAATTTCAGGATGAATGATAATCTCAAGACAAAGAGAGGTTACTTACAAATTAGCTCATCAAAGTCGCAAATTCCAAATTATCATTGCACTATATTTGCTAAAATGTATGAAAATATGGAAGTCTACGATGCACGGAAACTCCGTTTACCATGCCGTTCCCCTTTCCGAAACGTTTTGGAAACGGAAACGTGTTGGAAACGCCTAGAAACGTTTCTCATGATCCAGAAACGTTTCTTGTTAAGTTTCGGGGGAGTTTCCGGGGAGTTTCAGGGGAGTTTCGGGCTTTTTTCAAAAAATTGAAGAAGGCTAAGATGTTGGGTTTTTGGAGGTTGCCGATCTCTCACTAGATGAACCGGATTTTGAGAATGATTTGATTATTGATAGTTAATTACCTTTGAAAGATTTTGAATGTTTGAGATATATATCTATTTTGGTTGGATTTTCATTAATATATATATTTTTTTATATATTTTATATTTGCCGTTTCTTTGCCGTTTCCGTTTCTTGAATTTTTGAGATTTGCCGTTTCCCGTTTCCGTTACGTTTCCGTTTCCCGTATCCATTTCCGTTTCCGTGCAACCTAGATGGAAGTTAAGGCATTTAAGTGGCTTGGAATGAAGAAAAGGTCATCATTGATTGATATGAGGACTGAGGTTATAACATCTATTTGGAAAAGGACGTCAATGAGAAAAGAATAGAGAAGCTAAAGAAGTTGGTGACAGGAATAGGAAAGCAACCTCGAATGTGGCAGTAATCACACTCATTCCATGTGATAACCTCTGTTCATCCTAGAATTTTGTATCGTTCATGCTTTCATAATAAGCAAGCAGTAGGATTCAACTGGTCTCCACCAGTAGTGGGAACAGCTCGCAAAGGGCCTGGCTAGACGGTCTATCCGCCCTTAAGTAGCTGAGACCAAAAGGCTGACACCTAAAACTTTTGTGTTTTTTTGGCTTCTTCTAGTTATTGGAAATAGTAAGTGCATTTAAAGTACATATTTAAATCAAATATGGTAAAGACCATTAATTCTTGTCAAACTCACTTTGTAAATAATGTAAGCAATCGTGCGAAACTATATTTGGTGCAGGTGTGCATCAAGGCATTTTTCCGGACTTAAAGATACATTTGTTGCGACGTTGCTGTAAATAAGTTGATAAGTGGACTTATTTATCACGAAAGCATGATATTATCAATGAATTTACAATGCCAATTACGTACGATTAATAGACGTCAATTAGATCTCACCTACAGCTGCACAGTGACTTAACATGATCCTACAAATATGGCTTTGCACGTTTCCTTTCTTGATACTCTTAAGTTAGGAGTCTCATAACTATAACGTAATTAATCTGACTTAGAAATCTCAAAAAGAATCCTTTCTATCATAATTTATCACACAAAAAATTCAATGGCAGGCTTACGTACCGCCCAATTGTGTGTCTTTGACAATCTTCTTGCAAGAGCATGGATGCAATATGCAACATCGGCACGAGGTCTTGTAGCTGAGATGGCTGCAAATATAGCTGCAATAAAGAATGTGGCATTAGGGAAGCATCAGGTCTCCCTTCTAAAAATATATCACAAACAGATAATTCTTGTAGAAATAGATTACGGAATCGCCGATTTTATTTCACTAGAATACCCACCTCGCATATGTTTCTCTTTTGGTGGGCGCTCAACATGATTGGTCGCCTTAACAATATTAACATCCAATTCCTACAGATTCACAACAAACAAAGAACATCAACGACAAGCATATTAGAGTTACTATCATAGAAAAGATCCCAGAATATTCCCATACCTTGTAGTCACTATTGACTTTAGCCAAATTGACAGTTGTGCTGTCCTTAATGGCACCGAGAGCTTTTCGCAAGCTCTTTTGAGATCCCCCTGCCGACATCCTTCAACTTGAAAATCTTCACTGATCTGCAGGATCGATCGACCAACCAAGATGAATACTAACAAATATAATATGATTAATATCATTGTTCTTTAACACCTCAAGACAGTTCCATTAAAGAAGTAACAACCCTAGTGATAGTATCATCACCATTAATGAAACCTAATGCTAACTTAAGTAGTTAAGTTTATACATAATATACACTAGATTCAACAAAAGGAATCCTTAAATAATAGAAATTGAAATCATACATACATACATACATACATAGTTCCATCCTGTTGTGACCAAACAAAGATATTAATTGGCAAAAACCAAAATTCTACTTCTACATCACAATTGAACATTTAAAAGCATTCCATTTCAAGTTAAATCCATTTATACATACAGATTCATATAATCAAACCTAGATCATAATTCATACATAAACAGTAAATTTCAGGTATCAGCTTGAAGAAACTCAACTAAAAGTCCAAATTCCACAATTCAATTCAAAGTCAAACAGTAAACTACAAACACACCAATTCACCTGATGACTATTTACACCTTTTTCCAATTTCACAGAATTGCAAAAAAGATACAAAAATCAAAGATGAACTCCATTCTACAAAAATCAGATGTATTGAGCTCAAAACAGAGATAGTAATTGGATCAAAAAAGGAAGAAATCAACTTACCTGAATCGTTTCTAGAGAGAGAAAACGAAGAGAGAGAGAGAGAGAGAGGTGTCTGGCTGGTGTTGTGTGTGTGTGTGTGTGTTTTTCGCACCGGGTAAAAGTAAATATTGAAATGCGAAACCCGAAGTTGGCTGGCCGTCGGCGTCATATATACATATATAATTCTGTATCTATTTCTTGCGAAGAAGTTATACATTTAGTCCCTAAAGTATTTTTCAGTTTACGGTTTAAGTCCAAGAATTTCAATGGAAGTCTTGAATAGTCTTTTTATAAAATAAAATGAGAATGAGTAAATTATGTATTTGGTCCCTCTAGTTTACACTATATTGCATCGTTGGACCATATATTTGAAATAATAGTGAAAAAGGTCATTGTGGTTATATTGCAGTGGTCCATGTGGTTTACACTATATTGCAATGTTGGTCTCGATGGTTTACACTATATTGAATTGTTGGTCCCTATGTTTAACAGACTGATTTCACTCGAAGTTGGATTAGGGACCAATAGTCCAAAATAATGTAAACCACAAGGACTTTTTTCATAATTAATATAAAATAGGGACCAACTGTGCAATATAGTGTAAACCACAAGGACCAAATATGTAATTTACTCTAAGAAATTAAGTCACCTAGAAAAATTATTTCATGATCGTCGTGTTCTTTTTCACCGTCTTCTGCTGGATATGTATGATAAATCTAGAATCTTTGACGAACGAAGTATGTATCTAATTAATATAATAAAGATATACAATGTTATTAAAAAGATAAGTAAATTACATTATGTATTCTCTATGATGTTTCATCTTATTGTGATGATTCATATAATGTATTTGTAGCAGTTAAGTTTGTTTCCTACAATGTAAATTACACAAGCGTTTAAAAAATCATCAAAATTTCAATTGTGTAAATTAGACTTTACATGTTTTATTGAGGCTGAACATTTCTTCATTGTTGTGGTTTCAAGAGACAGAACCAATAATAGCTTCAAAAATTAATCAACCAAAGGAAATCTAGATGTTTCTTTATCTCTACTATCACTCTAGCAAGGTTGGATATACTTTTCAGATTACTAGATATTCCACTTTATTGCACATTGTCGATGTAGATGTGAAGTTCATGCCCAAAACTCATTCTTTTCAGATTACTAGATATTCCACTTTATTGCACATTGTCGATGTAGATGTGAAGTTCATGCCCAAAACTCATTGTTTCCATGCAACTAGGATTATCTGAATGCAATTTAGGCAAGCTCAATTAAGGCAATTGATAAAAGACAAAATATTATTTTATAACTAATCTATACTATATATTAAAAGAAAGTTTTCGCTGACATCATCAATACGAAATTGAATCATTTCATTGGTCAATTAAATAAAATACATCAATTGATGATGTCATCATGTATTGCTATTTTTTTTCCTTTTTTTTCAATATCCTATTAATAGGTATACCTAGCTAAATTTTCACATTAATTTATTAATTTTACTTTTACAATTTACATTTTGTATCTTTATAATTATTTGATTAAAAATTTATCTCTTAGTTTTTCATTTTTCACTTTACATCCTTATCATATTAACGTAAATAATATATATGAATTAAAATGTATTAAAATTTTTGTTTTTCTTTGCAATAAATTACACCATTATAATCATCTCAACAATACCTTCAAAATTAGTCTAATATTGAATATTTTTTTAATTATATCATCATAATCGTCTCGTAAATATCTTCGAAATGAACCCAATGTTGAATATTTTCTGATGCAACTATATTATTCATTTTGTTATATAAAGATAATATTTTTTTTTGAAATTTAAAAAATCAAGATTCAAATTTTCAAAATACACTCTTATCTATAATATATATCTATATCTATCTGAGTTAAGTTCTGGTGAGACCAAGCCTTTTTGGTGAGACCAACACATTTTACTTGAAACTTCACATCAAAACATTTGTGAAGGTAAAAAAAAAAATTGAACATTCATCGTTAAAACATACTAAACAACACTATCGGAATTTTTTTTTTCCAAAAAAAGGTTAAAAACGAAACCTTCACAACATTTTTTTTGTGAAGGTTCGCATTATATATATGTACCCTTCACAGAACTTGAGCTGTGAAGGATTCGTTTTTTAGCTTGTTTTGGATATTTTTTTGCATCGAAAGTGATTTTTAGGTCTGCGTATTCGAGTTTTATGTACATTCATGGTGTTTTTTTGTGAAGTTTCATACGTTAGGTATTGGTCTCACGCGGTCTCACAGTAACAGCTTGGTCTCACCTGATCCTAAGTCATATCTATATTATCTTTTAAAAAAATTATTTGGTTATTCTTCATCTATACTATTTATATTATTATAGTATTGCATAAAAAGACTATTATAGTTAATTTCAGGAATTCTTGAAAATGTAAAGATTGCATCTTTTTAATTTTCAAATATTTTTAGCAAATATTTAAAGAATTTTTGAAATATTTTTAGTAAATATGAATAATTTGTATTGGAGTTCACATGTGCATCTTTAAGTCTTTAACTAAAAGAAACACAATTTTTTCAATGTTTTGGACTTTCCTAATCTTTGATTCCTTCTTACTTTATCACAATATTCAGTGTTGTTACTTATATTAAATCGACGTCTTATAATCATTATAAATATAGATCAAGCTTGCATATTTCTAGTACCAAAACTACAACAAAATAAATATGATTAAGATTTCAGTAACTGAACATTAAGTCTTCTTAACCACACAGAATGAAGGATCATATGAACAACATCAAATTGTTTGGCTGGAAGATTAACCGTGAAGTGTTTTTGCACTTCCATTACCCTTTTCTGCATCTCCAAATACTTTGAAAACGATATCTCTTCCAAAATTTGTTTCAAATCAGGTATCTTATCAAGTGGTACTTGCACCGAGAATTGACTCCAATCTAGCACATCGCTATACGGTAGAACATAATGACTATTGATCGTTACTGGAATGCAACCGACATAGATTGCTTCTGTGACCCTAGCACTTGCAACTTCATAACCACTAGGGCACAAACAGTACTTACTTTGGCTTAGTAACTCGGTATAGTTTTGATTTTTTGGTAGGTAAGTGTAGACTTGAATATCATCATCTTGTTTATCTCCCCAATATTCAAACAACTTTTTCCGGACAACACCGTGGTTTCCGCCTGCAAAGAATGCTAATATCGAGCGATTGTTGGGTGATCGACCGCTACTTACGGTTGGGATGTTCTCAAACGGCGCGTTGATCTCGGTCATGGACACGTCGCGTTGTGGAATGAAACCTTCCGAGCTGTTGGCATTGCAAAGAACTCTTATGACGTTCTTGAAGAGTTTAGGACTTCGGGTAGAAACGAAGGGCCCCTGCCATACATACACATGTATTTGTGTGTGTGAACATATGGAATTCTATTAGATTAATATATAAAAAGTTGTTGACAAGTAAGAGAGGTTCCTACATATTAATAAGAAATGGTTTAAGTTTAGAGAATGTGGGACTTCAACCAGTGTAATAAAATCATTTTTTATTAGGATATCTAAATGTTTTAATAAATTGTTTTATATAACTTAAGTTTATAGTACCAACGAACTGTATGTCTTATACAAAGGTGTTACAATACGATGTTAATTAGGATGTATTTTAGCATCCTAATAGGTTTTTTTGATACTTTCTAAATAAAATGTTATATTAGTTTTTTATATGATATTTTTGAGAATTTTCATATGAATCAACTTTTTTAATAGGATATGTGTTTTTATATTATATATGTTTCAAATAATGTTAATTAACAAGATTGATATTATGTTTTACTTCAAATTGTCCAAAAAAAGTTCTTGGATGCCCAACTATAGCAACTAATATTATTGTAACATCTTTACACAAATCGTACAATTATTTGGTTATGTAAACTTTAAGCGTTCTATAAAGCAACTTATTGGACATTTAAACATACTTGTTGTTCTATAAAGTTGACTTTGTTGTACTATGAAAAGAATGAACATTTCAACACACATGTACATATATATTTATATAAGGAAAAATAGTCCAAGTTTAGCCGATAGGTAACTCTAAAAGTATATTTTAATATATGCTCAGATGGAGTAACATACGTACCCAATCGTGGCAGGAAACATAAAAGTGATCACCTCCATTGCTACGATTCCAATATGGGTACCTTTCCGCAATAACGCCAATGTAGTCTTCAATTATTGTCTGTGTTCGTTCTCGAAAACCAAAAGCTTCTGCAGGGGTGTAGAGATAGTGAACCATATTGGTTATACTAATCGGGATAAAGAAAGCATGTGCTTCATCGGGATGGTTTGCCACCATCGGGTTTCCTTTTCTCTCCATCTCTTCGATAAAATCGCCCTCAATGCTATATATGTTTTTCATTGGACCAAGATGCATTAAGGGCAAATCTCCTTCTTTATAAGTCCATATCTTGAAGGTGTTCACCATCTCAGTATGACTCCTAATCATCAATTCAAACTCTAAATGGTTAGAAATTAAGGTATTAGAAGGAGGTTAAGTTTAAATGTGAATAAAGTTCAAATAATAAAATATGAAAATATTTATATCACATGTCATTGTAGATTAAATTCATATGTGATTTTACCCCAAAATCATATATGATATAGGTAATTCTCATGTGTTCTTATTTTGGTCATGAGAGAATATGCATGAAAATAAACATTGGTTTCAAGATCAAATTAAAGGTGTAAAATATGACAACATAAATAATGTAAAGAAAATATTCTTAAAAATTTACAACAAAATCGAAATTATATAGTTTCAAAATGCCGTAATTAATGGGTTGTCTATATAACTTTGTAAGACCACACAATCACATATATTTGATAGGATATTTTTAAACATCCTAACAAGTTCTATTATTACATTTCAACAATAAATTGTCATTTAGACGTCCTCACTATCTGAAATTGTATCTTATAAATACAAATGTTCTATAAAAACATGAAATAAGGTGTAATATAAAGAGAACCATCCTAAGATTCAATGGGCATCTTTAAATACATATATACTAAGAATACACATTTATTACGTGTTATAAACTAAAGTTCTATAAAACGACATTTACACATATTGATGTTAAATAACTCTAATTTTGTTATAGTGGAAGAATCGTAAATAATTGATACACTTAACTGGAAAAACGCAAACGGGTTCTTGTACAAACTTCCATCGGGAGCGAAGATCTCATTTGATGCAACAATCTTTTCAACAATCGCTTTGCGAATGTTAGCTCGAGCTTTAGCTAACTGTCGTTCGATTCTTTCCAGTGTGATATCGTTTTTCTGATGAATAGAAATGCATATATATATATATATATATATATATATATCCGAGAAGAGGTAACAGAAAGTTAAAAAAGATTTATGAAGAATCAATCATAAATTAAGAAATGGAAATGAAGGAATAAATAAATAAATAATTAAATTACATTGAAAATGGGTACATCTTCTTCATCTTGCAAAGGTGTGGAGGTTGAAGATGGTGGAATAGATGGAAGATTATGGGTTTGATATGTTGGAGATAGATGAAGTAGAAGAAGAAGCAGTGAGAGTTGTAGGGTTAATGTGATGCTGAATTTGGTGGCAGCTCCCATTTTTGCTCTCTTTCTCTCAGGATCTTCTACATGCTCAGTATGTGTTTTAGATATAAACTACACATGCAGACATCTATTATGTATATATATATATACATATACATATACAAGGAGGCAATGGGAGATCTAGGATTTTTGTCCGGTGGGGAACCGGTAGAGTAAAAGTCCACAAAATCGTCCGATGTGTTTTAGGTTAATTTTACGTTTTCGAAAGATAATAAAAGTTTTTTGATTGATTTCGAATAATTTTTAAGTTTTTTTTGTTGATTTCGAAATTTCAAAAGACTTTTTTGAGTTTTTCTTTTGTTGTTCTCGAGCTTTCTTTAGTTAAGGGGTGGGGGGACCTAGACAAAGAGAAAAAAACAATTAATGGGCACAACCCCCACGCTAACGCTTTACATATTAGATCCGTCCATGAACAAAGGTTCAAACGAGAATATTAATAAAATAAAATGATAAGAAATTGTCAAAAACGCATGTGATTTTTTTCTTAATGTTCAACACAAGGATGTGAGGCAGTATCGTCCACAACCTAAGGTCACGGCCAAAGTTTGAATCACATGTGATTTGATGTAAAATCACTTTTGATTCAGTCGTCTTTTTATTATCATATTTAATTATTGTTCTCGTACAGATTTACACCCTCTCTCTTTATCTATCTCTCTCTCTCTCTCTCTCTCTCTCTCTCTCTTCACACACACACACACACACATATATATACATTGCTAGACTTGAACAAATTGTTTTCTATACATACCGGAAGACTTGAGATCTTCTGAGACTATTTTCATGAGACCATGTAAATAACATTAAACCCTATTTTAGAATCTCCTTTTCTCAAATGGCTCTTTTGTGTGTGGGGGGACTTCAGATCATGTGATACCATACTATTTCGTGAGTCCACATAAATAACAATAAACTTTTGTAGCAAAATACTGTAAACGTAAACATTCACAATGTTTTTTTGCGTGAAGATTGTTTTTCGTACCTTCAGAATGTTTAATGTGAAATTTTGGTGTTATTTTGTGGTTTTATGGGTCTCATGAAAACATGTTGGCCTCATATGAACCTAACTATATATATATATATATGGATTCAAACGAAGACACCTACGATTTACGTAAATGGAAGAACACTTGTAAATCCACCATTCTGTTTTAAGTCAACAAAATATTAGACTATTAATATTTACTATTTTTAAGGAATATTAAAGGCATGAAGGGGTAAAATGGAAGAAAAAATTGCAAACCTTGTACATATTGGAATGACATAGTCGATGATCGTGATGTGATCATCATTGGTTTCAATTCATCACATGATTATCATACAAAATTAAATCATCATCACAATTAAATTACATCATAGGAAGTTTTCGAGTTATGAAAGCATTAGCAAATCCAAATAATTATCACGTCATTATTAACAATGCAAAGATTGACATAAGAAGTAGCTTCAATGGTAGTAGCCATTTAAGGGATACAAACAAATCATTAAGATAACCATAAGTGTTGTTAATACACAATTACTTCAATACCCTTAATGATATATTTTCGTTTATTATTTTTTTATAGGTTAAATAATTTGGAGATCCAAAAGTATTCTCGCATTTTTGAATAACATGAATATTCTCGTTCGAACCCCCGCCTATATATGTATGTATGGTAAGGTTCAACGAGAAGACAACCAATTTGTAAGAAGATGAAAAGTTTAAAGATCATATGTGATTACACGTGATATGCACACTTAATCGTGTATAATTAATCACATGTTGCATTGGCAACCTTACCCGATGACCTTTCATTCCATTCACCAAGTCGTTTGTGTCACTTTTGGATGTCTTTAAGTCATATATGATTAAACGTTCCTATCATATGTCATCATTTATGATTTTGGAATTCTCGCATTCTCACAAACTGATCACATTCTCGTTTAATCCTAAATCTCTCTCTCTCTCTCTCTATATATATATATATATATATATATATATATAGGGTCAGGTTCATATGTGAACTCATCTTTCATTGTAAACGTGAAGACCACTAGTATCTAATTGATGAATATAATCATTAGAAATATATCTATAAACGGTTAAAATCTACCATTTTCCACATAAAATCAAATTCGCAATAAATAAGTTGCTTAAACTCCTCTCTACCTTAGCATTGCTAGATCCGAGTAACACAAAGACCAAAGAATATGGAGTACGTTTTGGGAAGTAGTGTTACTTTCCCAAAAACAACTTTTAACTTAAACTCCACTCTACTTCCACATTCAACGCCTAAATTAATAGACTTTTAGTTTTTTTTTTTTTATAAGAATGATATCCGAATTTTTAATTAAGATGACAAAGTTTCAACTGTTCAAGCGAGTTTATTATCACATATTTAAAGTGGGTAAATTGTACAAAATCAAACGTACAATGCCTTGTATTAACTCATTGATAACCGATAGGAGCGAAATAAATCTTTTTGCATCCAAAAAGATTTGTAAATTTCATTTTCATTCATAGATTTTCTAGATTTCTTATTCAATGTTGATCAAATTTTTAAAATTATACATCAACACATTAATTTTCACCCTTTAATTTTCTTTTGTATATTTCAGTTAAAAAATAAACATCCTTTGACTATGAATCCTACACGTATATACTCTATGTAGGGTTTGTTGTTTTCTAGATTCTTTTTAAGACTTTATGGTGAAATACAACATTCAAACTGAATAATACCGAATGCAATATTATTCAGTGTGAATGTTGTAATATTCACCATGGGTAAAGTATGAACATTCAGTCTGAATAATTCTGTATTATTCAGACTGAATGTGAGGGGTGTAAACGAGCCGAGTATCAGGTAGTTCGAGTCGAGTCGTTAGTATCCCGAGTCGAGTTTATTCGAGTCGAGCTTTGACCGAGTTTTGATCGAGTCGAGTTTTAACCAAGTTTTGACCGAGTCGATCTCGAGTAGCTCGCGAGTTGTCTTGGCTTAAGCCGAGTCGAGCCGAGTATCAGGTAGTTCGAGTCGAGTCGTTAGTATTTCGAGTTGGGTTTTATTCAAGTCGAGTTTTGACCGAGTCGATCTCGAGTAGCTCGCGAGTTGTCTCGGCTCATTTACACCCCCTAGTGACACGTGGTGCACTCTCGGCTATCTTCACATTCACAATTAGATATAATTTTTCGTTTAACGCACCGATATATATATAGCAACAGTTACACATAAAATATTCAAATTCAATAAGAAAGTTATTTTGTGTAAATTTCTAGTTAAAATATCTTTATCTAACTCATCAATTTCTGCTTGTTGAGTACCAAATTAGCAAAAGTTTTGACACTTCTTTTTAAAATGGAGAAAAATATTAATTGAAGTGATGAAACTAATTTGACTTTTTTGTTGACTTTTATTTAATCAATAAACTTGGGTTGGAGATCCAATGGGCCCAAATCAAGGCAAAGAAGGCGCAATACGTTTTGGGATTGGAAATCACAAATTAATTTTCATTTTCTATTTTCTTTGGCCTTCTATAAAAAATAAACTATTTTTTATTCTAAGATCAATACAATCTAAAAAACTGAAGTCCTTTTGCTTTTTCCTACAAGACATATAGATGTCTTAATTTAGTGAATCGACCTCTTTATTCATATAAGTATCAAGGTAAGGTTTACATACATATATTTTTTATTAGACTGTTAATTAGATGCATATCGATATGCATGTGTGCTTAAATTCATGTCCATGCAATATCAGCACATGATACATATATGATGTTATTTGTAGTTCTAAGAATGCTATATGTTCATTTGTTTCTAATCACACTAGGATAGTAGATCAGGAGTCGGTTATTGGAGTTTTGCACAAAATTGTGTTGTATGTATGTGACAGTGTGAGATTACCAATTGGCACACTAGGGTTGCAGTCAGACATGGGTGCATGTATAAGAGTTTAGCAAGGTTTTGGTATAAAGAATGCAATTTTGCATGTACGAAAAACCATAAACTTACTGAGCTATTTACTACTCGTGTGCGTCTAATAACTAGAGTATTGGAGATAGAGAGAAGGGAACAGGAAGGTACATTTTTGTCATTATCTTTGTTTATAGAACAATGTTTCTTTGGATTATCTATTTGAATATTGGTTTGGATTATATCTTAGTTCCATATGTGAAGAATGAAGGTTTTCGGATTACTTTTATGTATTGCAAGCAATATTAATTCCATTGCAAGATTTTACACTTTGGTAGCACAATGATGGTTGAGATTAAAAAGTGTGTATGTGAATGCATGCTTTTTGTGGAGAAAATGATGTATGCGGTCATGGTAGAAATAAGGATGTTATGAATATATTTATGTTATTTGCTATGTGTTGTTTGTTGTTACTCGCCATACAACCCTCGTTTATTGTTACCGCGTAATATTTATGATCTAGGGTAGATCCGGAAACTTTGGTGACTTGGGGTATAGGAAAATCCAAGACCGAATAAGTCACATGAACGAAAACCGTTTCAGTTTATCTGGTTTTGAGTTAAACGTTTCGGTTAACCAAATAGGGTAAGTTTCGGGTTTGATATTTTTTTTACCATATTGGTTAATCGAATAGCAAATTACTCAATTGGTTTGAACATTATATACAATTAACATTATATGAAGTGATTTATCCTTGAACTTAAAGAACAAGAAATGAAGATATATTTGACAAAACCATCAACCAATGATACAATTGTGGCATTATTGCAAGAACTAGTGGTAACAAAACAATCAATGTGCCAAGGAAACAACTTCAAGGGAGAGAATAAGGGGTTTAATCGAAAGAGACTAGGTCGTTGGGGGAACCACCATAAATGACCGAGGGAACTAAGTTCAAAGGAGTAAAAAATATATTTTTTAACTTAAATTATGTAAGTTTTTTTTTTTTTATCATTAAGTGGAGGCCTTTCCCCCACCATTTCACATCTACATCGTTCGCTACTTATGATAGAAATAAGGTAATCCTTACCCGTACCACCCATACCACCTTTACCAGCTGCCACCTCAACTTTCCACTATCTTACCAACACCTTACCAACACCATATCATACCATCCTTACCCATACCAATTCCATACCACTCTAACTAATTAATTAAAAAAAAGAAAAAGAAAAGAAGAGAGAGAAAGAAGAGAGATATAGAGAGAAAGGTGGGGTGGGTAGAGGAGAGAGAACGGCATGGGGGTGCCGGTCTCCTTCCTTGTTGGTCACATATCGGGCACCCACGGTGGTGTTCCCCACCGGTACCGCAAGCATGCCACAAGCATGTCGTCCCCGGTAAGGATGGCCTAAGAGTGTTACATGTTGTGTTATCAATTGAAAACATTATTACCAACTTCAAAGTGCAATTGCTTAAATGAGATTTTGTGAAAACTATTTTACGATGAAAAATAGTCACTTTCAATTTCTACAACAGAAACTTCTATAAAATTGATAAATAAAACTAATCTGAGTTAGAGTTTCAAACATGAAACAATCGTATTTTCACATGTTTGCTTGATATTTTTGTTTTGTGTGCCTTCTTGAATTTGAATTTGGTCATTAATTTGAAGTTGAGACAACTCTCAAAAAGACAACATATACTCCCGTAACTTATATATATACACATAAATCTTAAAGAAACATTATGATACGGTTTGTTTGTAACCATTAAAACAATAATTATAAAGATGTGATACACTTGTATCAAAAGACAACAATATTGTTGCATTGTGCCATTCATTTAGAATATAGTTACACCACGTCGGTAGGCATATTGTGATATCACTATTCAAAGCAATCATTTTCATCGTGTCTTAAAATATATCTTTCAAATGATTATGGATTTTGTCCTTAGACTCCTCACTAATTGCGGATTTAGTCCATGTGGTATGCATTTTTTTTAATTTGGTCCTTCGGCCTAGTAGTCATTCAATAAATATGTGCATACAATAAGGACCAAAATTAACAGAAAATGCATACCACAAAGACTAAATCTAACAAAAACCGCATACCATAATCACTAAATCTAACAAAAAACACATACCATCAAAACCAAATTCGAAGTTAATGAAGACTATGACTGAAATCCATAAAAATCATTAAACCATGAAATCCATAATTTATCTAATACTTTCAAGATATTATGCATATCAAATTAAAAAGTTTTTTGAAAAGCGAGACCATGGCACTAAAGTCATCCTAACTATTAATAAAAGAAAATAAATATACATTTTTTATCCTTGCACATACTGCTTTTACCCTTAAAATTCTTTTAAATTATTATTATTGGGTAACCAAATTTGTTGATTTTATTCCCTTCGTCTGATATTATGTTAATTAGATTGACATGGTTCTTATGAATTTGAATTTCAAAATTATCAATTTTAGTAACAAAAGATTCATATAATGTTTACTAGATATGTATTTGTATTTAAAGCGTGAAATACTGAATATATATATATATATATATATATATATGAGAAGTATCTATCGCAAACCAGGTAGATTGTACAAACTTTACAAACCTAAGCTTAACCATTGATTTTGTTTATATTTTGTTTATCTCTTAATTGTTACCTGGTTTTCAAATGTGGTTGAGAGAAAAACTAGGAACTGAATTAATCCACACCATTGATCATCTACATGTATGGTCGAGATTGGTTTGTATAGTTTGTACAAACTATCCGGTTTGTGACGGATACGACCCCTATATATATTAAGTTATACATAAACAATTGAATTTTATGTATAAAATTCAAGGTCAACTTATCAAAAAAACTGAAAAAGATTTGTTCGATACTGGGTCTTCAAACTCATAACATTTGAACTCATTTTGAAGGTTTTGATTTGATGATTATAATGATATATTTGTTAAAAAAATATTTCAAGAATTCTTGAAATATTTTCTAAAAATATTTGACAATTAAAAAGACATGTTAGACTCAATAAATATTCAATATTAGACTATTTTTGAAGGTATTATTGAGATGGTTATAATGGTGTAATTTATTGAAAAGGAGAACAAAATTTTTAATACATTTTAGTTCATATATATTATTTATGTTAATACGATAAAGATGTAAAATGAAAAATGAAAATTAAGAGATAAAAAGTAATTTAATCAAGTAATTCTAAGGAAAGAAAATGTAAATTATAAAATTGAAATTAATAAACTAATGAGAAATTTCTTAGGTTAATTTTGGTTTTTTCCATATTTGTTAGTTCCAAAATATGGTATTTATACTGTATTAATACGATATTAAGTACATGATGAAAATGACATATACATGATGACATCATCGAATCATCAATTTTTTAATTGGCCAATCAAATCATTTATTTTTTAATTGAAATATTTAAAATGTGTTGATTCTATTATGTTTTTAAGTTGTTATTTGTTTTTTTATCAGCAAACAACCAATTTTATTAGCAACCCAAGAAGTACAAATATGAGGAAATAACTACAACAAAAAGGGCAACCAAAACTACAGCCAACAATTTAGGAAACAAAGATCACAAGCAAGGAATGAGAATATCAGAAATAGGGAAGGGAACGGGGCGGGTTTGGGGCGGGTATCCCCTTACCCGGCCCCGGCCCTGGTTTCATACAAGGAGACCCGGTCTCGGCCTCGGCCTCGGCCCTGGCCCCCGACGGGTATGGGGGTTGACCACCCGGCCCCGGTCAATTTTAGTCAAACCCCGGTCAATACCCGGTTACGACCCGGTCAACACCCGGTTACCTGACCCGGTATGTTATATATATTTCTTTAAAAAAAAAACTATTAAACAACACAAAAAACTAATATATTGTTTCGAAACTTAAAAAATCAAACAACAAACATAGTTTAAATAATCAAACATTGTTCCAAATTCCAAATTTCAACTCCAAGATATTCAACAATCCAAATTTCATAACCAAGAATTGCAAAAAAAAAAAAAAAAAGAGCAAGAAGCATAATTAAATAAATATACCAATTTATTTTATACATTCATTTGAAAGGAAGACAAAATATGTACAATTTATTTATTAATTAATAATTAAAATATATATAATATAATATTATTACCGGGTACCCGCCAAATCGGGGACCATGCCACCCGCCCCCGCCCCCGGTTAGACCTAGCAAAAACTGACACGGCACGCTAACCCGACACGAACTCGACACGAAATAAACGGGTTTGGGTAACAGATTTCAACCCGTTTAAGTAAACGGGTTGACACGACACGACATGAAAGTTAAACGGGTAAGGTCAGGGTCAAGCATATCAACTCGAAAACGACCCGACTAACCCGTTTATACATATATGTGTGTGTTTTTGTGTATATATGAAGTTTTTTTTATACTTTTTTATTACTAATTTACGATTTATTTGGATATTTAATATAATAATGTTAATGGATTTGGTTTAAGCTTATAAGTTTGAATTATAAAATTTGGATTCCTAAATTTTTGTGAATTTGTATTTTTAACTTTTAATTTTATAAATATTAAACGGGTTAAGCAGGTCAACCCGTTTATTAAACGGGTCGGGTTAGGGTTGGGATTTCTGACCCGTTTATTAAACGGGTCGGGTTAGGATCAAGCATTTTCAACCTGTTTAGCTTTGAATCCGACACGAACTCGATACGACACGACACGTTTGCCAGGTCTACCCCCGGTATCCTCAAACCGCCCCCGCCCCCGCCCCCGGTTTTCTTGGATAATCACACTACTACAAATATGAATTTTATATGCGCCTTATTATACACGGTTTTTGCCCTTTTTATAAAAACCAGGTATAAAAGATGGATCCAGATTCTTTTTTACATGATTAATTAATGTTAAACCGTTGCTAAAAGTAATGCTTTATACGCGGTTCTAGAATACAAACCGTGCATAGAGGGTACTTGAAAAGTAAGGTTACCTTTTGTACACGATTTTATGATAAAACCCGTTTGTAAATGGTGTTACTTTAATACACGGTTTTTAGTGCATAGAGGGTACTTGAAAAGTAATGTTACCTTTTGTACACGATTTTATGATAAAACCCGTTTCAAATGGTGTTACTTTTATACACGGTTTTTAGCAGAAACCGTGTATTAAAGTAACACCATTTACAAACGGCTTTTTTAAACAACCGTATATAAAAGACTGATAGCAATACTAGAAAAACTATAACATATAATATTAAAAACAATAAGATCATATAAGAAGTGTTATTTTTAGTTAACAAAGTACTCTAATCAATTACTTTCACCAAAATTGATTTATACGATTAATATAATATCCTAAAAAAATAATATTAAAAACAATAAGATCATATAAGAAGTGTTATTTTTAGTTAACAAAGTACTCTAATCAATTACTTTCACCAAAATTGATTTATACGATTAATATAATATCCTAAAAAGAAAAATTCTTTGGAAAAAATTCTCTTCAAAGAAAACTAATTAAATCGGTTTTCGCATCAACAAAAGCTATACTACATTGATGATCATATATTAGTTAAGTAATATAGATGTTCTGATATATTTAATGACTATCTATAATTTTTGTTGTAAATTATCTATAAAATATGAAATTTAAATTCATTTCAGTTATAATCTATAGACACTAAGAAACAATGACCAATGGTTAAGTGATTAGTGATGATGGCTTTGCCGAAGCTCCCGCTCTAGTGAGCTTTCTTGCTTTTCAAAAAAAAAAAAAGGTGATTAGTGGTGAAGAGAGAAAAACAATGGTTACTTGGTTAGTGGTGGAGAGAGAATGTTTTAAACCAGTGATTTTAAAGTAAGAATGGAAGGAAGTGGGGTCCCTTAAAATTATTAATGGAAAGTAAGAATGGAAGGAAGTGGGGTCCCTTAAAATGTTTTGGAGAGGAAGTGGGGTCCCTTAAAATTATTAATGGGGTCCTTTGCCTGAAAATGTTTTGGGTAAATAAAAAATTAAGGTAAAAAACTTGTTTTGGGGATACTTAGTGGGGTCAAAGGACCCCATGGCTTATAGATTTATAGTGTGTCTTCGTCCCTAAACAATCTCAATCAAAATATTACTTTTTTACTCATCCAATTTAATCTCAAATTTTTCATACTTCAACCACAATCTCATACAATCCAATCCAACCTAAATTATTACTTTGTAAAAGTTATATATTTTATTTTTTATACAAAATATATCTATTTTTTTAATTGTAAGTATAAAAAATATATTAAATAACCAACTACATAATATAATACGTAATTATAATAATAAAAAACTTATTATACATATGAGAGTATAGAAATGATGAAAAATTAGGGTGATAGAGGTTGTATTTGGCAAAATAAGCTAGCTTATCAGTCAGTCCATCCAAACATGTATCATAAGCTAGCTTATCAGCTAGTTTGCCAAACATAACCAAAATATATCAAGATTGGTCTCTATTTGTAGAGAATTGAAAACCATTAATTTTGACATAATAATAATTATTATTATTTGTTAAAGTCATTTTTTTAGTTTATAAAATATAAGTTTACCCAGTTAAAAAGTGACATGTGTCACTTAAGTTGGTAAATTTAATTCCCAATCTGAGTTCGTCTGGCGAGAAGGATTGGTGAGGATCGTCAATATTAATTTAATTTTGAATTTTATTTAAACTAGTTTTTGTCTTTATCCACAATCTGGATCATCCCAGATCATGATTGTGCATAGTCTTAGGAGTATTAAACCACCAAGAGTCCACCACAACCTTTGCCTTCGTCTTTGCTCCCTATCATCTATCATAACCAAACAGCACAGCCTCACTACCATCTATGAGAATTGCACATCAGCCGAGAGTAGGTAACAGTCGTCCTGATCCCACAAAGTCTCATCTACTGTAGCAGAATCTACTGCTTCTTCCGATCAACCTCTTGTGCGCCAACCTACCGAGTTGTCGTATCTATGCTTGTGTTAGATTCCGAAGAGTGGATTTGTCATCCAACTCTTCCAATCAATCGCTACATCGCTGTCTCGAAGATTCACCCATCCAAACGTCTTTACTTGAAAATTAAATAAAATGCCACCTCCAACGACACATTACAACTTTCAAAACAAGACTATTCCTATTCACCCAAATTAAGTACATTACGCACCAAGACATCGCCATCCATCTCCTTCCACCTTTGGCGATCACTCCCTCTTGATTCCCTAAATTGATCACCTTACCTATCGAATTGCACGACTCAATGTTTAGATTCCACCACCTCCCGACCTTCTTCTAAAGGGGATTGACTTTCTCGCAACCAAACAAGGCATGGTCTATGGATTCCTCACTCTTTTCGCATCTAGGACAAAGTACGGAATGTAGATCAATACCCCTCTTTCCCAATTCCACTCTCATCGGAAGTCTACCTAATAAAGCTCTCCACATAAAAATGCATATTTTCTTTGGAATGGACTTTAACCACATGGTTATTTTATCGATAGCTACCCTACCATCTCCGGCTCCCTCGATCGCTACTCTTAGACTTTTTACCAAAAAAATCCCCATTCGGATCGATTTTCCAATACCCACAGTCTTCCACGTTAGCCTTCGGCGAAAAACCTCGCAATGCATTCGTAAGGCCCTCTAACTCTCCTAGTTCTCTCCCTCTTGGATCTCTTCTCCATGCCCAATTCCGCCTCCAAACCCCTTCTACAACCTCTCCTCTCTCCATGATTGACGCTCCTTTAGATGTTTCTAAAAGGAATAACCTCCTAAACTTATCTTTTTTACCTACTTCTAACCATCTTCCCAAAAAGACGTCCCCTCACCGTTACCAACCAACTTCCAAAAAAAGCTCGAAAATTGGATTCCCAATTTATCAATTTCAAAGCCCGTCCTCACTATACTTTCCCACACCGAGCTCCCACCCTCGACTTTTCTCAATACCTCTTTGAAGACCTTCGTCCTTACCAAAAATACTCTTAATTACCTTCACCCACGACTCCCTCTCTACCTTAAATCTCCACCACCACCACTTACCAATTAACGCCCAATTTAATTATTTGAGACCCCCAAGTTTAAACCCACCATATCGGAAGACTCTTAACACTTTAGACCATTTTACCCAATAACCCACTTTTCTTTAGTACTCATCTTCGCTCGAACTCCCTCTCCCCCTAAAAAAATAAATAAATTTACATCTCACTCTTTCTAAGGTATTTATAATACTCATCGAGGCATGAAAAAGGGAAAAGAAATATAAAGGCGTACTTCCATGAACCGATTTAGCCAAAGTCCACCACCCACCGAAAGAAATCATCTACGTTTTCCACGCCGCAAGCTTCTTTTTTGATTTTTCTATTACCGATGACCAATTCGCAATCTTTCGCATCGAAGCACCCACCGGAAGGCCAAGATAAAGAAAAGCAACCTTCCAAACTCACAACCCAACTTTCTAGCCCACTTTTGAACTTCATCTTCTTTTACTCCAATACCAAAAAGTTTACTTTTCTTCATATTTATTTTTAGCCCCGAAACCGCGTGAAAACATTCCAAAAGTCGTAGAAGATTCTTCAAATTTTTGGGTTCCCAAACTCCGAAGAGAACCACATCGTCCGCATATTGGAGATGTGACACCGACACTTCCTCTTTTCCTACCTTTACTCCTTCCAACAAACCCTTTTCTTCGGCTTCCTCTACCATAATGTGTAAGCATTCCGCGACAATTAAGAACAAAAAAGGAGCTAATAGGCCTCCTTGTCTCAAACCCTTTTCCATCCGGAATTCTTTGGTTGGGGCTCCATTTAATAATACCGACATCTTTGATGAAGAAAGACAAGCAGAGATATCTTCTCCATTTTCCTCCAAACCCCATCTTCTTCAACACCTCTAGGAGAAACGACCAATTTACGGAGTCATATGCTTTCTCGAAATCTACTTTCAAGATGGCTCATTTCCTCTTTGGTTTTTTCAATTCGTTGACCACCTCATTCGCTACAAGAATTCCGTCTAAAATCGACCTACCTTTAAGGAAGGCACTTTGAACATTACTTATCAAGCCTCCCATTAACTTTTTTATTCTTTCCGCCAACACTTTTGAAACAATCTTGTAAAGGATCCAAATCAAGCTAATCGGCCGGAAATGATGACTAACTATTTTATATTAATTAGTGTAGCATTTAACATCCATGAAAAAATATCTATTTTGTGTTGTTTCTATTGTATTTTTAAGCTGTAATTTCTCATTATCATCATAATTTTTATCAACATACGTAGATGACTGATTGTAGATTGTTTTCCTCAATTAGATATTTTTTTAAGGTTATCTAAAGCTTTGCTCCGACTAATCCTGGGTCGGTGAACCATGTCGGGATTAGTTGGAGCGAAATCTCTGATGCCCTTCATATATCCACTCGGACTCAGTCTGAATAATCATGTATTATTCAGATTGAATATATTAACAATGGAAAATGAGTTTTCATTTAAACTTCCCCCTCTCTCTATATATATATATATGTGTGTATAAGGTCTCGTCTTTTTTTTAACCACATAATTGGTATCAACCACATCATTAACCAATCTAAACCATACATCTTAATAACGAATAGTATAGATTTATTGCTTGATTATAGCAACTTTGATTACTACCTTATATACAAAAGTCGACCGTTTTGAATTAGGAAAAGAGTTGTCTCCACCGTTTTATAAGTATAAATTAACAAACTCTTGTCTTCACCATTTTAGGAATATAAATTAGGAAACAATTTTCTCCACCTTTTTTAGGAATATAAATTAGTAAAAACTTGTCTCCACCATTTTAAGAATATAAAATTCAAATATGCATAAAGTGGTCATTTGGATTGGAACATGAATAAAAAGGGTTAATTACATGTGTGTGTATCGAACTTGTCACGTTTTATCATTGTATGTACTCAACTTTTAAACTTACCATTGTATGTATCAAACTTGCTAGAGTTACCATTGTGTGTATCGCTTTACCTACTAAGAAGGTAACCAGTCACAATGCCACGTAGGCTGCCACATAGGATGCCAACTCATTATATGTTTGAGTAAATTACAAAATTCGTCCCTCTAGTTTACTTATAAGGTTTAAGGACCTGTTTTGTCAAGTTAGTATAATGCCACATCCACATCCACCACCACCACCACCACCACCACCACCACCACCACCACCACCACCACCACCACCACCACCACCACCACCACAACCACCACCACACACCCACCACCACCTCAACCACCACAACCACCATCTCCACAGCCGCCACCGCCACCACAACCACCATCTCCACCACCACAACCACCATCTCCACCACCAACCTACCATCATCACCAAACCCACCACCACCATCACCAAACCCACCATCAAAATACCACCACCACCATCACCATCTCCACCACCACAGCCACCATCTCTACCACCAAACTACCATCATCACCAAACCCACCACCACCATCACCAAACCCACCATCAAAATACCACCACCACCACCTACCATCAAACAACCATCACCACCAAATCACACCACCACCATCGCTGCCTCTAAACCTACCACCACCGCTACCTCAAGAAAAACCCCAATTTTCCCTAATCTGAAGCCATCGATGTGAAGAAGGAGACATGGCCGGCGACGTGGTGGTACGAGGTGGCCGAAGATGAAGAATGGTGTGGCCGGAGATGGAGATGGAGGTCGCCGGATCTGGAGAATGGTGTGGCCGGAGATGGAAATGGAGAATGGTGTGGCCGGAGATGGAGATGAAGGTCGCCGAATCTGGAGAATGGTATGGCCGAAGATGAAGATGAAGGTCGCCGGATCTGGAGACGTGGCCGACGATATGCCGGAGACGTGGCCGGCGACATGCCGGTGGCGTGCAGTTGCAGCAAGAAAGAGAGAGAGTTCAGATATATAAAAGTTCAGAAATTACAATTTAACCCTTCTACTTTCATTTTTCCTAAAGAAAACCTCATGGACCAAATTTGTAGTTTATTCTTTTTGAAAATAAAAAAATAAATTCCACCTCATATATGACTTGTACACGTCAGCATTTTTGTAGGTAACAAGTTATTCGATACACACAATGGCAACTCTAACAAGTTCGATACATACAATGGTAAGTTTAAAAGTTGAGTACATACAATGATAAAACGTGACAAGTTCGATACACACCCATGTAATTAACCCAAATAAAAACTGAATTTTCACTTATCCGTCGTAGATTTGGCATTGATTAGAGATGGATCATCGACAAATTTCTTGTTTTTGTTTTATATATGTGTGTTATATATATGGTTATGCAAAACCTGAATTTACCCGATAAACCCACTCGATCCGAGTTGAAATTTTTGAAAAACTGATACCCAATTATTAACAAAATTCGAAACCAAAAACCAAATTTTAAGTTGGATTGTAGGTTTCGGGGTTGTGTTTAAATACCATCCACCCGAATTGAACCGGCCTGAAAACCCGAATTTACCTCTTAAGCCCATCTAAATCAAATTGGTAAATACATTTAGAACATAAAAATGTTAACATACGTTGTGATTTTTAAATAAGATTTTTCATCTCATCTAATAGCATCATATAGCATGTGATGTGAATATGTAAATCGATGACTAATCACACTATATATACATATATAATTCACCGTTTGTTTAATTGATTTAAAAAAAGGATTTTTCGTATATGCCTCTCTAAAAGTTGAAAAATATCATATTTACTGGACCTAATTTATAAATATCGTATATGCTCCTTTTTTTTTGAACGACAAGTTAACACACACACGCTCCAGCGGTATCAGGCCTCCAATTGGGCAATCCCACTAATCCGCTGCGACCCGGTCCAACCTATGGCTGAACCCGACCGGCAGGGAAGTGGATCCCATAGACTGGATCCTCCCACACCGGCCCCGAACCCGGCCCAAAGGACCAGATCCAAAGTCTGGGTGGGATTCGAACCCTGGTAGTGTGACTTTCACCCCACACCCCCAGGGATGTTACCTATCCAACTGAGCTAACACCCAAAATATTATATTTATCCAAATAACAACTTTTATTAATTTTTAATTATTTTAAATAAATGACTTTTATACCGTCTTCTTTTAATCCAAATATATGTATGCCTCCTTTAAAAGTTTTAAAAATCTTTGATGAAAAACAAATGGGGCTTCTTTGTACAAGACGTATCCTTTAAAAACCACTTCTCTATCTTTTATATTCAATGCTTTAACAAACACACCAAAACACTACTTCTTCTTCTACTCAACCCATGAAGATATATACTTGTTTAAAATTTTATTAGTTTTTATTATTAAATTTGATTTAAAATAATTAAAAATTAATAAAGTTTGTTATCTAGATAAATATGATATTTTGATAGATTAAGAAGGGCATATATGATATTTATAAATTAAGTTGGGTAAATATGATATTTTCAACTTTAATAAGGGCATATGAAAATTTTATTTGAAAAGGTGTCCGGGATAAAGCCCGACTAATCCTTGGCAATTTTGGGGCTAAACATGGCCCCACTTAAATGTCCTCATGCATGCGTACGAGAATGCTCGAACTCAGTTAGGACGCTATGAACCCCCGAACGATAACCAATCTGTCACAACACTGTTGACGGCATATATGAAATTAACCCTGAAAATATTAAATATAGGCATATCACCCATGAGATATGACATGAAATATATATGTTTAAAATTTTTTACTTCCATGCAAACTGAATCCTGTCCGAACCCGCCTACCCGTTTCCACTCGAAACCGAACAATCCCACCCCAAGATTATGAAGGTCGATTCTCTCCACCCAACCCCGAAACGCAATCGGGTTTTACACCACTACAAATCCGTTTGTACCCCTCCGATGCTCCCCCTAGTTAGATATGTTTATGCCAATAATCAATATAAACCCAAAAAATTTGGAGGATCGTAAGGACTAATCTCAAGCATTAAATAGTTTTTAAGCAAACGCTATTAAACATGATGACATTTTTGTAATATTTATAAAAGCACACCTGATTTGAAACCAGAAGGGCATTTACGTCATTTTCACCAATCTCACATTCATCTTTTCATTCAAATCACATTGTTATATATCCCAAAAATCACACATTATTGTGAAAATCAGAGTGGATAGAAGGAAATTGAAAGGGGAAATGAAACCCTAATTTGAGATTTGGTGAAATGAATCCAATCAAATACTGGTCAGATGTTTGTTTTGAATTTGAGCTCAGGCATGATGATTATTAACTTTAATTATGATAGTTGTTGATCACTATAAATGCACCTTTTTGGAACTGCAAAGAAAGAAGGCCTATGATTTGCTCCATGAATTAGGACATGTTTGTAGTAGCTTAAGGAGCTTAATGGGCTAGTCTCGCGAATTATTTGAAAAACTATACATGATTGTTTGTTTGGTAGTGACTTAACGGTACAGAAAGTGGCTTATTGATATAGAAAGTAGGTTATTAAGTAAGCTTCTAGGGAAGTGCTTTATAAGCCATTTTTTTCCAAATATTTCCTTCCCAATTAAATAATACACTCCTTTCATCTATGAAAAATTTTCCAACTAAAAATCTTTCCCTATTTATATAAAACAGAATAATCCACTAAGACAGTGTTACACATCCCGTTTGTTAGTAGCTTAATGAGCTTAACGTGACTGACAACTTATTCAGTCAGCCAGACATAGATTTGGTAGTTGCTTAATGATAAAAATCCCCAAAAAGTATGACTTTAGTTTCTAAAGTCCATGTCTCTAAATTTTTTTTGGGAATAGACAATTCAAGAAATCAGAATGATTTGTTATTATGATTAATTAATAGGAACTGTTTCAAAATTCGAATTCTTCTTGATTGCTATAAAAGGTAAATAATCTTCCTTTTCTTTATGTTGATATTTTAGAATGAGTTAACCATTATTAAGCTTTAAATTACACCCTTTTTGTTAGCGAAAATTACCTTTTCTACATTTCTTTTTTTGCTTTTTCTTTTATGAGCTTAATGAGCTTAATGTTTATGCTTCGTATAATCTTATCTTTATGTTGAAGTTCTGAAAGGTTATGATGCACACCAACTGTTTGTTTAAATCCAAGACTGAGTTTTCAAATGAAAACCCACTGAATTTAAATGGAGAAATTAGAGGATTTGAAGAGAATTTGGATTTGGGATTGAAATCATCAACAATTTCTTCTTTTGCATATCAAAGAACAGTTGTTGATGATGATGATGATGATCAATAACCCATGGTGAATTCGACACTCGGTTGCAATTCTTTTGCATATTATATAACTAACTCTGAAACTTCGGCTTTTTCCGAGCAAGTAACAGATGATTTCTTTTGCATATTCTCTGTGTATTGGTCGACCAACAGAAGATTATAATACCGCCCGTGAGATTTAGACTAATAAAGCAGAACAACAAGTTTGAAATGGAAGATACACCCAAGAATCATGAACATGAGGATTTGGTTAAGTTTTTGTATTTTTCAAATCCATGTATGTTATCTATAGATTTGTTTTACAAACTAATCATAGATAGATGTATATATTCATCCCAAAATCTGGTTAAATGTGAGCCACTGATTGGAACAATGTTGCGAAATCTAATGTAATTATCAAGATTTTCTGGAAATTTTCAAGGGATTTGTACGAGATTTTGAGTTGAATCATGAGTAAATTATCAAGATCTTCATGAATTTCAAAGAAATTGTATGACTTTGTGAGTTGAATCATGATTAAATCATCAACATTTTCTTGAATTTTGTAAGGGAGTTGTATGAGTTTTTGAGTTGAATCATGATTTAATCATCAAGATTAATTTCTTGAATTTTGCAAGGGATTTTGTATGAGTTTTTGAATTGAATCATGATTAAGATGATTTTCTTTCATTTTGTAAGGGATTTGTATGCCTTTTTTTAGTTGAATCACATGAATAAATCATCAGGATTTTTTTCTAATTTTGTAAGGGATTTGTACGAGTTTTTGAGTTGAAAGTCGTTATTAAATTGAAGATTTATCGATGAAATTACTTTGGAGCAGAGCTTAAATTAAAATGATGAAAGCAAGATGTTCGAAGCTTTTGCTGGGAGAAGATATGTCCGGCAGTAGTCAATGAGTTTCTACTGCTGTTACTGTGTCAGAGAATGTCATCACAAACCTTCATGGTATGGATTTTTTATGTCGGTTTTCCCTTTGATTTATTTTTTTATTCAATTAATTAGAGGGGGGGTTTGGAATTGGTATGGTTAAGGATGGATTGGTATGGTGTTGGTAAGGTGTTGGTAAAGCTGATGTGGCAGCAGGTATGGCCTGTATGGCCTGCACCATTGTGGATGGCCGTCTTAGGGTGTTTTTGATCATTATGTACTTATCTCTGCGCTCATTACGTACTTATCTCTACGCTGATAGTTGGGAGTTAAAAGAGATTTTGTTGTGGCAGCTTAATTAAATATCAGATGCATTAGACGTTACATGTTACAAATTTTGCATACATTACTTGGCTGGCATACTCAAAAAACCCATTACTTGGCTGGCATACTCAAAAAACCCAGTAGCAACTCCTACAATTATTGCAGGCATATATGCTTTAATTCATTTGCATCCATATCTTTTTAAGTTTTAGTTTGGGTTGCTTCAACTTCATGTTTATTTTGCAGATTTGCAGATTTGAAAGGTCACTAGCTAAGAACAAATGAGAATTCCTTCCTCTTGGGGCCACTTCTTGTAAATGCAGGGTCATCATTTTTTAAAAATAAACTGTATTAACATTGTATATTTTTTTCCTTGGTTAAGACATTATTCTTAAAAATTGTATCCTATTGTAACATTGTAGTTTAATTTTAATCCACTAGTCGAAGAAATTTTATTGGAACATCATTCTTTGAAAATACTCCTCAACGTATTGGTTTTATCTCAAGAATAAACCGATTTCTCTTCGTTACTGGGAATGACGACTCATTTAACGGGCTTTCTACATTTCTTAGACCTTTTGATCTCTTGATTTTGATTACAATATTTTTCTTATTAATGTTAAATTTTGTTGTTTCTGTAAAATTGGCATAAAGTTTGCACATCATGTGATGTTATAGTATGAAAAAATTATTAAACAACTAACAATAGGTTAAAGATAGGTTAAACAAGTTTCCCCTTTGATGCGGAAAGGATCGCCAACGTTTTGTCCCTTCCAAAGTGACCGGCAAGACCTCCGGCATGACTCTCCAAGATAATGGCTTCCCGTAAAGAGCTTACAGGAATACATAATCGTGCACTTTCGAACAAATACCCGTCGTGTTTTGAGAATTGTTGGAATGCCCCTGAAGCACACTTGCCCCATATATCACGAAAATCTGGGTCATCCTGATAAAGATCTCGAAAGGTATCGAAGCCGCGAACCCGGATCTGCATAGTAGAAAGTAAAGAGTGGCGCCTACTAAGGGCGTCGGCTACTTGATTTTGGGACCCCGCCTTATGCTTGATGACAAAAGAAAAGGCCTGGAGGAACTCGACCCATTTAGCGTGTCTTGGGTTCAACTTATGTTGGCCGTTGATATATTTTAACGCCTCATGATCCGAAAATAAAATAAACTCGTTAGGAAGCAAATAATGGCGCCAAGTGTCTAACGCACGAATTATAGCATAAAACTCCTTATCGTAGGTGGAGTACTTGCGACGGGCCTCATTTAGTTTTTCACTAAAAAATGTTATTGGCCTCCGATTTTGACTTAAAACACCACCAATGCCTACACCAGATGCGTCGCATTCTACCTGAAAAACATCAGTAAAATTGGGCAAGGCTAAAACAGGAGCTTGGGTTACCTTTTCTTTTAACATATCAAATGATTTGGCAGCTTCATTCGTCCAACTAAAATGTCCACCCTTTAAGCAATCTGTGATGGGAGCAATAAGGGTGCTAAAATTCCGGATAAAACGCCGATAAAAGGACGCTAACCCATGGAAACTACGGATTTCATGGATCGTTGTTGGTGTAGGCCAATTAATGATAGCCTCGGTCTTTGCTTTATCCATCATTATTCCGGCGCCTGAGATAACATACCCAAGGAAAGTAACTTCTTTGACAAGGAAGCTGCACTTTTTCCGGTTAGCATATAATTTTTGTTCTCGCAAAACAGAGAATACTTGAACCTGGTTCATAAGTCGCATGAAGGTACTAGGCGCATTTGATAAGCCGAAAGGCATGACCATCCATTCGTACAATCCATCACGTGTCTTGAACGCCGTTTTCCATTCGTCCCCGGGCCTCATACGAATCTGATGATATCCGCTTCTTAGATCAATTTTTGAGAAAAAAGTGGCGCCATGTAATTGATCAAGTAGATCATCGAAACTGACAAGACTCGAAGAACAAAGATATATCCAAAAGTGGATTCTTGACTAAAAAGTCGAATCCATTAATCAAAACTAAAACTGATTTACAACTAATGATAATAATCCTATTTATAAACTAGCCTAACTAAAAGATAACTATGAAACTGAAAACCTAAATCAAATATAAAACTAATAGATAATTAATAAAATAAGCTAACAATAATCCTTAAATATGAAAAAGTAGAATTAATATTTATCCAGGTTTGTTGCATTATCATTATCTGGATTTCCTGCATCATTCTCCCCCGCTTGAAAAAAACTCGTCCTCGAGTTTGCTTTATCTTCAACAATATTTTTAGAAGACGTCGTTTCCACTTGGAAAAATGAATATTTTTGTCCCAAACGACCTTCTTGAATTTTCCTCGGATCATGCGGATTCGACTGGCCTTAACATTGATTTCATGTCGTGAGGCATTGTCGTATAAATCAGCGAATGCTTTATCATGCCCTTTGCCGGGTTTCGTGGAAATTGCGGCCAAAGCCAAAAACCGATCTATCATCTTTGTAGCGGTTGTGTAGTCATGCAACAAGGGCTCGATCACTTCTTGATCATTGAGAGATCCAAGATAACCAATGTTTGTGTTCTTGAGAGCTTGTCTCACCATATTGACATGGTTAAACACATACTTCTCTGAACTCCGATTTTCTATGACCACTTCTTGTCTCAATTCACTAGCAGGTTTCTTTTGGCTATAAGAGTCAACAATAAAGTGACAAAATTTACCTTGAAGGGAGGCCATAGAGTCGCTATCTTGCGTTAAAGGCAAACAAATTCGTTGCCAAATCAATACGAGACTTACATCGTCTTCCGTATATTCGGCTTCATCATATTGTGGTAGTCCTATGTCATTGACGCAATCGCCTACGACATCAATCTTCACACCAAAATTCCTCAACAGATCATCGCGGTATCCTCCTTCGCAGCGATCTCGTTTCGGCTCGGCCAAAGGATTGACCCCATCGTCACTGTCGTCCCAGACGCTTGGATCCGACTTGGTCTTTTTGTCCGGCGGGTCGTGGTGCAATAACTCGAGCTCTTAGATCCGTCGTTGCAAGCGTTCAATCTTCGCGCCACGAATCATATGATTATCAGCCATTCACTCGTTTGGCTCTGATACCAAATGATGCGGAATCGATCGGATTGGAATGGCTAAATACAACTGACAAGACTCGAAGAACAAAGATATATCCAAAAGTGGATTCTTGACTAAAAAGTCGAATCAATTAATCAAAACTAAAACTGATTTACAACTAATGATAATAATCCTATTTATAAACTAGCCTAACTAAAAGATAACTATGAAACTGAAAACCTAAATCAAATATAAAACTAATAGATAATTAATAAAATAAGCTAACAATAATCCTTAAATATGAAAAGTAGAATTAATATTTATCCAGGTTTGTTGCATTATCATTATCTGGATTTCCTGCATCATCCTTCGTCCGCAAAAACTCTACACTTCAATCCAATTTTTTTTCTAATCTTGACAAGATTTCTAGTTTGTAGGTCAATGTTTTCTGAGGGGATTCACTTCTTTTTGGAAGCTATGAAAGCTTATAAGAGATGGATCCGGAATTCTGGAGGAACAAAAAAAGATGTTTCTACGTTGCTTTCATTCTAATTTTAGTTAGAGACAATAATTTAAATAACCATTTCAAAAATAGCAATTCATCTCCTAGCCACTCTCCCACGCCGATTTGCAAAATAGCCACAACCGTCGCCCTTACATCCGTCGCCAAGGGCGACCGTAGCTTTTCCGGCCATATTTGCATAACCGTGGCCCCACCATCCGTCTCCCCGGGCGACACTTTAGTTTTTACACAAACAACCCCACCGTCGCCCCTTAAATCTAAGATTTTGGTATTCAACCGTCGCCCCATTTGTGTGTTCATATTTGTGGGCCCACATTTGTGTGTTCATATGTAGTTGAAAAGAGAAATGAAGAACCTGGGGATTGGTGATGGAGGATAAAAGTGGAAATTTTGCATGTGCATGGAGGATAAAAGTAAGAATGATTCAAAAATAGCAAAGGGGTAAAACCGTCGCCCGGGGAGATGGATGGTGGGGCGACGGATGTGCAAAGATGGCCGGAAAAGCTACGGTCGCCCTTGGCGACGGATGTAAGGGCGACGGTTGTGGCTATTTTACAAATCGGTGTGGGAGAGTGGCTAGGAGATGAATTGCTATTTTTGAAATGGCTATTTAAATTATTGTCTTGACAACAAACTTTCATTTACACCTTTGTATTTTCGGCTTTCTAAAATTCCCAAAGGTTATAAACTATTACGAAATCCTATGAAACGTTTCCATATTTCCATACACTTCATATTTCTATATTTTCTATGAATCCATATCGTCCCTTGATTATTTTGATCTACGGCTATGATTAGATTTTTATTTATTTTTGAATAGTATATTACAATATAACTAACGTGAAGCTGATGCAACCCTATGAAATCATATAAAATTCAAAACGTTTTCATATTTAATATGAAATATATGGAAAATCAATGATTATGGAAATATGAAACATATAGAAAACCAATGATTAAGAAAATGTTAGATAGAATTTTATAGGATTTCATAGGGTTGCATCGGTTTCACGTTAGCTACGGGTTGTAAATACACTAATACGTTACAGTCATGATCAGTTGAATATGATCAAGATGTTTGTAACTGAACATCAAGTCTTCTTAACCACACAGAATGAAGAATCATGTGAAAAACATCAAATTCTTTGGCTGGAATGTTAACCATGAAGTGTTTTTGAACTTCCATTACCCTTTTCTGCATCTCCAAATACCTCGAAAACGATATCTCCTCCAAAATCCTTTTCAAATCTGGAATCTTATCCAACGATACTTGTATCGAGAACTCACTCCATTCCAACACATCGCTATATGGTAGAACATAATGATTCTTGATCGTTACCGGAATGCAACCGACATGGATGGCTTCTGTAACTCTAGCACTTGCAACTTCAAAACCACTAGGGCACAAACAATACTTACTTTGGCTTAATAACTCGGTGTAGTTTTGACCTTCTGGAAGGTAAGTGTGAACTTGAATATCATCATCTTCTTTGTTTCCCCAATGTTGGAAGAGGGTTTTTCGGACATCACCATTTTTTCTGCCTGCAAAGAATGCCAAGATTGAACGATTGTAGGGCGATTGGCCACGACTTACGATTGGGATATTGTCGAGTGGACCGTTGATCTCGGACATGGACACATCACGTTGCGGAATGAAACCTTCCGAGATGTTGGCATTGCAAAGAACTCTTATGACGTTTTCGAAGAGTTTAGGGTTTCCCCTCGACGCAAAAGGAGCCTGTCATATATGCATATATGTGCGTATAAAAGCTGGTATCGGTGAATACGTAAAGAGCCAAATATGCTTATATATCTTAATACATTACAACAACATTAATTAATTGGTTTTATAGAACGCCTTATAATGTCTAGGTGTATTTATAAGCTTAAGTTTACAAGACTAAACTAAAAAAGTCATGTCTAAATGTATTACAATAGATTTATTAGACCTTATATAATTTAGGCGTTTCAACAAGTTTTTAAAAATTTTAAAAATAAAATATTATATTAGCTAGTTATTTTATATGACATGAAAAAGTGACTTATAAACGCAATTGTTCTATAAACATATAGGTTTATAGGACATTACATTTTTATTACAAAACATCCTACAAAAGCTTGTTAAAATTCCTAAAAGTTTTTTTAAAAAGGTTATAGTAACACCTAAAAGTATTTTATGAACCTATTGTAATACTTTATAGTACGTAGAGGTCAACCCTTTATAGTGTAAATTGTATGTTCTCTAAAATATTGTAAAGTGTCTTATAAATTAAACTATCCATTTTATAGTGATAGATTGTTTTATATAACTTAAGTTTATATAGACAAAAAGTTGTGTTTCCTTCGCCAATTATATCGATTAACATACCCAATCATGGCAAGAAACAAAGAAATGATCCGCTCCATTGCTACGATTCCAATAAGGGTATCTTTCCGCAATGACACCAATGTAATCTTCAACGATTGCTTGTATTCGTTGGTTGTAACCATAGGGTTCTGCAGGCGTGTAAAGATAACGAACGATATTGGTTATACTAATCGGGATAAAGAAAGCGTGTGCTTCATCGGGATGGTTTGCCACCATCGGGTTTCCTTTTCTCTCCATCTCTTCGATGAAATCACCCTCAATGCTATATACACCTCTCATCGGACCGGTATGCATTAAGGGGATATCTCCTTCTTTATAAGTCCATATCTTGAATGTGTTCATCATCTCAGCATGACTCCTAAATCAGAATCTAAATGTTAGAAATTAATTAATTAATTGCTAGCAAATAAACATTACTTGAAGATCCAAATGTGTACAAAAATATTAAATTTGCATGAATTCAAAAACTTAACTGAAAGAAGGAGAAGGGGTTCATGTATATGGATCCATTGGGGACGAAAATCTCATTTGATGCAACTCTCTTTTCAACAATGGCTTTGCGAATGTTGATTCGTGCGTTAACTAATTGTTGTTCGATTATTTTCAGTGCAACGTCGTTTTTCTGATGACCAAAATACAGGTTGATTAGTAAAAATAAAAAGAAGCATGAATTGAGAACTAAAGATTAATATGATGAAGAACATATATAAAGGAGAATTGAAATATATATTTGTAAATACTTTGATATTGGGTAGATGAGAATGAGGTTGATTTTGCAGAATTGTGGAGGTTGATGATGGTGGGAAAGAGAGAAGATGGTGGGTTTGATTTGTAGGAGAAAAATAAAGTAGAAGAAGAAGCAATGATCTTAGGGTTAGTGTGATGCTGAGTTTGGCTACAGCTCCCATTTTTTGATCTCTTTCTGGATCTTCTACTATTCTAAATGTCCAGTATTTGTGGATGCATATGTATGTATATACGATTAATTTAATATGTGGGACCCACATAGGTCTACATCACATAGAGTTTAAATTAAGTTCATTTGTTTCTACAAATACCAAAGGTTTTTATTTGAACCTACTTATATATATATATATGTATGATTAGGTTCAATGAAAAAACGAAGAACGCCCTTATAGCCCTCCATCTGGAGTGTATGCACTTGTGTATACGGTAATTTATAATGTGCACAGGTGCATCATGCACATGTGCATAAAAACTGAAAAACAATTTAATTTACTAATATTCACAAGTGCATAAGGTCCAAATAGCGGGCTACAAGGGTGTGATCTTCGGTTTTCCATTTTTTGAATTTTGAGGTTTTCCCTTGAATCTCTCTCTCTCTCTGAGAGAGAGAGAGAGAGAGGGGACAGGTTCAAATGAAAATTTAATTTTCATTGCGAACGTGAGGACAAATTTTTATTGCGAATGTGAGGACAACGGAGAGTGTAACACGTGTTCATTTGGTATGAATAAGGTAAATGTGCATGCATTGCAAAGAGAGAGAGAGAGAGAGAGAGAGAGAGAGAGAGAGAGTATTGCATGCACATTCACCTTTGTTATTCATATTGAATGCAATACGTTTTGCGCTCTCGACCGTCCTTATATTTACTATGAAAAATGAGTTTGCAGCCGATAAAAGGTTACAACCTCATGCAACCCTCGTTTAAACCTTTCATTTAGGCCATTCTTCTAGATTCTCATCAGTTATCTAAATGAATTTACCTAATTTTGTCAAATTTCTACGTAGAGAGAGAGAGATTATAGGAAAATCTCTAGAAAAATAAAAAATTTGGGGACATTTTAATAACTTAACCATCGATGGATCTATATAATATAAGGATATGTATATAAGTATTTGAAGATGTATTTTTTTTTCTATATAGGTATGCATAATTGAAAAATTCTTACAAATTACCCAATCATATACGTACCTTTATGTGTATGAAGCTAGCCAACCAATCTCATATATATTCTTTTACTTAACCCAAGTTAAAATGTTAAGGAAAAACCACAAGGTTGTGGCGTACTGGTTAAGACTTGTGGGGGAAGTGGCTAGTTAACCTTTCTACCCCAGGTTCGAATCCAGGCGTTTCCAGATAGTGGCCACTGGGGATTAACTCAGGACAGCATGTTTTAGCTGTCGGTGAACCTTGCCGGGATTAGTCGGGGCAAAGCCTCGGATACCCTTCAAAAAAAAAACCATTATATAAACCACATATTAATATAATTCAAATACTCTAATCTAACTACAACGTTAATTTAGTGATCGATCTTTGTATCAAAATATCTTTATTTAATTCATGATTCATGAATTTATCCAAGTTGGTAAGTAACTTAGCTAAGAATCTAACACGTTTTTCACATGGTTGAATATATCAATTCTTAAAAAGGGACAACCGAAAATAGATTATCGATCTCTATATTTTTTATATAAATAAATAAATAAGCGTAGTTATTGAAATTGAACAAAATGTTATTCTAGTCCATTGGCGAGATCCTAAAAGTAGAATCTTTAAAACAAAATTTATTTTCAACCAACTTTTTTTTATTTTAGAGATTTATTTCATTTATTTATTAAAGGGTTTACTTCATAAAAGTATATCCAACTTGTTACGAAAAGTTATTGTATGTACTCTACTTTCATTTCTACCTTTGACGTATCAATACTTTCAAAATTGACATTTTAATGTATCTAACCTGTTATAACAGGTTGCCCGCTGACGTGGCACCAGTTACCGCTAATGTGGCACTGATTTAGTGACTTGGCGTCTGACGTGTATGGTGACATGTATATTTTGTGTTTTAAAATAATTACAAAAAAAATAAAATTAAAAGAAAATTAAAAAAAAAAAACCCAACTTCATCTTCTTCATGTGAGATTTCCAGAAACCCAAAAACAACCCCAATCTTCTTCTTGTGAGATTTCCATAAACCCAAAAACAACCCCAATTTCATCTTCTTCAATACTATCATAACCCAAAAAAACCCCCAAAAAACCAATTTTAATTACTGAATACGTATCAATCTTCTTCTTCTTCACCCTCCCCCTCCGGCTGCCGTCACCACCGCCGACCGCCGTCACCACCGCCGACCGCCGTCACCACCATCGGCCGCCGTCACCACCGCCAGCCGCCACACCACCAATGGTCGTCGTCACCTCCGCGGGCCGCTGTCACCACCACCTTTGATCTAAACCTCAAATACATCTATACTCTCTTCTCCTTTCATTCTTATTCGATTTTTTTCAGATCCAAAATCGACGTCGTCTTCATCTCTTCCTTTGAACACAATAATGAAGAATTAGAAACCGATTTCCAGATTTCCAGATCTGAACGATGAACCCTAAAGGTTTCTAAATCTGAACAAGAACGAAGAATGAGTAACAATCAAAGGTCAAAGGTCCGTCTTCATCATCTTCATCTTTGTTAGGGTTTGGTTTTTAGGGTTCTTGATTCTCTGTGGTGATAAAGAAGAAGTTAAGGACCAAATCATATCTCGGTTATCTGGGTTTCTTTCATTCTTGTATTTGATTTATGTGGGTTTTAATTAAGGACCAAATCTGAATTTTTGTTCTTGGTCATCGGCTTCATTCATCATCATCATAATCTGGGTTTGATATTTTATTCATCGGCAGCTTCATTTTTGTTCTTGTTTTGTTTCATTTAGATTGTTTGTTTTGATTTGTATCAGATGTGGCATAGATTTGTATGAGATTGCTTTGTGTTGATTTGCTTATGATCTGGGTTCATATTCTTCATCATCATTTTTCATGTTCATGAGGTTCATGTTCTTCATCATTTTCATAAGTTAATTAGTGATGTGTATTTAAAAAAATTATAAAATTTACCGGTTATATACCTGTTCAACAGGTAAACGGATACATTAAAATGTCACTTTTTAAACTATTGATATGTCAGAAGGTAGAAATGATAGTAGAGTACATACAATAACTTTTCGTAACAAGTTGGATACACTTTTAAAATATTATGTTTTTGTTTAAATTTTTATTTTTAAGGCGTATTTGATATTTCAAACAGTAACTATTTTTTTAGTTATCTCCATATTTAGAAAAAACTTATTTTTCTTCCTACTTTCTTCATTTTCTTTACTTTAAAGAAACCATTGAAAATACTATTAGGATTACAAGTAGCGGCTATTGGAGCAAAAAGAATTGGGAAAACCAAATAGATTTTAATATTCAGAAAAACTAACACCTTACGTATTTTTAATAATCAAATATATGTACTTACTAAATTCAAACAAAAATATTTCTTCTGATTTATAAAATAACGATGAACATAACTTTCTATAACCCATATTCACAGATTTTTAACAAATAAATTTTTGCACACATCAAAAAGAATATTTCTATAAAAGAGTCAACTTTTTCGAACTTATCCCTTCGGCCTTAGCCTTGTTCTTTCTCACTTTTCAAAAATAACACTACGTCTGCTAAAAATGAGTCTGTTAAAAACGGACCTACCTAAAAAACACAAAAAAAAAAAGAATAGATTCGTAAATAAAAAAAATTAGAAGACTTGGGTCCTTTTTAATAGATCGGGTTCCGTTTTTAGCAGACCTGAGTTTGTAAATTCATTTTTTAAAGATTTTTACGTAAATTTTGTTCTTTTTATCGGATTGGGTTCCATTTTTGTAAATGTTGTTCTTTTACGGACGTAATGACATTTTTTTAAAGTATGAAAGAAAATGGCTAAGAGATTAATGTAGATGTTGGTTATGACTAATGTGCCACATGTGGACACATCTTTTGCATGCTTCCCTTTGTAGATTGTGCTCTCTAATCTGTTCAAAAAATCGACTATGCTCTCTAATATCTTATAAGTATGGTCTATCCTTTTTATTTCTATTAGTATAGATTTTATTGACTTCTTAATTACACTAAGTAAGATTAATAATAAACTTTTTATGTAACTGTAAGGATTTATTCATTCAAAAATTATTCATAACTTACTGGACAAACGTATAAAATTGAATTGGGTTTTTCGGTTTTCACCACAATTTTATCATAATAATCGATTTCATAGATCAAAAGAATTAAGTCATTTGATTACAAATAATATAAAATTTTATTTATATATACAAAAAGAAACTCAAAGATCAAAACACTCAAAATACATAATCCAATTAAGTTTTTTGTTGATTCCATCTAATAATAAAAACTCATGCTGTCATGCATGGTTGGAGATTCAATGGGCACAAGTTAAGGCAAAGAAGGCGGAGTACGCTTTGGAACGAATCACAAATGAATTTCCTTTTATTCTATGTTAGTGTGAAAAATGTTTTAAATAAATACGTTTTTAAATTCAGATAAAATGTTATTTTTCGGTTAATAATTATGATTTTATTAAAGTAAAAAAGAAATAAAACAACAATAGAATAGACAAAATTAATCTATAATTCTCATTAATTATAAACCATCATATATCCTTTATACGATGACACACTTATCCTACATGCAATACTTCCCCTTGTGTCTGAGTCAAAACAATGGTGATGCACAATTATTGTTTCGTTAAAACCTTACACCAAAATAAAAACACAGTGGGAAAAAAATAAAGATATGGCGAAGGAAAAAGTACAATGCATCAGTTTCATTGCAATATAAACTCTTCATTTGGGTTGTGTTTGGTACAGAGAAAAGAATTGGAAATGGAAATGAGGAGAAATGGAAATGGGGAGAAATGGAAATGGGGTGGAGGATTGGAATTAATCTCTTGTTTGGTATCATCAAAGAAATGAAACAGAGAAATTATGGTTCATGTCGCCGGACGGCAACATCGGGCGACACCTCTCAACGGATACTCTCATTGTTGTAGATGCACAGGTCGTCTGCCATCGTTGCCGACGCCGGTGGTCTGCGACGGTCGTCGCCAACGCCGGTGGTCATCGGAGGTGGTCTTCGACAGTTGTCGCCGACGCCGCGGGTCGTCGGAGGTGGTCTTTGACGGTCGTCGCCGATGTCAGTGGTCATCGGAGGTCATCGCCGATGCCGGTGGTCCTCGGCGGTCGTCGGTGGTCGTGGCCGACGCCGATGGTCGTCGGCGGTCCCGGTGGTCGTCGGCGGTCGTTAGTGGTCGTCGGCGAAGGTGGTCGTTGACGGTTGTCGCGGATGTCGATGGTCGTCGGGTTTGAAATTGAACAATATAAGACACCAACTCTCTCTATTACTCCTCAAAAAGGAGATAATTGCATTTCTCTACTTTTACACTATAATTATTTTTCTAAGAATTCCATTTCTCCACCAAAAAATGATGTCAGTTCTCCCAAACGAGAGATTCACATCTATTTCCAATTCTCTGCTTCCAAATCTTTGTACTAAACAACCCCTTAGTCTAATATTTTCTCTTATTTGTACGTTAACACGAGAGTTAAGAAAGTAAGATGGTATATATATATATATATATATATATATAGTTGTCTCACTAAACCTTACACCAAAGAACAAAAACAGTGGAAAAAATAAAACTTTAGGTGAAGGAAAAAACACAACAAACCAATATCACATATATAGTAGACTCCATATTTTGTCTATTTCTCCCCCTGATTTGTGTATTAATTAAGAGAGTTCAGAAACATTTGTATTTAAATGTTTTCTACATGTTTCCCAAAAATGGTTTAACAAAAAGCACCGGAGCCCCCACGGAGAGACACTGGTCGAATAAATCCCTTCTTCAATAGATCATCGAGTTGGATTCAGCTCTTTCATTTCATTTGGAGTCATAATGTAGGGGGTTTGGAAATACCAGAAGCTCTAAATGGGACTTAACATAAATTCATAACAAATTTCAGAGCCACTGATAAACTTTATAATAGATTATAGCTTCTACAATGTGCTTTACAGACCAAGATATTATGTTACGAAAAGTGATTATAACTTAGAACATATATATTACTAGCTGAGTTTAAAGTCTCCAAAATTTCACACTTGAACTCAAGTGTCGTCCCCAACAAAATCACTTCAAACTTGTCGTGTCAGAAAACAAGAAACACGGCTGAGCATAGAGCTCAGTGAATGAACTATAATATAAACTCCTCCTTACATATACACAATCTCAATTTTTAAAATTTTTATCTAAACAATGTAAGATAAGTAAACATAGCAGTGCTTCAAGATTTACATGAAACATTTTGTAAAAAAAAAAAAATTGTTTATTTTGAGCCGACAACATGATCTGTTAGTAAAAAAACGTCTTTCTTCTTTCTTATACACAAATTTCAACATTAAATTTCCACTATACCCACCAATGTGGGTTAAGCAAACTTAACCACATTTAAATATTTGAACAACACACGAATTTCACAATGCTAAGTCACCCGCTTTAGCTTTCTTTTAGAAAAATTAATTTTTTTAGCTTTTTAAAAATAATGTTAACATCTCCTAACCATTTTCTCCCCCAATTCAAAATAGCCATCGTCTCTCAAAATGAACTCCTCAAATAACAGATCACCCTTTTTCTCGGCCAAAATTTGGAACTATGCTGAAAAGAAATCCGCTAATATCAGGATTTAATTGAAGGTTAGAAGTTTAACGATGATAGTTTTGTACCAATCCATATCAAGCAACATGAGTATGAACCATATCAATTAATTTGGTATCAATTTTAATTTGTATCAATTGTACGTAGTAGTTGGATGGTAGTACCATTGCGGCATTGCCAACTATGAAAGTTTGGTTGGTTCCATGTTGACATTTATTTATTTATTAATTTTCTATTTATGTTGTATTGAATATTAATACGGCAATTTTAGGTTTTCTGTTTGTGCCTTAGGAAGTTTTATTCCTTGCAATAAGAGCACTTAAATATGAAATGTCAGTATTACCAACAAACTCAAAACCTCATTTAAGTTTCATATATTGATATATAGTTTGAAGTTGGTAAAAAACCATTATCAACTTTAAAAAAAATATGGTACTAGGTATGGTTAGTCGATGCATGTTATATGATTTTATGTATCATTTAAAATTAGTTGATATACTTTATCGAAAAAAACAACTTTGTACCATATTAACTCCATCTTTATTGGAATTTGGATGGTCGTTGATTCAGTAATAGAATTTTCATTTCCATCCAAAATTTTGGCTCTTTATGGCTTCGAGTTTGAGCATGAAGCTTGGCATTCGATTGAGTTAAACAAAAAGAAGCAATAGCTTCCCTCTTGGTTAATCAAGGGGACGTTACCGCTCCTTTTTCTACTTAGTGGTATTTATCTTACATAATTTTCTTTAGAAGAGATGATTTGTGAATATTCCGTAAAATGGACAGGTTTAACCGTTTAACCTTTAGTTGGATCAACATACAAGTGCGTCAAAACTCAAAAGTACAATTTATATTCATTAAATGCCTTAAATACCCTCAAAACATACAACCCAAGTTATCAAAAGTTATTTGCCGTTCTGTAGTTAAAATTGGCAAAGAGGCCAAATGATTTTGCTCAAGTTTTACTTTTAGTTATTACTAGTGTGAAACCCGCGCGTTGCGCGGTAACGAATGATATTAAAAAAATAGTTGTTCGAATTCAGATAAAACATAATTTTTCAGTTAAAAATTAATTTTATCTAAATTAAAATGAATAATATTTTCTATAAGTTGTATGCTTTTGTATATTTATAATTGTTTCTTGTTACAAAGAGTTGAAGATGCATCGTTAACAGTTTTGTTGTTATTTTTCAAAACACTCATATAACCTCACTATTATTGTTATAAAATGTTCGACTAAAGTTACTCAATCCTTTGACTTGCAACAATTTGATATCCTCGCGTATTTTCAACTTATAAAATAATTAACCAAAATAAGCCAATAAATGTTTGGTGTATCGACCAAAAAGACCTAACTATGTTCGATTAGAGGATCGACCAATAGTAATCACCCTTGATGAGTTTTCTCAAATGTTCTATTACTTCATTTATATACCAATAATTCGTTGTCAATTTTTGTCCTTCTATCAATATGGGATAAAGTCATCCACAAATCAAGAAATTAGGAATACTCATTCTTTATGATGGCATCTCAATCTTTATAGGGTTTGCTTTAATATATATACTATTAAAATTTTATTTTGTACAATTAACTTTTTTTGTTTAAATACAATTGGCCAAAATAAGTCAACCAATAGTTTCGCGTATCCGCCAAAATGAGCCAACAACAATTATTTGAAGGATCAACCGAGAGTAATCAACCCTCATAAGTTTTCACAAAAGGCTCCACAATAGTGAGGATCAACCTTCCTTTATATACTAATAATTCATTGTCAATTTTCATCTTTCTATCAATGTGGGATACCGCAAACTCAACCACATATCCATAAATGAGAAATATTGCTTATGATGTCACCTCATGCTTTGTGGGTTTTGCTTTATCTATATATATTTTTTTATGCCATTATTTTTTTAGGATGTTACCTCATCTTTTTTTTGTGGGTTTTCATTTTAATACATGTATAGATATAGATTTAGGCTTTTAGGTTAGACGAAATAAGCAACATGTTAGTTTTGAGGCTCATCCAAAATGAAGCAACAACATAAGTTTAAGATCGGCTAAGATGAGCCAACCCCTTGAATTGCCACAAAGGCATCTTTAACCCATTTTAAACACATCTTCATTTCCTAATTTTTCATCTTCCAACCAATGTGGGACAACCAAAACAACATCAATCTTCCATCTCTTCACTAACTTTGTCCTAATCATGAAATGGGAAATTCTCAATCCTTAATATGTCATCTCATTTGCAATAGAGATTTCTTCTTAATTCCTGAAAGACTTGTCATATATTTATACACATATAAATTTGAGTTTAGCTATATTTAGCTTAACACCATATCACCTCTTATGGACAACACCCTTCAACTCATTTTATACACATCTTTATTTCCTAATTTTTCATCGTCCAATCCATATGGGACAACCAAACAACATCAATCTTCCATCTCTTCACTAACTTTTTCCCTTTTTATAAAAAAATTCATGAAATGGGAAATTCTCAATCCTTAGAATGTCATCTCATTTGCAATAGATATTTTTTCTTAATTCATGAAAGAATTCTTATATATTTACATACATATAAACTTGAGTTTAGCTATATTTAGCTTAACACCATATCACCTCTTATGGACAACACCGTACAACCCATTTTATACACATCTTCATTTTCTAATTTTTCATCTTCCAACTAATGTGGGACAACAAAAAAACATCAATCTTCCATCTCAACCAAAACAACATCAATCTTGCATCTCTTCACTAACTTTTTCCTTTTTTATAACAAAATTTCTGAAATGGAAAGTTCTCAATTCTTAGAATATCATTTCATTTACAATCGAGATTTCTACTTAATTAATAAAAAGACTTCTTATATATTTACATACATATAAACTTGGGTTTAGCAATATTTAGCTTAACACCACATCACCTTTTATGGACAACACCCTACAACCCATTTTATATACATCTTCATTTTCTAATTTTCATCTTCCAAATAATGTGGGACAAAAAAAAATCAATCTTCCATCTCTTCAATAACTTTATCAATACGTCACAACCAAACAACATCAATCTTATATCTCTCCACTAACTTTTTCCCTTTTTCTAAAACAATTAATGAAATGAGAAATTCTCAATCCTTAGAATGTCATCTCATTTGCAATAAAGATTTCTTCTTAATTCATGAAAGACTTCTTATATGTTTACATACATATAGAATTGGGTTTAGCTATATTTAGCTTAACACCATATCACCTCTTATGGAAAACACCATTCAACACAATTTATACACATCTTCATTTCCTAATTTTTCATCTTCCAACCAATGTGGGACAACAAAAATAACATCAATCTTTCAACTCTTCTCTAACTTTATCCCTTTTTATAAAAAAAATCAAAATTATAAGAAAATAGATAAATAGCATTGTAAGCTTCTCATGGTACCACCTCATCAACCTTGGTTCTTGCTTAATTCATGAAAGACTTCTTATATATTTACATATAGCTAAACTTGGGTTTAGCTATATTTAGCTTAACACCATATCACCTTTTATGGACAACACCCTACAACCCATTTTATATACATCTTCATTTTCTAATTTTTAATCTTCCAACTAATGTGGGACAACAAAAACAAAATCAATCTTCCATCTCTTCACTAACTTTATCAACACGGGACAACCAAACGACATCATTTTTCTATCTTCCACTAACTTTTTCCCTTTTTATAAAACAATTAATAAAATGAGAAATTCTCAATCCTTAGAATGTCATCTCATTTGCAATTAAGATTTCTTCTTAATTCATGAAAGACTTCTTATATGTTTACTTACATATAAAATTGGGTTTAGCTATATTTAGCTTAACACCATATCACCTCTTATGGACAACACCATTCAACACAATTTATACACATCTTCATTTCCTAATTTTTCATCTTCCAACCAATGTGGGACAACCAAAACAACATCAATCTTCCAACTCCTTCTTATATATTTACATATAGCTAAACTTGGGTTTAGCTATATTTAGCTTATCACCATATCACCTTTTATGGACAACACCCTACAACCCATTTTATATACATCTGCATTTTCTAATTTTTAATCTTCCAACTAATGTGGGACAACAAAAACAAAATCAATCTTCCATCTCTTCACTAACTTTATCAACACGAGACAACCAAACGACATCAATTTTCTATCTCTCCACTAACTTTTCCCTTTTTTATAAAACAATTAATGAAATGAGAAATTCTCAATCCTTAGAATGTCATCTCATTTGCAATTAAGATTTCTTCTTAATTCATGAAAGACTTCTTATATGTTTACATACATATAAAATTGGGTTTAGCTATATTTAGCTTAACACCATATCACCTCTTATGGACAACACCATTCAACACAATTTATACACATCTTCATTTCCTAATTTTTCATCTTCCAACCAATGTGGGACAACCAAAACAACATCAATCTTCCAACTCTTCACTAACTTTATCCCTTTTTATAAAAAAAAATTCAAAATTATAAGAAAATAGATAAATAGCAATAGAAGCTTCTCATGGTGCCACCTCATCAACCTTGGTTTTTGCTTTTAAGATATATATTGATTATTTTGTAATCGAATTTCATATCAACATGCTCTTGGGTACACAATTTACGTTCTCGCTACTTCACAAGTGACTTGTTTAACCGTTTAATTTGTTCCATATCATCTTTATGGTGGAGGTTCAAACGAGAACCCTTACTATTTGCGAGAACGCGAGAACCTTTTTTCATGTACATAATCATATATGATTCAACACTAACAAAAAAATGGGAAGTAGACCATGTACAAAATCACCTATGATTTTACACATGTGATTTTATATGTGAATCATATATGATTTTGTATGTGAATTATATATGTGATTTTTGTACATGTGATTTTATATATGAATCATATATGATTTTGTACGTGAATTATATATATGATTTTCTACTTAAATCATATATGATTTTGTACATTAATCATACATGATTTTGTACATGGGCGAAGGTTCTCGCGTTCTCGCAAATAGATATGGTTCTCGTTTGAACCCTTCCCTCAACTTTATAACATGTCTTTTTAGGGTTACGGTTAAAAAATGAGACAAAATAATCTCTCTATCCACTTCACCACAATAATATAATAACAAAAACATAGAACAAATTTACAATAAAAATTTATAAAAAGAATACAACAAATGATGTTTTAAGGCAATTATTTGAAATTTTATCTATGGGCAACTGACTCCAACCCGCGAGTCAATGAACACAAGGGCTGCACCATAATGAGCCAATGCACCCATAATCACAAAACAATGAAAGATTTGGTGGCTATGACCAGCCAAATCAAACCAACCAGGCTTCCATCTTTCTGGGATCCGGCAAACGTAAAACATCGTACCAATCAAATACGAAGCCGCCATAGCCGCTTCGTAAACCAAAGTCGAGTTCCTCTGGGGCTCGTGCCAGTTCAAGATGATGCCATGGATCGCGGGTATCAACCCAAAAAGCCCCATTGCCATGAACAGAAAAGCACGAAAAGAACGGAACTTTCCGCTAGAGAGTGCTGGCGATAGCAGGGTCATAATCGTAAAAACACCCATGATGGTGACCCCACCGAGGTAGATGAACTGCGAAAGGGGGTCACATTGGAAGATGTAGTAGATTGGCGGGAAGAAAGAGGTGATGATCATAACCGCAATTCCTATGTAGTCGAGTTGGAGGAGTTGGAGGTTTAGGCGGTGGGAATGGCAACCGAAGAGGTGGCAGGTGGTGCTTGAGAGGAGGCAGAACATCGATCCGGCCAAGAACACAAAGAACGGCCACCGTGTGACCGCCACTAGTGGCGGTGCTATGACCATATCGAGCGGTGATCCGTGGTGCAAGTCTAAGAGTTTTGGTGTATCCTGAAAGAAGGAAACAGAGAGAATTTATTGACTTTTATGGTCAAATGGATCTATCTTTATAATCAAAAAATTTATAATTTTATTACATTTTTGAATATTTCAAATATGGTTGTTGGTAGCCTAAGTTGTAGTGTTTAACACCATACTCTTATTTGCCACTATTTTATACAAATCCATAATATTTGGAATCAAGAAAATAAGGCTTGTTTGACCAAGAGAAGTCAAACCCAGAAATTTTTTTCAATGGTTATTCAACTACTTACCATAATTGAATTATTTGAAGGGTTTGCACCTGGATTTAATGGGAAAGACCTGAAAAGTTGAATAAAAATCAAATCCAAAAGTCATTATAGATACCACCAATATACCAACTACAAATCTTCATAAACATCAAAATCTTGATTTGTTATATAATATCGAGAAAATTACGATTTTAGTCCCTGTGGTAGGTTATAAATTTCCATTTTTATCTTGTGGTTTAGAAATTTTCATTTTCGTCCCCGTCGTTTGCAATTACTTCTATTTTAGTCCCTAGGCTAATTACAACATTTTAAGTCCAAGGGACCAAAATAGTAAAGAAATGTAAACCACAATGCCCGGATCTACAATAAATTGTAAATTATAAGAATGAAAATAGCAATGAACTATAAACCTCAGGGACTAAAACCACAATTTCTAAACCATAGAGACAAAAGTCAGCAATTTTTAACTAACCACATAGATGAAAATCATAATTTACTCTATAATATCCGTTGGAACCTCATTATTCTTTTTCAAGGGTTCTAATGGGAAAGTAATTCAATGGGTTCCATGTATTTTCAAATGGTACACTGCCAAGGTCTATCACTACACGGACCAAATACATAAGCTCAAATCTAATAAAGTTTCACACATATTCTAACATGGTATAAGAACCAAGGTCTATGCTTGTTTAGCCTCCATTGGAGGGGGCAAGGTCGGAGCCACGAGGGGGGCAGAGTAGGCAGTTGCCCCCCTAACATTTTAAATTTTTCATTAAAAGAATTTATAAATTAAGCATATTTGGGTCATTGCCCCCTTAATATATTACGGATATTTGGATAATTTCCTCCTTAAAATTTTAAAATTAAGATTATTATTGACATTTTGGAGGTTATTTGAGTATAAAAAACAAATTTTCTAGAATTAAACTTGTTGTTTAGAGTTTGCCCCCACACAAAAAAAAATAAAAAATAAAAAATAAAAAATAAAAAATAAAATTCTGGCTCCACCCCTGGGAGGGGGCCCACATTTGCAAGACTTGGACCAGTTCTACTCCACTTAAGGGCTCTTTTGACAAGAGTAATTCAATAGGATTTCACATATTCTGGATGATTGCATTTAATTAGAGTTAAAAGGTAAAGAGAAAAGATGGAAGTTGTACATACCATGATAATATATTGAGGAAATCAGAGACTTGAGGAACATGCATCAAGTTTGCAATAGTTAATCCCAAGAAAACAATGAATCCAATCAAATGTCTGTATAATAGAAAACAAAATACAATGTTAATATTCATTAGAAGAAAAAGAAAATCATAATGCATATAGAGCATTATATATAGTTAATAACTTAATACACAAGAAATCAAAAAACCCCCCTTTATGTTCATTAGAGTATTATATATTATGGCAACAACTTAAACTCCATAGACTAAAACAGAGATCCAATCATCCAATCAACAAATTCTTGACAACAATTTTCAACAAATGTTTTAATCTCCAACTTGATATGAATCAAGAATTCCATATAGTAATTTGAACAACAGTTCTTAAGCATCAATTCAAATCCACTGAATCTCATATTCATGTACCCCCAAACTTAACAGAAATGCAATTAGGTTGTGTTTTGGCAAAAATAAGCTTAGCTTATAAGCTAGTACATGTTTGGGTGGACCATAAGCTAGCTTATTGAAACGCTAGTTGGAGTATAGTTTTCGGAAATTTTTGTATCTTTTTCCACTCTTATTAATATTAATTATTATACCCCAACATATCCTTTTTTGTCATTTTACATACTTATAAGCTAGTTTTTTTATCAGCTACTAATTAGCTTATTAATCAACAGCTACCTTATCAGCTATCAGCTCCTTTACAAAACACAGGCCTTAATAACATAACCATATAAATCATACACAGAAATTAAAATTAGCAAAAGTTTTAAGCTCACAACATCTGGAATCATGAAATAAAACCCTTAATTTTGGAAATTTAAATAGAGAGAGATGATACTTACGTCCAAACGTTTAGGGTTTCGTTGTGCCATTGGAATAAGCTGAAAAGGGCTTGTTTGAGAGGCCAATCAGCTCTGTAATGATTCAAAATGAACTCGTTATCCTTCATGTACTCTGGCAATTCTTCAAATCTCAACAATCGATAACCACTTTGGATCTTCTTATTCTTGTTATTAGTTGAGTTACTACGAATTAAATGGGATTTTGAATCTGAAATTTGACAAGATTTCCGCAATCGAACAGATCCTTGTTCAGATTCCTTCATGATTTCTTCTTCCAAAATCCAAATGAAAATCCAAATGAATGTATGTATGTAGAGTGATTTGGTTGGATTTCAAATGAATGGATTATGGAAGGGAAGGAATGTTTATGAGAATGAAGAAGATGGATTGGGGGTATTTAAGGCAGTTTGGAGGAGTAAAAGCTGCTGACAAACAACATTCAAATTTCAAGCCAACCAAGAAACCCACCAACAAATTATAATATTATATTTTTCTCATATTATTTTTATTAATTACAAATTTCAAATATATCTTTTTTTTATTTTACATACTCATAAGGTACTTTTTGTCAAACATAATTTGTTCATAAGCTAGCGTATCAACTATCATCTAGCTTAGGCTATGTGCAGCAGATCCGCTGGGTTGAGCGAGCTGAGCCCGCCGGGCATGGCGGGTCAGCGGGTACCGGTGGGTTGCCTTGGAGCTCGACGGGCTGATGTCCAAACAGCTTGTAAAAGCCGCTCCTTTTATGTGTGTGGTGTGTGTATGTTGTGTGTTGTGTGTGAGAGGGTTGGGAGGGTTGTGTACGGGTTGTAGAGGGTTATGAGAGGGTTAAGAGAGGGTTGGAGAAAAGCTGATGTGGCGCTGATGTGGCAGTGAAGCCCGAAGGGCTCGGAGGGTTGGGTGCTGATAGCCTTAAGCTAGTTTATGAACAAATTATGTTTGACAAAAAGTAGCTTATAAATATGTAAAATGAACAAAAAATATATCTTTGAAATTAACAATTAATATTAATAAGGATATAATTAAAAAAAGCAATTCAAAGTAGCGTTTTAAAGAGCTAGCTTATTTTTGCCAAACACAACCTCAATTGTACCCAAAAAGTTACTAAATGCATCATTTCTCTTTCACAATTTTTACATTCTTAATGCCAGAATGATCTGATTTTAACATAAAATAGTTTTGTCAAATATGATCCAATCACCGGCTAACATATCAGCTAGTCAGCTACCAATTAGCTTATTGGTCAATGACTAGTTTATTAGTTTTCAATTAGTTATCATTTATTAGCTAGTTTGCCAAACATACTATTAGAAGACGAGTTTATGTTTGATTCATGAAAGTTTTTTATATGATATTACCCAATTTGTTTGATTTTATCTAATCTTAAGCATATTCTTTAAAACTAGAAAATAAGATTTTTTTTTGTTTTATCAGATTCTCAATTCAAAGACCTTAGGCCATCATTAATGGCATCGGTACCAGGGCGGTACCAGGTTGGTACCGGCGGTAACACTGCCACGCCTAGCCGGTACCGAGGCCGGTACGGGTACCGCCGGTATCGCCACACCGATGCGCTTTTCACTCTCTTTCTTCTTTTTTGTTTATTTTTTTATTAAATTAATTAGAGGGGTATGGTTAAGGATGGATTGGTATGGTGTTGGTAAGGTGTTGATAAAGCTGATGTGACGCTGATGTGGCAGCAAAAATGAGAGGTATGAGGGGTACGGCTAAGGATGGCCTTAGAAAATAGAAAAACGAGTATGAAATTCTCAAACTTTAAGGAAACTCTTGAAAATGATTATGATAAGAGAAAATATGGTTTAATTATATTTCCATTAATATAACTTTTTAGAATAAAATGTTTAAGTGAAAAAAATAGTAATTATTAATAAATAAAATATTTTAATAATATATCTTTAATGTTTAAATTCCTAAAATTAAAAATATTGATAGTTGTACTATTTTTAGAAATTTTAAATATTAATTCTCTATTTTAGGAAAATTTCGAACATTTTAATAGCTAGCTTTATTTATATTTCAAAAAATTTATTTATGCAAGATTTAAATTGTGCCTGAAATATACGTAATAATAAATGATTTTTATTTTATAAAAGTGACAATTTAAGATGTAGAATTAGGTCATCAGTGCTATTTTTTCAACATTGGCACCTGTTTTTGAAAGGTCAGAGTCAACTTCAAACATGAGAGCTGTAATGATTTGCATTTCTAGGAGGAAACAAAATGTCAATTTCAAATAAAATTATTCCCACAAGAAAACATGTGTAAGTAAAAGAAATTCAAAATTATGTTGATTTTGATTTTGGGATTCTTTTATTGGCACATATATACTCATTCAATTAAGCTATGCGTAGCAGAATCCTTCGAACCCTTGAGTTCTATAGCCACATCAACTTTTCCATAAACTCACAATAAGTCATCTGAAGCCTCTATGTTTAGTATCCGAACGCTTCCGGACCAAATACCCAATACATTTTAAAAAAGGGAAAAAAACAAAGAGAATATGAGAGAGAAAGAGAGCGGGTTGACGAAGTGTGGACACCGCCCAAGCCCGACCCCACCGAGCCTAGCCCGCCGGCCTTGAGCCTGGAGCCTAGAGCATTGCTACGCATAGCCTTAAGCATTAAAAAACCAACATTTGTTAAAAAAAGATTGGTATTGAATGCTTTAACGAAAAGAAAAATATAATTTTTGAGTTTCAAATAAAACCTATATCACAGTATACAATCGAAAATATTAGCATAACTTAATAGCATTTGGGTTGTCAAATTGTAAGCATATAGAAATGGGGTATGAATATGATAGAAGTTGGAATAATTACTAAACACTTTAAAAAAAATATAGGTTTTATAAATATATAGATGTGGTGTTTTTCTCATCTTTCGTTACTTCTTTATAAACATAACACACTTTTAGCAAAAATAAATCAATTTTCTCTTTTAACAACATAACTATTTATATTTAACAGTTTACTTGTACTATATTGAAACTAATGATTTTAGCTAAGTGTTCTATTTCTATAAGCTTGGTATGGATAGATATTTTCTTTTTCTTTTTCAATTTATTTTCAAATATGATATCATTTTCATGGAAAGGTTCGTAGAATAGAACCATAACAATAGGATTCGTAAAAGCAAACAAAATAGTTTCAATTTACACAATCAGAGTATGACGTGTGTCCTTACATGCATGTAGGCCACGATGGTCAAGAAATCCCCAAAAAGTACACCAACAAAGACCAGAAATGAATGTGATATCGTCTAAACTTCGTTCAATAATTCACTAGTCAAGAATTTATTACATATTCTTGTCATTAGTTGAATCAGATAATCTTTTTATTACAAGAAAAAAGAAAGAAAAAATTATGGACAAACTCATTTTTTTCACATATTAGAAGCTATAAGCTTTTCGGTAACACTTTTCAAGATAAAATATCCTAATAATTATTATAGTAGGAAGTAGAAACTTACTATTGCAATGCTTATACAAAGTTTGATGATTAATTATGGACATAAATGGTTGACCATAAATTGATGGGAAATCAAAAGAATTTGGGGTTGGAGGTTGACCTAATTTTAATTCTAATTCACTGGACTTCCTTAAAGTTTGAATTGCACATGTATAATAATTATTTATGGAATCTAAAAAATAATTTTGGTGAGAAAAATAGTCCATTATATTATGTAAATGTTACATTATATTTTGTGAAGATGATGAATGTTACATACTTGAATATGTATCCTCTCCATTTTCTACAAATATGGTCACATTCACACAATATAAGGATACATTCACATAATTACAAAAAATGTGTGAATATTACGTTATATTATGTGAATAGTGAATGTTACATTTTTCACACTTCTTATAAAAAATGACAGTTCTCATCAAACCCGTCTCTACTTCTGAATCTTCACAGATATGATAGAAAGAAATTGTCAAAATGTATAAAAAGAAAAATTGCATATGAACCAAGGCAAAATGTATAAAAATTTAATGAAGTTTGTTTTAGTTATGAACTTATGTAATTTAATAAAGTTTGTCTTAATTCTGAGTAATGGTGAAATTTTTCTAATTATTTTGTACTCATCAATTAACTTTGTTTTACATCTAAGAATTACATTATAACATGATAGCTTGAAATCTAGATGATTTCTATGTCTTGAAATATAACTTAAATGATTCTTAACCATATTTCATGCCATATTTTGTGTTAGTCAATCACTAAAAGTAAAGAAAATCCAATTTATAGGTGGCAAATAGATGACCTATCTTTTTGCCATTTGGTTTCAAGATGTACTACTACTTCCTTTCCCTCAAGCAACCTCAAACTTAGCTTACAAAATGGAAACCTTCTATCATGCTTTTACTCTTTCAAGGTCAAACAATACATTTTGACCATCGGCGAGCTCAACTGCCAAATAAATGCTAGGTGTTAGGACTCCTCCAATAGGGTGTCGGTTTGACTCTACTCACGGGCATTGGGATTTTCCTAGCTGTTATCTTCAGAGATCAGTTAAGATGCATATAAACCAGCCCAGATGCCCAAGGTTACAAAAATACACATATTTTGACTTGCAAAATTATAATGACCAAATCCAAAACAAGGTATAACTTTCAATGTATAAGGTACAACTCACAATAGCTTTATTGATCAAGATTCGGCCATTTTAGCTCCCAAAAAACGAACTACCTTCGAACGGCTGTACAACATAAGTTTCTTGTAGTTTTATAAACCGCTCTTCATGCTAATGAAGATTGAAAATGTGAACAAAAAGAACAAGACACACATCACCTCACCATTCGGCTTCTTCCAAGTTTTCCCATTCACATGTGAATATTGCAACTACTTATTCTTGGAGAACTCCGAGTTTTCCCAATGATGAGCGAATGTGAGCGCTAGTGAACGCTTCGGGTGTCTGAATAACGTTAGGGTTGTCGGTCGGCATGACGTCGGAAAGCGGATAGGTTCTGTTGGCATGAAGTTGATTGTTACCAACTCCTTTAAGTATAACAGACTTGTGAACACCACCAAGAAACCCTTCGTAATCTGTGTCTCCACTTTCGCCAACAAAAACCACCACCTTTGACAAGTCCATGCCCCATCGGAGATATAGGTACCTGAATGCATATTAAGTCGTAAAAATTCAAGTATTTATGACTCAACTTTGTGAAGAAAGTATAATAAACATCAATCACATGAATGGTTAACTTTCTGAACCATTAGGCAAAGGGATTACTTCTTCAAAATGTATCTAACTATCCCCAATATACTATTGTGTGTATCAACCTAAAAAAATTCCTTTTGTATATCAAACTTTATTTTTGAGTCTATTATGTGTATTCTTGATACACACAATAGTATATGTGGGATAGTTGGATACACATAATAGACTCAAAAATACACATAATAGACTCAAAAATAAAGTTCGATATATACAAAAGGAATTTTTTTAGGTTGATACATACAATAGTATATTGGGGATAGTTGGATACATTTTGAAGAAGTAATCCCTTAGGCAAACTAGCTGATAAGACAACTAGTTGTTAGTTAAGAAGCTAGCTAACAAACTAGTCATGTTCGGTAAAACTTACGAGAATATAAATTAACGTAAAAGGGCATGTCACATGTTAAAAAATTAACTGGAAAAATATATGAAACATAATTGAATAAGGTGGAAAATCCCTTTGGAGGTTATCAAAATGCTACCTCAGGTAACATTTCAAAAAGATAATTTATGGCTAATCAGACGGGTTTTTTTTTCAATAAGCTCATAAAATAAGCTAGTTTATGGTTGTCAAACATGACCTTAGTCTTAGAGTTCTATATAAGTTTAGCACTCAAAGTTTAGTCCAATACCAAAATACATACACCCTTTGTCTCATAAAACTAAGATATTTAATTAGCACATAATTCTAAAAATGTTGGGTTATTTTCCAAATTCCTAAAATGGCATTCACGAAGTAACAAAAATCTCGCAGACTGTCCACAATCAGTAGCGTCAAAACATTGTATAAATGAAAGTAGGCAAACACAAAACTTTATATGGGCTGATGTGCATTGTTGATGTGTAATTTGGTTATCCCATAAATCATTAAAATAAACATATATGGTGCTCGGAAAATGTATAACGTACCTGAGGGATTGGGAACGAGAAGCCAACACTGGGATGACGTTTATCTTCCTCCCATTTTGGCAATAAATAACGTGACAACGGAGTGCATGAATCCTCATCAACTTCCGGAGTTCCTTTGCAGGAGGAACCTTAAAAAAGTAAAAGAAAAAGTTAAAAGAAAAAGAAATGAGGAACCAGGCGACCGCCCACAGCCCGACACATGGCATATTTATCAGGAATATGGATGCGTTAATGTTATTCATCAAGAATGTTGTTACATATTCATGATGAATAACAGCTTCATATTCATTATGAATGTATTATTCATAATGAATATTCATCTTGAGGAAGTAACAGATGAATTTACCAGTGCTGGATTGAGAACTTTGAAAGCATAACAATAGTTGGTTGAAACCGTTTCATCTTCCGTAACAACATGCTCTTCGTTTTTATTCTCCGCCTTCTTGTCAATAATGGAAGACGCCCACCGGACCAGAGTCTTCCTAAGCCCTTCACCACCCCACCGGTATTCAATATGTGAATGGTAATACAGGTCGAACACAAAGGGGTTATCTTCGGAATGAGAAGACGTATAATACAGATCGGCACCACTGTTGCAAATGAAAGCATCGAAATCCGAAGGACTCAACCCTTTCGAGACCAAAAACGAATGAATTTCCGCCATCTGTAAAGATGTCGCCAATATAAATCCGATGGAACCTTCGCTCCTCTCCTTATCAACGGCCTCGAAAATCCTCCTAACGTTTTCGAAAAGACCTCCGATATCATCAGTGTCGATGGCAATCACGAAAATTTGTTTCCTCCTTCTCAACGCCGGAAACTTAGGTTGGTCGGATTTTTCTCCTTTCACAACACCTTTGGAATACGAAACAACGGCATTCTCTAGTTTACTCTTTCGATCTTCAGAGTCAAAAGAGCTATAAACGTTTACTTTATCAGCGTCCATCGAGAACTTTAAATTCAGTGATATATCCTGCATGTCTCTTAAAGAATCACTTGGTGATTCAGATTCTGAATTTTCATCATCATCGTCGTCGTTTTTTAGCCACCCGGGTTGCCGGGTTTGCAACTCGCTATCCGTGAGAGATAAGTTTTGCAATGCTCGGTCCACGAGAATAAGTGAATGTTTCTCAAACCGTTTGACCTGCATTTTGACCAAAGTTGCTTATCTGCCACGAGCTTTAACAAGGCATCAGCAACGGACTTCTCGTCATGGGGATCAACAAGTAAACCGTTGTCAAGTACCTGCAACGTTAACACGGTCAATTGCAGCCCATTTCTTCAATTAACTGATAAAAGAACATATAATGAAACAAATACAACTTACACGGTGTATATCCACTGGACCTCCATTTTTTGTGGCAACCATTGGTAGCCCATGAGCTGCAGCCTGTTCAATGAAACTCAACAAATTATGCTAATAGTATAGGTATACAACGACTTATAAAACATAATTGCTAAATATATCAGAAGATAACCTCAATCAAAGTGAGCCCAAACGGCTCTATGAATGCCGGATTGATGAAAACACCCTGCCAAAAAGAGGTAATAAACAAAATTATATCTCAAAATGTATGGTTAGAATGCAGAAATGGTTGCCTATTACTTCTCATATTGTATATATTTTAATAAAAGAAAACATATATGATATATGCCTACGTATACATATACATATAATGTATGTACATATATGCATGTAACTATAAATCAAAGAGAGTCCAATTGGTGAGCTTGGCATCGTATCGTTAGAAAATTACCTTGGTCTTTGCTGCTAATCTGTAGATATCAGGAACTTCATTCTGCTTATGATGTTTCGGGTATGCCACTTGGCCATAAAGATCATACTTATCAATCATCTTAATAATTGAAAGAAGCATGGAAGCACTAGTGCTCGACATCTCATCAATGTTATCTCGGTTACCCATGATTAATGTCTGTAAAATTCAAGTTAAAGTTATAACACCAAAGAAGAAACCGATCAAATCACTAAAAAGAACCCATATTAGGATAAATCAGGCATACAAGATTGGCAAGCTCCCGTAATGGACGACACTCCCCAAAGGCTTTGACCAAAGTTGTAAGATTCTTTTTAGGGTCCGGCCTAGCAAGTGCAAGTATCATAGGCTTGCGTGGGTTGGTAAAGAACCGCATTATCTGCATAACAAAAAGATAATATGAATCTTACACTTCCAAAAAGTTGTTTCGGCTAAAGTTTAAAAAACTAATTAATCAGAAATGACGTAAACCTCTGCCCAAATAGGCGGATCTGGAGAAGCCTGACGATCTTCTGTTCCTTCTGCTTCGCCATCCATATCACCGTCATGTGGTATAATATGATTGAACTCCATCCCAGGAGGAATCACCTGAAAATAACTGAAATGATTAATTCTGCATCCAATAGAAAAAACATAGCATTATAATAAAACGAAGATCGTAAAGTTTAGAACGTTTAATTAAAGTAGCTAAGATATCTTCTATACAAAGATAGTTCAAGAATGTTAACTAATCTACCCAACATACAAACAAATCATATAATTAAAAGAAAAATATTTTCTCCTATTATAGAAAGAATTAGTTCCCCCACTGTCAACCAAATAAAGAAACCCTTGAACAACAAAAGTACAAAACAAAATACATTTTCTTCAAATGGGTACAAATCACCTCACTATCAAGTCATGGAACCCGATAGATCACAGCCTTTTTTTATGATAAATGTGATTGATGAGCTATTATTAGCATATTGAGCACAACTTACATGCAATTCTGCTAAATAGGCTGAACACCAAAGAACACACACACACACACACACACACATAACCAGGAAAAAACCGCAAATGTTTGAACCACAAAGAGGCACGTAAGGTTTGCAAAAATAAAAGCATGTGTTGGCACTTACAACCATGCGAGGCATGAACCTGCCATAACAGCTCACATTACGCCTGATCCTAGCTCGAAGTTTCCGCTCCAACACTGGGTCAAACCCATTGTACAATCGCCACTGTTCCTCTATTTCCTGCCTGGTGCTGGTTATAACTACCTCAGAGGCATCAAGGGTCAACTCCTCAGCCTCTATCCTACGCATTATCTTGTATGTATCATTGATTTCTTCTTTAGATAATCTTCCTTGCCTCAAAAGTTGTTCCAACTTATCTCGCCCCAACGAATGACCAGTGAAGAGCATGGGTACATTTAGCGCACCAGACAGAAGAGCAGCCGAGTCACCAGCATCCGCATAATGACCATGGATAGCAACGGGCCAAACTAGGCGACCGCCACCAACTTGCTCACCCAAAACCTTTGACATTTGTATTATGTGGCCAAGTGCACCATCAACAAATTCTGGGATATGAGGCCATAGGAGTTCTTTGGGAATATATTTATCTTTTGGGCCAAATGGAATACGGATTATATATGCACCGCTGCTCTCGCCTATTTCATCCGTCAAACCATCGGAATTATGTGGAGAGAGCATCTCCGTTGGTTCTCCATAACTACAGTCTACTTCAGGAGATGCTACTTGCCTAGTAAGTAAATCAACTCGGTAGACACCTGGCATTGAGGCCAAAGCCCTTGCAAGTTCCACAACATACTTAACCTAAAGAAGCAGAAATTAAGACTAAAATTATTGCCAAAGTATTTAAATTACCAACAAGAAACAAATGGTAGATAGAAATTTATCAAATTCTAAAGTCCGCCAACATAAACGTACCTGACCACCCGTATCAGAATCACGCCCAAGCTCCATGTTTTCACCACGTATCAGACCATGAAGGCTGTAATTAGTTTCAAGAGATTATAAAGATTGTCAATGAACTCACTGGGAAGTCCAGAATGTGAAGCACTTGTTTGGCGTCTTTTTGTTCGTCGATTAAGCTTGTGCAAACTTTTTGGACTTTGTCACCCAAAACATACTCTTAACAATAGTTTTTTTAATTGTATTTCATTGATTTGGTTATTGTTTCCATGAATCTAAAGCATACAAACTTCTGAAGGTTGTTTTAACCTAGCTGTTTTCGGAGTGATTACCATTAGCCATTGTACTTCACACTTGGTTTCTAAACAACCAACATTCTTGCAAAATTTCCGAACTAAGTAAAAAAGAAATCCAAGTCGACTGTAAATAGCAAACACAACACTGAAGTTGCCAAATGGAATAAAATCTGGCAACTCTTTGGCCAACTATAGAGATTCCTCCCCCGTTATCTGCCAACTCACTTTTTTTCCTTCTTTTGCGTTTTAGCAAGTATGTTGGTTGTTTAGATTTAGCAACATGATGTCAATTACGATATGTTGAAATGCTAATCACTCAAAAACTTACCTCTATACAACATCAGTTACGTGTGTATTAAATAAGAACATCAAGCCACTCAAGTTAGAGGTGGTTAGGATATGTAGCGGCTACATAGAGGGTTCATAGCAAATTTTATTAAAATCTATCTAAGCACTTGTAGTGATGCTGGTAAGATGATATTTCGTTATATAATGCCCTATGTAATGCATTAACTATATTTAACACCCTAACACAATACTTAAACAATTTCAAGGCGCAACATTTTGGAAATACACAAACACATCGTTAATGATCGTGGTGTAGTCTTAATGCAAAAATTACATGCATAACTAAGATCAGAATCTTTTACCCTGTTCTCGAGTTTAATAAGGGAAGGAAAAGAAAGGAAAAGGAAGGGAAGGGGAATCCTTTCCTTTCCTTCCAAATCCTCCCATTTTTGGGATGATAAGATTTAAGGCAAAATAAGCCTAAACTCCCCCTCCAATTCCCTCCCTTTCCTTTCCTTTCCTTTCCTTTCCTTTCCTTCGTTAAATGAAACTCGATAACACAATTTTCTGGTTTTCCTTCCATATCCTTTCCTTTCCTTTACATGTCACTTTTGTACAAAAATTCAAATTAGACAAATCAATTTTCATGGTTTTAGAAATACATAATTGATCATTTTTCATGCTAGACGACTTGCTTTGCCACAAGTAGTAATTTTCTATCTTAAATGCATGTTCCAATTCACATGCTGCCGACAGATTCTAAGAAAGAAAAATTGGATACATTATTGATCAAGATATATCCTTTTACGGCTGATATTTTTCTCATATATGTGAACGGTTTAAATTTAATACCCTTTATGAGAACAAACTAATCATGCATTTAATTGAGATTTAATGTTAACAGCTAATAGGGATATCATACCTTATCAGTACAAGGTACAACTTTTTCCCCTTTTGTTGATTAGCCCATGCCTCCATAGCATCCGTAGAGCTAATCCTGGGCAAACGACCTCTGTGGCTATCACCATGAACAGAAACATCACTCACGGTATCTCCTTTCTCACCCTCCGATAAGTCTTCTGACATATCAGCCACGGCTTCTTTGCGACCACGTTCACGCTCAAGGCGCCGTTTGGTCATTCTTTGAGCTTCCTCACCCTCAAGCTAATTAACAAACGAAAATAAGAACATCAAGAAAGGCGGACTGCAATAGTTTACAACATACTTATTATTCGATGGTCTATAACTACAGATGATAATATCCAATCACTTATAATACAATATGCATGTATAATAATCGCAACAACGTACAAGCGTATTGAATCTTTAAAGACACCGCCTTTTCTCAACAATTCGAACAAAGTATGAAACAATTTGAGCACATTTGCATTATTGCATACATATCAGTCGAATCTGTTCCTTTCACATCATAAATCACATATTCTTCATGAAACCTACCAATTTCATTGCAAGGGCTAAACAATCTAGGTTTCAAATCAAGCTCCTTTTTTCAGGTTAAAGTAAAAAAAAACAAAAGTTGATCAATCCCAACACATAATATTCTACATGAATTTCTCTCAATATCACAAATCAAAACCTGTTCATAGCTTGTTCATTTGTTCAATAAACATTTCTTTCATCCAACAACATCAAATCTAGACTCAAATTAACCTTCTTCTTCTTGCCAACTCTCAGGTAAAAAAATCACCACCAACTTAATAATCATCCACACTTCAATTTTAAGTTTTAAACAGAAATCCAAAAACTGGAAAGCTAAAAACCTGCTTTTTCTGGCGAGCCAAATTCCAAATCCTCCAACACATATTCTCAAGCCTAGTGTTCCTCTCTTGAGGACTCCTCGTCGCTTGTGCCTGCATATAAATATACATATACATATATATATATATACACAAATTAATCATCAATTTCAATTTCGATTTCATTTTCATTTTCATTTTCATGAAAAAGGTTATATATAAAAAAAAATCAGATGCATTTGATCAATTTCATCCATCAACATATAGATACATACAACAAGTGAAGTACGTATGTATATATATATATATATATATATATATAAATTGAAGTAATTAAAGTGAGAATTTGAGACTTGCCTTAACCCAAGAGCGATGGAGATCGGTTTCATCGAAGCCGATGACGTTATCGACGAAGTAGCGAGTAGGACTGAAACGGCCTCTCTCACGGAGGAGGAGAGATGACTTAGCGTCGTCAAGGCCAGGTCCTACATCGAGGATTGCCTCTAAGTAACTGCTAATCCAGTCGTTGCCCGCCATTGTTGAGTTGAGAAATTGGTTGCAGAGAGTGGTGGGGTGGATTTAAGGGTGAATTCAGTTGGCAAATTAAGGTGATGATGAGATTGAAGAAGAAAGAGAAAGGGACAGACGATCTGATAACACGCGGAGGAGAGAGAGATGATAGAGAGAGAGACCTGGAATATAGCACCCCACTCTGTATTCTATTTATATCTAGGATCAAAATAATGTATCTAATCCGCGAGAAGTAGCTGCTCACGTTTGCAGCGCGAAATATGTATCAATTATTCGATGTATGTGTAAAATTCAAGGTCAAGTGATTAAAAAAACTGAAGAATTTTCTATTTTTTTTAATAAGAACGAAAGTTCGGCTGGGAATTTATTTTCCATGATCAGGGTGAGGATAACCGAAAACGCAGCATGTGTTTCATTCGGTTAGATTATTCAGACCACTGAAAGGTTCATGTATTAGACCATGGGTATTGGGTGGTACCGCAATCTTTCGTATCATCTAAACCCTGATACATCCTCAACGTCATATCATTTTTTCTCTTTTCTACCGTCCTTATCTTAAAGTGGAGTACCACTAACGTAACTAACCCAATTTTTATCCCACTTTTTTTGTTATTTTAATTAATATATAAGATAGAAGGGGGAAAGGACAAAGAGAAAGTGTTCGGCTTTGTCGGACTTCCAAACCAGCCCCCTTACACGCATCCCCTTACCTGCTCACCCTGTACCACCAACCCGCCAAACTTGCATTCCCATACCGACGGCAACCCGACCTATGATACAGGTGAATTCATGATGAATAATACAACATTAATCATGGATAATGCATAGCATTCAGTTTGAATAATCTTGTATTATGGAGATTGAATTTGACACTTGTCACGCTCTCGGCTATTCTTACGTTCGTAATGAAAAATAGTTTTTATTTGAACTAACCCCTAAAATAAGAGAGTATTTATTAATTGATGGCTTTTTTTTAAATAAACCCTTAATTGTCATTTATGTCTGATCAAACCAGGCATAACATAATTTAGATCGTTTATTTATTTTTCTTCTTAGATTCTTGTAAATCTACAAATTTTACACAGTAAGATTGTTCTTGCTAGTTTATTTTGAAAACGGTGTTTTGGAACTTAGAAATTTGACTTCAATTATACAGTGAAAGCAATAAAATATGTTATTACAACCTTCTAAAAGCAAATTGATTAGAAATTTTGAGTTTTGAAATTTGTGTGAAAACAATAACATTTGTTACTGCAACCTTTTGTAGAGTTTGTCTAACACAAATGGATTGTTGTGAATTTGAACCATAAACAAACTCATGTGCAAAAAGGTTAGAAATTTAGATATGATTGTATTTTTGTTGATTCAGATTTTCATATTTTAGTTTATAAAAACAAATAGTTTTGTTGCTTCAGATTTCAGGCTTCAACACCATTACTTAATATGCAAAAGTGAAATCAAACTTCAGACTTCAGCAGCTCTTGAAAGCAAACATCACTTTAATGTTCTATGATAAATTAAATGATAACATAGCCACTTAATTACTTTTTATTTCGTTTTGTATCATTCTTTTGATTTTAACGTTGATTTTAGCTATATGCACCCTGAAATTGCCAAAACTCAAAACAAGAAAATTAAAGATTTGTGTGTTGACTTTCTAGAACATTTTGAATCATTTAAATCGAGGCTTCGATGTGTGAGATATGATTAAAACTCTACAGCTTAACAAACGTGTCAGCATTCTTCTTTTGTTTATTATTTTTTATTTCGTTCTTCGATCATCAATGCTCACTTTAATCAATGTACTTAAGTTGAATTTTTGAGGTATAAAATATACAATTATGCATAAGACATTTGTAAATTTACAAAAACAAAACAGTCTTTAATTTTCAAATTTTAGACTTGAACACTAGCCTTTAAAAGTCAAAAGTGACATCGGACTTTAAACTTCAGCGTCTCTTAAAAAATAAACGCCACCCTGTCTTGGTAAGCATTAATCGGTTTAATTATTTTACCAGTTCCAGCAAGTAGAAAGACAATGATTAAAAGTCATACTCTATAGGGTTGTGTTTGACAAAAAAAAAAAAAAAAACTTAGTTATAGGGTACATGTTTGGATCCTCATAAGTTAGTTTATTGAAACCCTACTAACTTTTGTGAATTTTTCTAATAATAACTCTTATTAATACTAATTGTTATTAAGTGATAAAAAATATTAATTGTTAATAATTAACACTTATTTATTATCATTATCAATAATTATTTATTAATAAATACTATTTTATAGTAATTATAATTAGTTATTAATTATAATTAAACTTAATTATACATTATATTAATTTTTAATGTTTTTCAAATGTTATTAATTATATCAATTATTATTTAATATGTTTATTTAAAATCAAATAAAACAATCTTTAAAACATTTATGTAGGTTATACAGATTTAAAGTTGTATTTTTTACAGATAATTAAAACATGCTACATATTGTAATGAAAAGTATTTAATATAATTCCTAGTTATATTCTTTTAAAATTACTAATTACTTAGGTTGTTTGGCAGTTGACATGGTTTGGTGTTGAATGATTAAGTGGTTAGAATGATTAAGAGGCTCTTATGATATGGTGTAAAATGAAATATGATGGTTTGGTAATTGTTGAGTATGAAATCAGGACTTTGAATGGTTAAGAAACATCCAGGTTACTTAATCATTCAGAGGGTTTTGGAACCCATAAGAGGCAGTTTATTTTTTTACCAAACAAGATTCACCTCTTAATGATTCCGATGTTGACTCTTAATGAAACTGTTAAGAGGTAAACAAACACCATCTTAGTATGTGTGAAGTTGATCTTTATTTTTATTATATTTAATAGTGATTTAAATCATAAATTTTGGACAAACATTATCCCCACCTATCACCAACTGAGTTATGTGTCATTGGTAATTTAAGTCATAGATTAATGCAGTTTTTTTTTCTAAAGTTTGTTTAAATAAAGTTTAACTTTATAATATATAATATAGTATAATATAATTTATTATTTAATTTATTTAATTTTTTTTGTATCTATTCACATAGTATATCATTAAAAAATTATTTTACATGCTTAAGCAAAGAGTTATCTTAATTATATTATAAAACATATGTAATTGATTGTTTATTCAAGATGTCATTTTTGGTTATTTTACATATTCATAAGCTAATTTTGTCAAACATAATTTGTTCACCAGCTATCATCTTCCTTATCAATCAATACTAGTTTATCAATTACCAACTAGCTTATCAGATAGTTTGCCAAGCATGACCTAAAAAGGAAGACAAAATAGACAAATTTACCGGGTTAATAAGATTCACATCACTTTTATAAACTCTTACCATCAATCTATTTTTGCTAACTAATAATGTTACCTAAAATATTCACCCTTCCAGTAAGTATTTACCTAATAAGAGGGTAAAATCCATTGCTCTTATTGTTATTATGGATAAAGTTAGAGATGAGTGCATCTTCAAAGCGAAAGAATAAGTATTTTGAATAAATTTCTTGTCTTAGTAGAATACTTAAAATAAAATTAATAAAATATAAAAGTGTGAAGATTCTTTAAATTTGGAAAATTACTAAAAATTATTATCACACGAAATAGGAAATCTTTTATTATATTTTCATTTATAAGAACTCCAAAGTAAATGCTTATAAAAAGTATATTTTTACTTTAATAATTTAATTAATATTATAAGCTTCAAAAAAGGAATCTATTAACGAGGAAATGTAATAGTTTTGGAAATTCTAAGTAAAATATAACTTATTTGAGATTTTCTATTCTATAATTTTGAAAAATAACTTTTACTCAATAATAAGAATGACAATTTTTACCCAACTAAGCGTTTATCAGATAAATTATTGTATACAACATCATTCTAATGGTTACAATTTTATTCGATAAATTAAGTTAGTGTATCAACTTTCATTTGGTAAGCACTTACTTGATAAGAGTTAACTAGCACCTAAGATACATGAGTACATAGTCTGTTGCCAATTTAATATTCTAGCTTATTAAAGAATGTCTACCAACTCAATACATTAATAAGCCTAACTTTCGTTTTGAAACTGTGGACAACAACCATCGTTGGTGTATTAATTCAAAGTTCTTATCGTAATATGTATCTTGACACATATGCTTATATAGTTAGACATAATCTTAGATGGTTGTAATATTTACGAGTGATTAAATATCAACCACTAGTGTTTGATTTTTTTTGTCTGAAAATGCATTACAATTATATTTATAGAGATATGTTCCAATTGTCTAACAAAAACCTAAATATATAAATTTAGAAAAGAAAAAAACTGAAGTAATTGGATTGAATTCTTCAAATAATGTTACGTAGCTAGCCTGGCTATATACTTTCTAATTCGACATTGATGTTTTTATCATTGATTCTTTATGATTTAAATAATCAATTATGTTATTAATGTTTTCATAACTTTACCTTAAATGATGAATACCATTTTTTTATCATTATTTATAAAGTTTAAAATATCGACTGTCGTTTTCATAAAAATGCTTTTAGGAAATGAAGGAGATGCATGTGCTCATGGTGTATACATAAATGACACGTGTCATCCTATCAACAATCCACTTTTAGAAAAATCTACGATGATCGAAAACGATATTCTACTTCTAGGTTGTCCTACCAAAATTACGATTTTGGTCCTCATAGTTTGTCAAACTTACGATTTTGTCTTATTTATGATTTTAATCCATGTAATTTACAATTTATTGTTTTTCTTATTTTTATACTAACTCTATTTAAAGTTTATCATCAAGTATGAAGAATAAAAATAACAATAAACTATAAATGATAATGATAGTGACAAATCATGTCTAGCTTAGTTGGTTTTGTCAAGAGTGGTAACATTTTGGGAGGGACTGTGGATGGTATCTCAGTCTAACCGAGGTTGAATCCAATGGAAGTTAATTAAGGGCATGAGGAGTACCCAATCTTTGGGCTGGTCCAGTCTACGACTAGGTCGTCCCTAGCCCAGTCAAAGACTGTAGTTGGCTTTAGGTCCAGCATAAGCTAGGCCAGGACAACAGCGGATTAGTGGCTGCCCGTGGATGCCTGATACCGTAGGAAAAGCGTGCGTGTGTTTATGATAATCGTTCGTTGGTTCAATGCCTTTAAGCCTTCCAAAAAAATGATAATGACAATTGAAAAAAAAAACAAAAAGTTTGTAGAATACAGGGATAAGAACCGTAATTTAGAAAACTTTTATTCGAAAATAACAATTTTCAACGGTTAACATGAACCAAAAATTTGGTTCGCTATAAAAGGATACTTTGATATGAGATCAATATATAAATAGTATTTTATTTAAAAGTTGGGTCATCAAATATATGATTATGATTTGGCATATGCTTTTCTTTTCCTACTAATAATATATGTTTTTTAAAAAGTTAAAGTTGTTGTTAATATATGTAAAAACGCTAATTTGGTATTTTTGTTACGAACATTCTCATAGTTAATGTTTGATAAAAAAAATAATATAAGAAAACTGAATGTGTTCTTATTTTATTCGTAATTTGGATATATATTTTGTTCCATGTTAAACACACAAAAAAAAAAATCCATATTACCAAAATTTTTAAATTTAGAAAAATCTTTACATAAAGAAAAAAAATTATTATTTTAATATTCTCACCAATTATTAAAATGTATCAAAAATAAAAGTTTACAAGGAAGGAAATTATTTTAATAAATATATTAAATATTTAATAAAGAGATGTTTCATTTACAAAATACGTAATCTTAAGAAACTATATAAACCCATTTATCTAGTTTAATAAATATCCGATTTCATTTTATTTTATAATTTAAAAACATGATTATAATGGGAATATTATCACCTTTCATAATGATAATTGTATAAATATCACTATTATTTTCTAATATAATGATTTATAAAATTTGTTACAATTATTTATTTTGTAATTGAAACCTTCCCATTTTAATAATATAGTTAATGTCTAGAATTGCTAAAACATAATAACCGATATAATTAAATGTTATTTAAAAAAATATCTTTTCTATGTTTAATTTTAAAGAAAATATAGCATATATGTAGGAAGTGCTTGTTATTAGGGGTGTACAAAAACCCGTCAACTCGCGAAACCCGCCCAACCTAATCCGCTTACAACCCAATTAAACCCAACCTACCGCCAACTCGCTAAACCACTAACCTGCCAACCCGCTAAACCACCAATTAAGAGGGTTGAAATTGGGTTAGACCTAGCTCAAACCGTCCAACCCACCAACCCCACGTTAATATCTAATTTGTGTAAATTTATATATTTTATATATATATATTAGAAAATTACTAGTTGTATTTTTGTAGCATTTTGTTTGTATAGTTAAATGACGAACATGAACAATGGCCTTGTTTGTTCATTTATTTTTGTTCTTTCGTTTACGCTCATTTAACATTTTAAGTAACGAATATAAATGAACACGAACACGCATAGATTTCTAACAAGCGAACATGAACACACAACAAGCGTCCATTTAACGTTCATGTTCGTTCGTTTGTACGGTTAATTAGTTGAAGTGTTGAACACACAAACACAAAGAAGCCTCCATTCGTGTTCATTTGGTTCGTTTACAACTCTAATGGTAGTACTTGATGATTTCGACGTTTTAGAACATCTATAATTCAAACTTTTGAAGTGTTTGATTAAAGATTTGAAGTATTTGATTCTAGTAACATTGTTTTGTATACTTTTAGCAATATTTATTGTCTTATTTCATGTTTAAATTTATGTATACTACTAAACCATTCAACCTGCTAAAATCGCCAAACCCGCCACAACCTGCAAGGGTTTGGTTGGTTTGGGTTACACTTTTTAAATGGTTGGATTGGGTTGAGATTTTCTTAAACCGTCATAATTGGGTTGGGTTGTAAAAATGTCCTAAACCGTTCAATCCAACCCACATACACAGACTTGTTATGAGTTCATAAAAAAAGCAATTTTTCTAGTTAGATTATTTTTAAATAATGTCAAATTTTATGTATGTCACTGTATCATGAATATTAGAATGAACGTTTCGAACTGTATTTTTTTGTTAATACGAATTTCTAAATAAAGACTATTAGACTAGACTAAAATATTATTAATAAAATACTTAAAGTTATTCTTAAAAAATAGAGTATTTTATAGGTTAGTTTTCAAATTAATAAGTATCGTTGGATATTAATGATATTAATTGCTATTGCTATTGCTATTTAATTTAGTTTAATTTTATAAAAACTTTAAATACTTAATCGTTGATTAGAAAAAGCTATTTAAAAGAGCATCAGCTTTTGATCATGGTTAAAAATGGAAAATGACAAAAAGCGTACAGCATGCATGTGCACCTGATCATCATACACATGGACCAACCTCAATTCTAATAAACAGCAAACTCCAATTTTGATCCTCAAACTTTAATGAAAAGTTCAACAACATGATTTAGACTATTTTTAACTAGAAACGTACCCGCACGCGTTGCAGCACGAAGTATGTATCAATTATCCAATTTTTATATACATCATTGTAAACATCAATTTAATCATATGTGTTCAATCAGTTAACCTTCTAATGGTTTATTGAATAGTTAATCTCGAAAATTGAAATAAAATTATTATCTTTATATAATAGAATATATAATATAATTGCATAAAAAATATTCAATATTGGGGTCATTTCGAAGGTATTGACGAGACGATTATAATGGTATAATTTGTAAAAAAAAAAAACGTAATTTTAATATATTTTAGTTCATAATATATGATTATTTAGATTATATGATAAGGGTTTAAAATAAAAAATGAAAAAGTAAAGAACTAAAATAAGATTTAATAACTAACTATGGGTGTACAAAATGTAAATGTGTAAAATGAATTGTTGAAAAAAATAACCGTCAAATTAAGTTATTTCTTTTTATAAGTAGTATAGATAAACGGGTTGATAAGTTAATTATAAATTCATATGTTAGTTTATGATTAATAAGCTAACTAAAGACTGATAAATTAGTAGTTTATCGGTAAATTTTTTAAGAAATTTATAAATTATCCTTATTGTTTTTATTTTGTTATGAAAATGATCTTTTATATTTTGTTATGAAAATGATCTTTGGTTACTAACTCTACTAAACATGTTTGTTTTGTTAGAAGTTAGAATGAGAATATTTCCTACTTTTTATCTATTTCTTTGCCTTTTTCTATTTTATCCTTGTGTATTCATTATATATTTTTTTCCTTTTCTAATAAAACCATTACTTTATATTATATAATATATTTAGTATTATATATGCATATATTATTAAATATCAACTAATTTTTATTAAAAAGTATTATATTATACTATTTTAATCATAAACTCAAATGAGAAGTGCAAAAAGTATGATAAGCTGAGAAGTGGTCTCTAGTCTTTTATATGGCTAAGATCAAATTTGATTAGCTATAGATTACGGTCTTGATTGGTCAAAGATTACGACTTTGGTTAATCAAAATTTGCGGCTATGCAAAAAATAAAGAGATAGGTTTCGTAACTATTACAAATAGGGCGAAAACAGGTCCACATATAGACTTGTGTGATCCTAAATATCTTAATAACCATCTCTCATGATCCTTAAAAAGGGAATTGATTCAATACATCTTGGTGGTGTAGCAGTGGTACAACAACTCAATGAGTTAGTGATGGGGATTGGAGAATGGACGAACAACTGAGTCGTGGAGGGTAGCGGGCAACGATTTACAAAGGCGACGATCATCTATAGGTCGACTTGATGGAATGGATTGAAAGAATTAGGGATCTGCATTTGCCGATTTGGGAATTCAACAAATTATAAATAGGAAATTATATAAACTAAATATAATATCAATGTTTTTACACAAGGATGGATTTGATTTCACACAAGTTTGACTTAAGATCTAATTTTACTTAGTTGATCTAGTTCTGATTTTAGAAATTGGAGTTCTAGGTTTTCGATTTAAATTAGGTTTAAACTTTTGTAGTACATTTATGAAAATTTGTGTTTGGATGTATTTGATTCTTCACATTTTATGTTCAGATTTGTGACAATTGTTGATGATGGTCTCGACGATGGTTATGGTGTTGTAATAGTGGTAGGATGGTGTTTAGTGCTGTCACTATTGGTGAATATTCTTTTGGTTGATAAAGAAAAGGGGAAAAAAGTCGGTAAAATGATAGTTTTGTTTTCACGTGAGGGACACATGCATCCACTTAACGGATTTAAGTTAACAATGTTAGTTCACGAGACCATCAATATTATGAAAATGAAAAGTTCGAAACCAAAATGTAGATAATATGTTAGAGGAAAGATGTATGGAACAATAGTCTAATTCACTCGAAAGGGAATGTGCTGCCATTAGGTTTGACGAGAAGGAAAAAAGGAAGAGAATTTGAAGTAACTGACAAATGATGATGCGCCCTAAAAACATATTCTTGTGTTCAAGTGATTTGAAACAATAAAAGGAATAGACCGATTGTAACACCCGTGATTTTTGGACAATGCAGGTTCGGGTCTGTGTAAAACTTATCTTTAAGAAAATATGAAAAATAGGACTTTTGATCAAAACCTAGATTTTATGGTCTTGTTGGATGGAAAATTGAAATACGAATCCAACGGTTCTTCCGGAATCGAAATCGGAGCTATAACGAAGAAGTTATGGCCGAAACAAGATGTCACCCAAACACACAAGTAGCTAGCGACCGCTAGGGCATACACCTAGCGATCGCTAGGCATTGGAAATTTTGGTTCTGTTGGAGCTCTCGATCAGCTAGCGACCGTTAGGCTTTGTTCCAAGAAGCTAGCGATCGCTAGGGCTTACCCCTAGCGACCGCTAGGTGCTGTCAGCTCCGAAAACGCGTTAAATACTCCCCTTTCTTCATTTGGGCATAACTCTCTCATTTCAACTCCGTTTCTCTCGATTCTTTTTGCGTTCTTCTCGATTTTTCGAGATCTTTAAGATTACATCAATGGATTTCAAGTATTTGGTGGTTCTAAAACGTTGGTGTAAGTAAATCTCTTCATCTCCTACGAGTTTTAAGCTTAGATTTGGGGTTATTCATCTCCAACCTTTTCTTCCATATTGGTATTAGATTTGTTGTTATTTTAGGTGGAATACTTGTTTTGGGAAGTGTTGGAGGCTAGATCTACTAGTCTAGAGGGTAGAGATGTCCATTAGCTTCATCTTCGTCACCACCTCTCCACCATTGGTGGGGGTTTCTTCATCTTAGGGTTTTCACCCAAGATCTTGAAGAGGTAAGTTCTATTTACGGGTTTTAAGTGTAGATCTAGTCTTATATGTCGTGGATCTAGAATTAATCCAAGATATTAACTCCTTATCAGTTTAGGTGTTCACTCAAGCTTTAAGCTAGGGTCCTTGGTGTGACAACCCTCCACTTCCCACCTCAGGTCAGTAAAACTTTAACTGAATAACCGGAGCAAGACAGTATTTTAATACTGTCATCTTGATAAAAACAATATTATATGACAATATTTATTGTGAAAAGGCTAGAAAAGAGCCTTTGACGATTATTGAGTCGCCACTATAGTCGGTACGCAAAACCGACTGATTGTTATCAGCAGGTCCCGATTCCGACCCCTAGACTGTCGAATTTAATTTTTATTGACCCCAAATATGAAAAATATTAATTTCTAATAAGTTCCTTAATAAAGATACGAAAAACTGCTTTCGTTATGCAAAAATCGCAAAAACGCGCGTTTTCGGTAACGGTTTCCAATTTTAGCAGCTTTTTACACCCAATGCTACAAAATTCAATTAAACTCATTAAATGGCTTATTGAGATCAGCCATATTATTATTAGAGACAAATATTCTCTCATCACATGGCTCAAATTAAAGCAAGAAACATTGATAAGAATCTAACCAATACACACATCACCAACTTACACACACTAACATCAACTCATCTCTCAACTCACCATCTCTCTCCCTCTCTTTTTCCCTCTCCCAAAACCGGCCACAAGGCCATGGTATTGGCATCTCTCTCTCTCTCAAATCCTAGTATAAATACACACATACCCCTTTCCATTTCATTTGTTCAAACTTCACTCTCTCTCTCTAACTTCTCTCTAGAAAATTTCTCTCTACTCTTTCTCTCTAGCTTCTTCCATACACCTCCAATTCTTGAAGATATTCATCCATATTCAAGAACACATTCAAGGTAAAATGATGATCTTCATCAATCTTCTTCTCTAAATCATCATCTCCCAATGTTGTGAGATGGAAGTAACTTGCATTTAAGCAAGGAAAACATCTATGATCAACCAAATAAGTTGGGTAGTTTGAATGATCTTCAAAACTCTCAATTATTGCTTATAATTCTTGTTCATCCTTTAAATTCTTGTTCATATAATAATCTTATACATTTTATTTCAAGTATTTCTTTCTCTTTATACAAACAATCCACCATATTTGGTGTAGATGAAATCACTAGTCAAATACCCTTTCTTTGCTAAGCAATAAGTGAGTTGATGACTAGTGATTCCTAACTTCTTATGATCATCTAACACCTTACATAAGGTATGGATGATTTCATATAGCCAAATACCCTTTTCTTTGCTTGGATCATCAAAAATTCAAGCAATAAGTGAGTTGATGGCTTATGATTATAACCTAGATGTTTAATATGGTATATATGTAAATGCATGTGTAAATATGCTTTATGAAGTTGATATTCCTTCAAGCACATCTGGTTTTGAGCTTTGATAAAGAGAAATCATCATAAGAGTAATTAAACAAAGGAAATATTATGTTATACAACAACTAGTCTAAAATTTTGTCCAACAGATTCTGGACAGATTCGGACCCGACTTTGAGAGGCCATAACTCTTTCATAAATTGTTCAAATGACATGATTCTTTTTTTTAAAATCAAGTTCAATGAGTTATCTTTCAAACCCCACTGGCCGTTTGCAAAAATTCCAAGTTTCGGACCCTCAAACAGTCCGCACAAAAAGGTTGCGCAACAGCTCTAGTTGCTGTCACTATTTTAATAAACTTTCTGTTTGAGGACCCTAACATTTTTCAAAAATTATGAAATTTGGTCAGTAATTAGTAAACTCATATGGCTAAAACATATAAAAATTTCGTGATTTTTAGAGTTGTGGATCATACCCAAATGCATGTCCCAAACAGCCTCCGAATCTGTCAAGAATTGTTAAAAACTGAAAAGTGTTATTTTATGTAAACTTGTATTTTTCTAAAACACTCTTATAAAGAGTAAATTGTTGGACATAAAAAGACTATATGAGGAATAAGATGAGGTAGAATTAATATAAAACACACATGCATAACCATATACCAACTATCACGTTTCGGTTATAATCATAAGAACTTATTTTAATCGTTAATCGTTATAAAAACTCACATTTCGACCGCGCGTATAATTTTACTTTAACTAAAGGAACTTAATTTGGGTCAAGGAACTTATTAAAATACTTATTATCATTAGGTCGGAATTCGGTGGAACCTCGCTAATTTGGGACTCTCGAACTAGTAACTCGGTGAGTTATTCACGGCCCCTTTTTACGTTTTTACATTTTTGGGGTGGAAAGCATGATAAAACTACCGGTTGATTAAACTTTTGAAACGATTTTGTGAAACGATTTGTGGAACGATTTTGTGGAACGATATGTTTTTGGAACGATTTTTGTGGCTATGGTATGCATACTTATCTAGATTAATTGGGTGTTTTTCTTATCGCAAGTCCTCGTACACACTACTAAGTCTAATTCACTGCGGTGGACCGAGTAATCAATGGTAGCGCTATCGGGTTGGCAACCCCACCTTTCGTACCCCGCTTGCAACGGGGTTGGTAACGATAACGATTGGTGTTTAATTACTTTGTTGTGGAACGATTGTTGTGTCATGTTGCGATAAGCATGGCATTGCGGGGCAAAAACTATGCTTCTAGGAGATTAGTAGTGGCTCGTTAATCTTGAGTGTAAGTATTGCATGATAAGTACCATATGCCGGGATCTTGCGGGGTACGCACATGATCCAACTATTAAGCTTTTTGCTTGAACTTATTATCTCCGGTATTATTATTTTTGGAACGTGAACTATATGAATGTGTGTAATTAAACCCGTGAACTCACCAACTATGACGATAGTTGACTTTTTAACTCTCATGCTTTTCAGGCGATCCAAAGTAAGAAGAACGACATGCACGTGTGTTACACCTTCATGCATTTCAAGACTAAATTCCCTTTCCGTTGTAGTTTAATTTTCCTTGTAATAATTTTAAGACTTTAACGTGATGTAATAGTGTAGACTTAACTATTTTGATATGCTATGGTGTTATTGTCTATACTTTGAGTTGTGCTACTTTGCGCTGTTACATTCCGTGTTTCCGCTTTAGCGGGGTGTGACAGACTTGGTATCAGAGCCAAGGCTATAGAGAATAATGATTTTCTAGCAAGAAAATCGAGTACTATAGCCATCAAAATATAACAACGGAAAGATGAATTTTTTTTTTTCGAAAAATTATTTTTGCGCACTTCTAGAGTGATGAACCCGAGAGTCGCTTCATTGGGTCTTAATTAAACAAAGCCTGGCCAACTATGTTTAGTTAAGAGGCAATAATGCGAAGCTAGGGGAAAGTTACGATGGAAGTGTGAAAAACGAAAACTTTTCTTGCATGGCATATTGCATGAGTAACCACGATACCGGACTAGATAGAACGACACTATTGCGTTATTACACTATTGCGTTGATACACTATCGCGTTAATGCACTATTGCGATAATAATAGGAAGCCACTATTGAGCTTGTTTATTAATAATTAAATATAAACACTTCAGTCACCATGACATCGAACGGCGGATGGATCTCCGAAGAAGAGGAGGACCCCTCGGAAAACTCGGGGTCGGACATGGAAGCGGCAAGCGAAGATGCCTCCGATGATTCAAACCCAAATTCCCCCGTGATTGATGCACCCCAACCTCTACCCGGAAAGCCTGCACCCGAACCGGTACCCCCTAGGCCACGCACTAGGGAAACCGCTAGGAAACGAGTTCTTCCTCCCATACGTAGTGGTATCGCCATCCCTCGTGATCCCTACGCCGGACCCTCCCACATCCTTCCGGGAGTTCCAATTCCGCGAAACCTAGAACTCTTGATCGAAGACGCTCGTAGGATGAACGTTATGGAGGATAGGATAGAAAGGTTCCAAGAGAGGATGAATAGGCAAGCTCAAGCCTTGCGTGCCTTGACCGATCTAGCCCAATTTCTGGAGCAAGGAACTACGGGAGCCATTGAGAGGGCGGTGGCAGCGGGACGTCTGGCTAGGAAGGCGGAGCTACGGAGTCGGGCAGTGACCATCTTCACGGTTATGATGATGATTGGGCTTGTGATCCTTGTGTTTCTCAACCTTTAGTAAACCTTTATGATGTATTTCCAATTTCCCTATCGTTTTATGTAATGGATGTAATCGAATGGCGTAATAACGCCAAATTTTGGAATGGAATGATATTAAGTACTATGAATAAATGTTGTCCTTGTTTATTATAACCAACTCGATTGTATGAACTCTTCCAAATGCAACCTTAATTCAATTCATCTCTTTTAAACATTGTAGAACTATGACAACTCGAAACACAAGAAGCACTGGATCAACGCCAAATGATCAAACCCCGGACATTGCCCAACTCATAGCCCAACAAGTCCAAAATTCCATTCCCAATATTGTCACACAAGTGACTGCTGGTATCGACAACCGTCGAAGGAGTGGCAGAGATCAAAGTGGTGAAGGAGGTAGTGGTAGTAGTCAGGGATGCACTTACAAGACCTTTATGTCTTGCAAACCCAAGGAATTCCACGGCAAAGAAGGGGCCGTAGGACTACTTTCCTGGTTTGACAGCATGGAGTCTGTACTCCATATAAGCAAGTGCTCCGATAACCGCAAGGTGGAATATGCGGCGTGTCAACTACAAGGCAGGGCTTTGACTTGGTGGAATATCCAAGTACAAACCCGAGGCCGGGAAGCAGCATACAACTTATCGTGGGAAGACTTCAAGAAACTGCTGATAGAAGAATACTGCCCAAAAAGTGAACTGCAAAAGCTAGAGGCTGAGTTCTGGAACCATTCCATGAAAGGCATGGATGTGGACAAGTACACGGCACGTTTCCATGAACTTGCTCAACTTGTACCACACATGGTTACTCCAGAGGAGAAGAGAATTGATAGGTATATCTGGGGACTAGCGCCCGAAATCCGAAGGATGGTTACCTCGGCTAACCCAACCACCATCCAGAGTGCTGTAGTCTTGGCTAACCGTTTAGCCAATGACGTAGTCCGGTCAGGAGCTGGAACTAAGAGTAGCATGGGAGGCAAAAGGAAGTTGGAAGGACAGTCAGGAAGAAGGCCTAGTAGTGGGTCGAGTCAAAGTACGCACTCACTAAAGAACTATGTGGCAAAGACACAAGACCAAGGAACCTATAAGGGATCCTACCCCGAATGCAAGAAGTGCAACCGCCACCATTGGGGAAACTGCCTTTATTGTGAGAAGTGTAAACAACTTGGGCATTCCACACAATACTGTAGGAAGGGGGAAGGAGTACCTAGTGAAGGAAGAAAGTGTTTTGAATGCGGAAGCCCAAATCACTTCAAGAATAAGTGTCCCAAGATAGGACAGGGGTCTAGGAATACCATGGATGGAAGTCAGGGTAGTCGCACCAATACGGTGAACCAGGGAACTCAGGCTCGAGGTAGAGCTTTCGTGATAGGGACTGAAGAAGCACGTCAGGATCCCCGTGTGATAACAGGTACGTTTCTTATAAACGACCACTATGCATCAGTCATTTTTGATTCTGGAGCCGATAGAAGCTTTGTGTCCCTAGGATTTAGACCACTAATCCCCTTAGCCTCCGAAAGCTTAAATGAGGTTTATTCGATAGAACTAGCAGATGGACGAGAACTTAAGGCTCACGATGTACTTCTAAACTGCACGTTAAGTTTAGCTGATGAATTGTTTAGCATAGACCTTATACCAATCAAGCTAGGGAGCTTTGATGAAGTCGTAGGTATGGATTGGCTGTCACAAAATAGAGCAACGATAGGATGCTATGAGAAGACTGTTAGGATACAACTTCCGGATGGTAGAACCCTTGTAATAGAAGGAGAGAGACCCAACAGAAGTTTAGGAATAGTTTCGTGTATGAAGGCTCATAGTTACTTAAGGAAGAGATACGTAGCATTCTTAGTTCAAGTGGTAGGAAAGAAACCAGAAGTAAAGAAACTCGAGGATATTCCGGTAGTACGGAACTATCCTGAAGTATTTCCGGACGAGTTACCCGGGTTACCTCCGACTAGACAAGTCGAATTTCGAATCGACTTAATTCCTGGAGCAGCCCCTGTTGCTAAGGCACCTTACCGCTTATCACCAGCCGAGATGCGGGAATTGTCCAACCAAATACAAGAATTGCTGGATAAGGGATTTATTCAGCCGAGTTCATCACCTTGGGGAGCCCCTGTACTATTTGTCAAAAAGAAGGACGGATCGCTTAGGATGTGCATAGATTATAGAGAACTGAACAAGTTGACCATTAAGAATCGTTATCCCCTCCCTAGGATAGACGATTTATTCGATCAACTTCAAGGTGCCAGTTTCTTCTCTAAGATCGATCTTCGATCCGGTTACCATCAAGTAAGAGTCCATGAGGAGGATGTCCCTAAAACAGCGTTCAGAACACGCTATGGACATTACGAGTTTATGGTTATGCCTTTCGGACTCACGAATGCCCCCGCCGTGTTTATGGACCTGATGAATAGGATTTGCAGGCCATACCTAGATAAGTTTGTAATCGTATTTATCGATGACATACTCATCTACTCTCAAAGTAGAAAGGAGCACGAGCAGCACCTGAAGGTAGTACTTGAACTACTTAGGGACCAGAAATTGTACGCCAAATTCTCAAAGTGCGAATTTTGGATCCGGGAGGTACATTTTCTTGGTCATGTAGTTAGAGAGGAAGGAATTCTTGTGGACCCAGCAAAGATTGAAGCTATTGCAAAATGGGAGACCCCGAAGACTCCAACGGAAATCCGCCAATTTTTAGGATTGGCAGGATACTACAGAAGGTTCATTGAAGGTTTCTCGAAGATCGCACAACCTCTGACAATGCTGACTCAGAAGGACAAGAAGTTCGATTGGGGTCAACGACAAGAGGACGCCTTTCAACTCTTGAAGCAAAAGCTATGCAACGCACCAGTTCTAGCCCTACCCCAAGGGACAGAGGACTTCGTTGTGTATTGTGACGCTTCACGACAGGGACTAGGATGTGTGCTGATGCAAAGGGATAAGGTCATAGCCTATGCATCTAGACAACTTAAGAACCACGAACAGAACTACACTACTCATGACTTAGAATTGGGAGCAGTAGTCTTTGCACTTAAGATTTGGAGACACTATTTGTATGGAACTAAGTGTACGGTGTTCACGGACCATAAGAGTCTACAACACATCCTAGACCAAAAGATGTTGAACATGAGACAACGTAGATGGGTAGAGCTACTTAGTGATTACGATTGTGAGATCAAATATCACCCGGGCAAGGCTAATGTAGTGGCCGATGCCTTAAGTCGTAAGGAAAGGGCGAAACCCTTACGAGTGCGAGCCTTGGAAATGCTTGTACACACCAGCTTGAAAGAGGATATCCTAAAGGCTCAGGAAGAGGCCTTACGAGAGGATAGACTAAAGGATGAAACTCTCCACAACCTAGAAGGAAGGTTTGACCTTAAGACCGATGGCGTACGGTACTTTAAGGGGAGAGTTTGGGTACCGAAGACTGGCAACCTGAGGGGATTAATCCTAAAGGAAGCACACGAGTCGCGGTATTCCATTCATCCAGGGGCAGATAAGATGTATAAGGATCTGAAGGAATATTATTGGTGGCCAGGGATGAAGAAGGATGTAGCGTCGTATGTGGGACGATGTTTGACATGTTCCAAGGTCAAAGCTGAGAATCAGAAACCATCGGGTCTGTTACAACAACCCGGGATCCCTGAATGGAAATGGGAACGGATTTCTATGGACTTAGTCACTAAATTGCCCAGAACTGCTAAAGGGCATGATACAATCTGGGTAATAGTTGACCGTCTGACAAAGTCAGCTCATTTTCTCCCAATCCGAGAAGACTATAAGATGGACAAGCTTGCGCAAATCTATATTAAGGAAGTAGTGACCCGTCATGGAGTGCCAATCTCCATTATCTCTGATCGAGATAGCCGTTTTACATCACGATTCTGGCAATCATTGCAGAAATCCTTAGGATCCCAGTTGGATTGGAGTACGGCATATCATCCTCAGACAGATGGCCAAAGTGAGAGGACCATCCAAACCTTAGAAGATATGTTGCGCGCGTGTGTCATAGACTTTGGAGGAAATTGGGACGATCATTTGCCACTAGTAGAATTTTCCTACAACAATAGCTATCACACTAGCATCCAATGTGCCCCCTATGAAGCCTCGTACGGCCGAAAATGTCGGTCTCCGCTCAGCTGGGTGGAAGTTGGAGATAGCCAACTGACAGGGCCCGAGTTAATCCAGGAAACAACTGACAAAATTGGCTTGATTAGGGATAGGCTTAAGGCTGCTAGGGATCGTCAGAAAAGTTATGCTGACAACCGTAGGAAACCATTGGAATTCCAAGTGGGAGATAGAGTACTTTTAAAGGTTTCCCCTTGGAAAGGGCTAGTACGATTCGGTAAAAGAGGAAAGTTAAGCCCTAGGTACGTTGGACCTTTCGAAATCATCGAAAGAGTCGGCCCAGTTGCTTACAAGCTTAGGCTACCCGAGGAAATGAGTGAGATTCATAACACTTTTCACGTGTCGAATCTCAAGAAATGTATAACCGATGAGTCCCAAGTTATCCCTCTAGAGGAAGTCTTTGTGGACAAAACCCTTTGCTTCGTCGAGGAACCAATAGAAATTCTTGACAAAGAGGTCAAGAAGCTCAAAAGGAGCAAGATTCCGATTGTTAAGGTACATTGGAAGTCCAGACGTGGACCAGAGTACACTTGGGAACGTGAGGACTTCATGAGGAAGAAGTACCCTCAACTCTTTACTTGATCAGGTGGGGAAGTAACAACAAATGAATTTCGGGACGAAATTCTTTTAACCGGGGGAGACTGTGACAACCC